>LPNX010118266.1:243468-283016 GCA_001517045.1 Pseudotsuga menziesii
AAAGAGTTTTGCTTGCTTTGCAATCCTTCATTCTGAATTTGTTCAGCAATTCCAAGGCATATTTGGACTAGTGCACCTTGATTCCATCTTTGGTTTGAGAAATCTCAAGCCCCAAAAATTGACTTAAGAGCCCCAAATCTTTCATGGAGAAGGCTTGGTTCATAGCTCCTTTTAAGGAAGCAATCTCAGGCTTTGAGCTTCCTGTAATGAGGAGGTAAGCAACATATAACACAATTATCATTAATGAACCATTAACTAACTTCAAATAGACATTTGGATCTGATTTGTACCGAACAAAATTCAATGATAGCAAGAAGCTATCGATCTTGGCATACCAAGCCCCGGGGGCTTGCTTTAGCCCATACAATGACTTTCTCAACCTACAAACAAGAGAAGGGTTAGTAGAAAAACCTTGAGGCTGATGCATATATATATCTTCAGTGAGATCTCCATTTAGGAAGGCACATTTTACATCCATGTGATGTACCTCCCATTTCCTTGAGGCTGCAATGGCTAAGGCTAGCCTGATGGAATCCATCTTTGCCACTAGGGAAAAGGTCTCATTGTAATCTATGCCATGAACTTGTGAGTATCCCTTGGCTACCAATATAGCCTTGTACTTTAGTGGTGAACCATCAGCACAAAATTTGGTCTTATAGACCCACTTACACTGGACTAACTTTCTTCCTGGAGGAAGATCCACTAGCTCCCATGTGTTGCTCTTCTGGAGTGAGATGAACTCCTCCTTCATGGATGTTTGCCATATTGGATCTCCTACTGCTTCTTCATATGTTTGAGGATCAGACTCCACCATCAAATATCATTTTTCAGCAAACATAGGATCCTTCATGCACAGACCACTCTCAAATTGAGATCTAGTCCTCCTTGGGTCATTGGGATCCCCAGCTAGCTCTCCTACTGCATGTAGTGTCTTGGCTGCCCATTTTGGCCTTGTAGGGATGTTAGGGTCTGCAATAAACTCATCTCCATCAGAAAAATCATAATCAGCATGTTCAACAAACTCTTTACTTACTTCTTGAGGTTCATGTGGAGAAGAGGCTTCTCCAACTTCCACTGCTGCAAGGGGTTCTTCTTTAAACTGAACAAACCTTTCGATGAAGGATTTGTTTGTGCTCAAATTTATCAGTTTGTACATTTTTGAATATTTAGATTATCCAACAAAAATACACTCTTGGATTTGGGGCTGCAAAGCCTTCCTCTTCTCTGTTGGAATTCTAACCCAAGCCTTTGAGCCAAAAATCCTGAAATGGGTCACATCTGGCTTGTGCCCACTCCATGCTTCGAAGGGAGTCATACCATCAAGCTGTTTATGAGGCACCCTATTCTAAATATAGGCTGCACAGTTGATAGCTTCAGCCCAGTACTTTGGTGGGAAATTTTTGGCCTCCATCATGCATGTTGCCATCTCCTTCAGTGATCTGTTCTTCCTCTCAACAACACCATTTTGCTGTGGTGTGTAATGGATAGAATGCTGCATATGAATACTTGCATATGCACAATAATTAATAAACTTAGACTTGACATACTCACCACCATTGTCATATCTAAGGGCCTTGAGTTTCCTTCCAGACTGGTTCTCAACCAAAGCCTTAAAGACTTTGAATAGGCCAAAAACTTCAGACTTGTGTATCAGGAAGTGAACCCAGTAATACCCGGGAAAGTCATCAATGAAAGTCAATGCATATTTGGCCTGAATCATGGACATATGAGGGAATGGGCCAGCAACATCACTATGGATCAGCTCGAGGGGTGCAGAGGTTCTCTCATGACTAGCTCTCTCAAATTTATGCTCTGGGTGTTTTCCTAGGATACAACCTTGGCAGACCCCTTTGGAAAATTTTATCTTGGGAAACCCTATGACCATCTCTTTTTCACTAAGATCAGAAAGATATTTGTAGTTTAGGTGGCCAAATATTTCATGCCAAATATTGCTTGCTTCATTAGCATGAATCAGAAGAGCAGAGGGGTTTGAGTAAGGTAGGAAGTGTGAGAACATGTATACCTTTTGAGCATGATTCGCAACTCCTTTTGCAATGACTCTACCACTTGAGATATCTGTGATCTCAACTTGATCAAGGGAGAATATGACTTTATTAGGAGACCCAGTGTGGGTCATCTAGTACACTGACAAGAGGTTGGAGGCAAGACCAGGCACATACAACACATTGCTGAACTGACCATGATCAAGATCAATCCTCCCTTTGCCCAAACTTTCAGTGAGAGATTCATCTCGCAGTACTATAGGTGGTCCTTTCGACATGTCAAGTGAGGAGAAGGCCTCCTTGGTCGAAACCATGTGTCTTGAAGCTCCAGAATCAATGATAAAACTGGGTGATCTTGATGTGCCAACAACCAATGCATGAACTCTCTTTCTGTCATCTGAACTTGATCCTCCTTCTCTCTTCTTTGAGATGTCTGGAAGGGAGATGCCATTCTTCTCTAGGAGTTGGGTCAGCATGTCTATTTGCTTCTTCATACAAGAGCTTTCAATGTGATTGCCCTTATTACAGTATGCGCACTTGCTCATTTCACCTTTGTTTTTCTTCTTCTGGTAGTTCTTCTTGGAACCTTGTGGCTCCTCCAGAAACTGTTTCTTGTCTCTCTTTTGCTCAGGTGGCTTTTTAGCTTTCTTTTTTCTTTTTGAATCCACCTTCAAATATCCAGCAATCAAAGCTTGATCTTTGGATGGTTTGATGGTGCCCATCATCACCAGCTTGTCTTGTTCTTGTGTGAGAGATTCCATGAAATCTGCAAGGCTAGGCATCTTCCAGGTTCGAGCTGTCAGTTTTGTGGCATAGAAGGTCAAAAAAAACACTGAATAGTCAGGGCCTAGCTTCGAGAGAATGGCCAGAATGAGCTGATCATCCTTCTTTTCGATCCCACACTGTTTCAGCTGCAAAACTAGTGCTTTGAACTTGGAGAAATATAGCTGCAGGGATTCAAAGCTATTTGGACTCATTTTTGATTTGATGTCCCCTCATCTCATCTGTCTTTCCAAAAATATCAGAAAGATTCTCCCATACTTCATTCGGTGATGTCAATCCATCAAGATGGAAAAGGAGGTCTCTGGAAATACTCAGACACAGGAGACCATAGGCCTCATCCCTCTTGTTGTCCCATTTTATCTTCTCTGCAGCTGCATTGGTATCTACTTCTATTTCCATAGTCACCCTATAGAGGCCTTTCACTCTCAATAGTATCTCCATCTCTGCTTTCCATTCAAATAAATTGAAGGGAGTCAAGATAGTTTTCTGTGATTGATCCATAGCTTAGAAAATATGTCCCAGCTGTCAGTAGAAGGCTCCCAGTAACTGATGTCAAAATTGCAAAACAATTTTGAAGGAGAGAAAACGATATAAAATGGCTCTGATACCATGTGGAAATTGAACCCAGTGATAGATTAATTTTACTCACAACAATTAACAATTGATCATGCAAAATCACTCACAAAAGAGATTGAAATTGGAGCTGAACACTAAACTGTATTAACTCAGTGTACAATAGCCAACCTTGTAACATAATAGGTTTCTTAATAAATAAAATACATCAGGGATTCGAATGCATGAGGATCAATTCGAATCTAGCATAAAGTAGGCTTACTAAAATTAAGCAAATCCCCCATAGGTGTAAAAAGTTGATCCCAAATATGTCATGGAGCTCACGAATTAGAAAAATGGATTAGGCAAGCTAAAGAGTGGTGGAATGACAACTAATACATGATTTTTCAAGGAGAAAAGAGTGGAGTATGAAGAGGACAAAAAACTAGTTCACCTCACCTAGTCAAACTTTCCCTATTGCCTTAAAACACTGAAAAAGCAGGCAATAAAGCAAAAAAAGCAGAAGGGCGCCTAGGAGACCAGGAATAAAGTAGAATTGATTCCTTGAGGTTTCCCAAGCACTACATGGTTCAAACTAGGCAAGTTGGACCACTATGGATAGGTAATTGACAACTTGCATAAGGTGGGACACATGAACTAGGCAAATAAGACAAAAATAATTAAATTAATGTCTAAGGTAGTAAACTATGGGTTGATTATTCTAACACAATGAACTATTCCAAGACCCTAAAACCTAATATTGTTGGTGTACCCTATCAAAGAAAATAGTGTAATCCATTTTAATTAAGCATTGATTTTATTTGGCTTTAATACTCAAAAAAGGTAGATGACCGTGCAACCAATTGTGTTATGACGCAACATGAAGAAAAATGCACACCTAACAATCAATGCAAATGCATTGTGTTGAATGAAAAATAGGGCATGCTACTACGTGAAATGAAAAAAAAATTCAAATGACAAATGAAATCATTCCTATATGAAAGCCTGACTAATACTTATCTAAGCAAATCTAGTGCAAGTACCATGCAAAATGCAAAGTGCAATGATGCAAAAAAGAAAATACTTTTGGATTTTTTGAATAAAAATGAGATAATGAAACAAAACAATGACTCTAACACCCCCAGACTTTGCAAGCACAATCAAATAGTACTCATGCAAAGCACTAAGGTAAAAGAGATCTAATGCACTAATCCCAAAACAAAAAATCGAAAATGCAATGACAGGAACATTCTTAAAAAACAATTTACCCTAAAAGGCATCTTTGGTCAGAAACAAAGGTGTATACAGACTCTAGAAGCATCAAAGGAGACTCAAAAATCATCAAAAATCACCCAGCAACACTCAATATTCTTCTAAAAGGAAAAACTTAGGGCATACACAATTGTATGCAGAAAACCCGTGTATGTACGTGGATCTCTCAGGAAAAACCGCATGTACACGTGAATATGAGGAAAAAACTCACATATAGGAAGAAAAAGAGATAAAAATGAAGGCAAGTCGATAAGCTAAGACACAATTCACACCTATCAGACACTACCAGGCAAACATGCCCCCAGACTTGACTCAGAAACAAATAAATTAGAGCAATTAAAGAACATTGCATGCCGATAAAAACCCCCAAAGGACAACTACTAGGAACTCCCCAGTGGAGTCGCCAATTCTATTACAGAGAGAAATTCCTATGGCTTGGTGTACCACAATAGATAGCTTGACTCTAGAAATCAATCCTTTCCTATATGGAAGAGAAACCAAATATATAACACTAAAGGATATCGATTTGTACCTTATTCCAGATGGTTGATGTAGATCCCCGTTGAGCTTTCCAACTCCAGCTTGAATTGATAGATTACTTCCTCAACATTCAATAAACAAGACAAGTATGTTATATATAATTGTGTTAGACCTACTCTAGAATATATAATCAATAACATATAAGCATTTGAAATCATCCATGGATCAAATATTCATTCAAATACACGTTATTGGATAGGAAACGCTATTTCTATTAATATAAAACAGGAGATTACAATAGAGACAACCTCTATCAGCATGTCTGTAAATTAGAGCAATTGAGTCCCCCACTTGGGCCTCCACCACTTCAATCCTCCATCTCTCGATAGAAATCTCACAAGCAAAAGGAAAACTTGGGAAGAACACAAAAGTGCTCAAAGGGACAAAGGGATGTAGACTCAAGTATAAGCTCCAGCAACAATGGACTATAGTTTTCTTGCTATTCAATTCCTCATGCCTTAAATGTATCCAAACGTTTCCTTATATAGATTTTCAATGGGGTAATTAAAGGTCGAATCTGAGCGATCTCAAGGCATATGGAAGGCCAAGAGACAAGTGAGTCAGATCCACGTCTGTTATAGCTAATTTTACCACTCTAGGTGAATGACACTTGTATGGCCTTCCCCTGTCCCTCTGTAGAGTCCTTAGACCCCTTGGAGCATTTTTTGTCCTTTGATGTTTCCTTAACCATCCCTATAAACATGTGAAAATTAATACACGCGACTTTTAAACCCCTAAAACCATGTACATCGGGATGTGTGCAAAATCCAAATCCTTTTGGAGTTTTCCTTGACATGGATCCGACTCACTTGACTCCTGGCCTTCCATATGCCTTGATATCACTTGGATTTGACCTATAATTACCCATTTGAAAAGCTATATAGGGAACTCTTTGGATACATTAAAGATATAAGAGAATTGAGAGCAAAGAAGCTATAGTCCATTGTTGCCAGAACTTGTGCTTGAGTCTGCATCCCTTTGTCCCTTGGAGAACTTTTGTGTTCTTCCCAAGCTTGCCTTTTTCTTGTGACCTTGCTATCGAGAGATGGAGGATTGAGGTGGTGGAGGCCCAAGTGGGGGATTCATTTTCTCCGATTCGTAGACATGCCGACAGAGGTTGTATCCATTGTAATCTCTGATTTTATATTAATATAAATATCTTTTCCTGTCCAATAATTTATGTTTGAATGAATATTTTATCCATGGATGATTTCAAATGTTTATACATTGTTAATTATATATGCTAGAATATATCTAACACCCATATGTATAGTATGCTTGTCTTTTTTACTTGTTGTTGAGGAAGTGATTTATCAATTCAAGTTGAAGTTGGAAAGCTCAACGGGGATCTACTTCAACTGTCCAGAATAAGGTATGAGGTCTGATCCTTTAGTGTTAGATATTTGATTTCTATTGCATATTGGAAAGGATTGATTTCTGGAGTCAAGCTGTCTATTGTGGTACCCCAAGCCATAGGAATTTCTCTCCGTAACAGAATTGGCGACTCCACTGGGGAGTTCCTAGTAGTTGTCCTTTGGGGGTTTTCTATCGACATTCAATGACTTTGAATTGCTCTTTTTCTCTTGTTTCTGTGTCAGGTCTGGGCGCATGTTTTCCTAGTAGTGTTTGATTGGTATGAAATTTGTTCAGCTTGTTTGTTTGCCTTTATTTTTATGCACCTTTCTTCCTGTACGCAAGTTTTTAACTCATAGTCATATATATACACAGTTTTCATTGCTATTTCTATGTAAACACGCGAGTTTACTGCGAACAATCGCGTATGCCCTTAGTTTTTCCTTCTAGACGAAGATGGACTATTGTTGGGTGAATTTTGATGATTGCTGAGTCTCCTTTGATACCGCTAGAGTCTGTATACACCTCTATTTTGACCAGAGATGTTTTTTTAGGGTAAAATTTCTTTTTTGAAGAATGTTCTTGTCATTGCATTTTCGATTTTTTGTTTTGGGATTAGTGCATTAGATTTATTTTACCTTAGTACTTTGCTTGAGTGATGCTTGAGTGTGCTTGCAGAGTCTGGGGGTTGTAGAGCCATTCTTTTTCTTTAATATCTCATTTTTATTTCAAAAACTCAAAAAATATTTGCTTATCATCATGCATTGCATCTTGCATTTTGCATAGTACTTGCACTAGAGTTCTTTGGAGTACTAGTCAGGATTTCATATAGGAAAGCTTGCATTTATCATTTGAATAAAATTGTGCATTTTACATAGTAGCATACCCTATTTTTCATGGACACAATGCATTTGCATTTATTGTTAGGTGTGCATTTTGCTTCATGTTGTGTCATAGCGCCATTAGTTGCATGACCATATACCTCTTTTGAGTAATAAATCCAATTAAAATCAAAGCTTAATTAAAATGCACTACACTATTTTATTTGATAGGGTTCACCAACAATATTAGGTTTTAGGGTCTTGGAATAGTTCATTGTGAGTAAATTCTCCAAGACCACTAAATAACAAAATGTATGTGTCTGTCCAGGTGAGTGTGTGAAATTCCTTGGTATAACCAGTGTTTCTCAAGATCCTCCTCTCACAAGGGAGTTAAGCACGAGGCAGTGTGAGCAGTTATTGATTGGGATGACCCCTAGTCATAACTAAGTAGCACCGGAGATATTTCCAGGATTGTATTCGTATTTGGGGGCTCTTTCGAGAGTTTTGTGCTTTGCTACCTTGCCCATACGGTCAATCCCGCCTGCGACTGTGTGCCTGAGCATTGATTATATTGAGGTGACCTTAGTGGCCTTACCTAGGATATCGAGGGGGTACTCTGTAGGGGTTATTCTGTGGGTGTCTCGGCCAGGTTGGGGTCGGACAGCACAGTCACTTTACGCGTTGAAGCTGAGGGCCAGAATAATTGGCTACGTACCTCCACTTGTTGTGTATGGGAGTCTCAAGCCTATCCTAGGCGAGACATACCTACTTCATTCGGGAGCTCACTTATCCTACCATTGATTTCTTGTGTTTGGCTTTAGATTTTATTGGTGATTGCTCTGTGCATGTTATCTTTCCTAGGGTTTACATAGATAGAGAGTCATTTATATTTTTTGAGTCATTGTGGATTTGGGTGTGGTGCCTTGTCATTCTCATCATTTAGTAGGACTTTCGCCTTCTACATCTCCTCCTCCTTTGGTAGAGAGAGATAGATAGTCCAGGTGGACTACTTCTCACATTGATTCATACACGATTGGAGACCATGTAGAAGGTATTCCTGAACCACCTTCTCCCATTCAAGTGGAAGATGGGGAGTTTACTCCTAACTATGATCCTTCACCTGATTTGATTGAGTTAGGTCCTGTAATTTTTGAGATAGGTAATTTTCATGATAGACATACTTACTCTAGTGTTGATCCCCCATTGACGCATCGCCGGTATGGAATGCCGGAAGATGATGAGACTCATTTTGAACCCGTGAGCACTAGTTATGGTAGTTATGATATGTCTAGTTTTCCCACACATGATTTGGAATTCCATGTCGAGTCTGAGTTTGAGCCTAACACTATGCCTAGGGGCACTCTCATTCCTTACCATGCGGAGAGGTTTGGGAGCATAAGTCACATTGCACCTTTCATCCCGGCGGTGGAAGCTACATCACATATTCCTCCTAGGTATAGGGTTAGTGATCCTATTAGGATACCAGATCCAAGATGAGTGACTATAGGGAATAAAATGTATATAATTACACAGGTCCCTTTGTCCTCTATCCCTAGTTCTTCAAATTTTCACCCTCCTCCTCATTCATGTGGTCCTTTGGGCCGAAACATTGCTACGAGTCATGTCCGTACTGTGGTTACTTGACCAGTTGTGTCTCAGGTTCAAGTACCACCCATGGTTTCGGGAGGTCATGTTCATACTTCTAGAGGTCATATTACTACTTTTGGATCGTATATTCCTACTTCCAGAATGTATATTCCTACTTTTAGAGCGTATATTCCCACTTACGAAGTGTCTCATGGGACATCTCATGCAATGACTTATGGACCTTATTATGGGACATAGTATGGACAGGGTTCTTCACCTTATGGGGGTGAGTGTCAACAACCCACTTACTCTCCAAATTACAGCTTTATAGCTCCAAATAGTCAAGGTACACCACACTATGGTGCTTCCATGCCACCCTATACGGGTCAAACAGGAGGAGGGCACTATGGCCAAGGCCATGGTGGTTATGGAAATCAGACCTATGTGAATTAGAACTATCAGGGAGCGGTCCATTGACCTAATAATCCTAGGTTCCCTTTCCTCGCAATGCTGAATCTTCCTGACTTGTCAATATTGACGAATGATCCTACAACTCATGACCCAGCTTGGCCAGTTGTCCCTACTAATCTTCCCTCGAACATACCCAAATTCGAGGGCAAACGGGGAGAGGATATGAGCGAACATGTTACTACCTTTCACCTATGGTGCTATTTGAATTCCTTACACAAAGACTCAATCCATTTAAGGCTATTTCAATGCACCCTTACAGGGATTTCCGTGAAATGGTATATAGAGCTACCCAGGGGGGCATTCGCTTTGTTCGATGACCTAGCGATGAATTTTCTTAACCACTTCTAGCTACCAGTGCATTATGACATTGGTACAGAAATCTTGTTGAAATTTTAGCAGGATAAAGCCACACATATCTCAGATCATATCCAAGAGTGGCGTAGATAGAAGAGGTTAATTAAAGCCTTTATACCGCCGGAATTCCTCCTTGAATGGTTCCTCAAGTCGCTATTGTCATATATAGTGAAGGATGTTTCTACTTCTAGAGTGCAAAATGAGGAACAAGCCATTTTTAGGGCACAAAAACTAGATTTGGTTTATGCTCAGTCTGATTTGCTATATGAGATCATTCCCAATGCTCCGCATTCTAGTTTCAACCCCAAAGTTAAACCTGGACCACATGCCGATGGCATTGTTGGTTGTGCGAGTGCTAAACCTGTGGATTCGATTGCGAAACAAGTTATTCAATTGTCAATCAACCAATCTTCTTTGGGACAAGCCACGGCTTCATCTCAACCCACCCAAATGGCGAGTGTGCTTTCGGTGCAATTGTCAGACCAGAAGGGTAACCAACAGCCCAAACGAAATAAAAAGAAGGGTAAGAATAATTGTAAGGGTGGGAATAGGAATGAAAATGCTAATAATAATGACAAGAATGCCCATAATTCTGGGGGGGACAAGCAAGCTAAACTTAGGTTAAATTTCCTTGCAAGTTGTAGTAAGGAGGATCACCTCACTTACTTGTGCCCTCGTATCGATGAAGCCTCGAGATTCTTAGCACAGGGCACAGCTGTGCTGACTAACCCTTTACCTCACAATCAAAATATGAACTCGAGGACCCATGATCAGTCTAGTGGTGATCAGGATACACCGGAGGGTAGTGGTCATGGTTGCATTAACATGGTATGTGTTGCAAAAGTTGTGACCCATGCGAAGGACTATTGTTCGTCACAACCCAACCCAAGAAAGGAACCTGATCCACCAGGGACTCCTTTGCATATTGAAAAACTTGTGGATAAACTTGAAGCTACACCTTGCATTCCTAAGGGAGTCCTTAAGCATTCGGGGCACAATCCTAATGCCTGAGCCACCCAGAACTATTCTGTTGTCGAGGATTTGGGCCACACTCCTTGTGCGATGTTTGCACTAGAAGTACTTCAAAGTTGTCCTTTGAAAAGGAAGGATTTGCTTTCTTCCCTTGGTGTGAATGATGATAATTCTTCCTCCGTGATTAAATTTGAAACTGCAGGACTTCGGCCTCACTTTCCTTACTATGTGTCACTTTTGATTCACGTAGAATGTCTTAACATGATCATCAAGCACACTGTGATTGACGAAGGCACTGCTACTTCTGTGATGTCTTTATCGTGTTGGAAGGGTTTAGGTTCCCCTGAGTTGTCTAAATCAGCAACCATGTTGACTGCATTTGATGGGAGATTGTTTAGACCACACGGGATCCTTCCTTCCCTTAAGGTCTATTTGGGAGGGAAGACCATTGCGATAGAGGTTGAGTTGGTTTATGTGCCCCTTGACTACAATCTCTTGCTGGGTAGGAATTGGATGTACAGTATGCAAGCCGTAGCTTCTTCACTATTTCACATTGTATGCTTTCCATTTAATGGGAAGATAGTTACGATTGATCAAACATCATTCAAGAATCCGTCTGTTACCACATATTTGGGAGCTTCGATCCCGATTGTAGAGCACTCTCAGCCGGCAATTGGGAGTGTGGGTGTGGGCATGTATCCATCCCTCATGAGAAGTTTTAGTTGTCTTGCACCTATCCTTTTGATAGGGTCTAGTTCTGGTGAGGCTTCGACATCTATGATATTGGTGTCTTTTCGCACAAGTCATATGGAAGATCCTTGGATTCTTCCTACACCGAGTACTTCGAGTGATCCCATCATGATGGACGTTCCATTGCCTACAACTATGGTAGCTTATCAAGCTAATGTAGGGTGTGTTGCAGAGCCCAGTCCTTCCTCTTCGCAAACAGAGGAGGAGGACCCTTATGTGCTGCCTGCATGGGCAGTATAGTCTTCTCACACGCATGACTGCCTTGATAGTGTTTTTCCTTTAGACGAAGTGATTATTGAGGCCATGTCGAGAGTTGAGCCACCATGGGAAGAGCTCCATCATAGATCTTACTTTCTTCTCGAGCTTGATCGCTTGGAGCGTGAGGACTTTAGGGAGGTTCTTAGTGAGAGAGTTGGTAGTCCTATGGTTACATTAAGCTCTCCTAGTCCGATGGCTGATGGAAACATGGAAAATATATCTCCAATGATTCCTATCAATATCTCTCATGATCCTAGCAAGATAGAGAATGTCTATATTGGGGCAGAATGTTCCCATGCTGATATTCAAGAATACATCGAGCTGTTTAAAGAATTTCGTGATATCTTTGCTTGGTCTTACGATGAAATGCCAGGTATCGACCCTTGCATTGTTGAACATGAGATTAAGACTTATCCCAATGCTAAGCTTGTTTGACAATGCTTGCGTGCAGTGAATCCTAAGAAAGCACCCGCGATTAAGGTAGAGATAGAGAAACTGTTGAAAGCTAGTTTTATCTATCCCATTCCCTTGACGGAGTGGGTTTCAAACCCCATTCTGGTGGACAAGAAATAGGGAGCGATCCGCATATGTACTGATTTCCGTGATTTGAATCGTGCCTGTCCTAAGGACAATTTCCCCACACCATTTATTGATCATATTTTGGATGAGTGTGCAGGTAGCGAGGTTTTTCCTTTATGGACAGTTTTTCCAGATACAATCAGATACAAATTAAACCCGAGGACCAACATAAGACTATATTTTTTGTCCTTGGGAAAATTTTGCATATTGGAAAATGCCTTTTGGCCTTAAGAACGCCGGAGCTACTCTTCAGTGGGCTATGACCTTGATCTTCCACGATCTCAAACTGATTATCAAAGTGTTTTTGGATGACCTTGCTTCTCATTCTCGTATGAGAATGTGTCATTCCTATCATTTGAGATTGGTATTCGAAAGTTGTCACCATTATTTGGTCAGGTTAAATCCTCACAAGTGCATCTTTTGTGTGAAGTCTGGTCACTTGTTAGGATTCATTGTTTCTAAAGAGGGTATAAGAGTTGACCCTTTGAAGGTTCAGGAAATACTTCAGTTGTCTCCCCCAAAAAATATTCGTCATCTTCAATGTTTGCAAGGCATGGAAAAATTCCTACAGAGATTCGTTGTGAATTTTGCCAATTTGACTACAGGCTTCATGTGTCTTTTGAATAAGGACACCACCTTTTGTTGGGATGAGCGAGCCTAGGAGTCCTTTGATGCACTCAAGCAAGCCCTAGCATCGACCCTGGTGATTAGTCCCCCAGACTATAGCTGTGATTTTCTACTTTATGTGGCCACGTCCATAGAGATGATTGGTATAGTTTTGCTTCAAGAGGATGAGGAGCTCCAAGAGCATGTCATATACTATCTGATCTGGAATCTTATTGACGTAGAGATCCATTATTCCCATGTTGAGAAGCTTTCCTTAGCTACCGTACATGCGGTTCAACGGTTGAGACATTATATTCTCCTTCGCCAGACCTTGGTTGTAGCCCATCTCAATCCATTTCAATTCATCCTCACTAGAAGGATGATTGGGGGAAAATATAATAAATGGATTATCATTCTGCAACAATTTGATCTCGAGTTTGTTTCGGCAAAATCGAAGAAATCGTTAATTTTTGCAGAGCTTATATTAGATTTCTCAAGTGAGGCCAAGGAGTTGGTTTGTGAAGATATGTTTATCAATGAGCACATATTTGTAAACTCAACTTTAGACCCATGGTATGGGGACATCATTATATATTTACAAACATTGAAGGTCCCTACTCACCTTTCACGGGATGAAGGACGATGGTTACATCACATGTCTAAGAATTACCTCATAGTGGATAATACTTTGTACCGCCATGGGGTAGATTCCATTTTACGTCATTGTTTAACTCATGAGGAGGCTGAGGTAGTGCTGAATGACTACCATGGAGGGGCGTGTGGTGGTCATCTATCTGGGATTTCTACAGCCCAAAAAACTTTAAGAGCGGGTTATTTCTAGCCGTCGATCTTTAAGGATTGTGTAGATGCGGTCAAGGGGTGCCACCCTTGCCAGGTGTTTGCACATAATATGCACTCAAAACCTGCCCCGTTACATCCCATCATAACCGTCAGTCCCTTCACTAAGTGGGGGATTGATTTTATGGATTGCAATCCAGCTTCAGCTGGGGGGCATCATCATATCACGGTGGCTGTTGATTACTTCACGAAATGGGTTGAGGCTATGCCTACAGTTAAATTCGATGGTGAGACAGCTGCGCACTTCATATTCAACCAGATTATTACTCGATTCAAGAATCCGAAAGAGCTTGTCACTAACCATGGCTTGGCTTTCACTTTCAGAATCGTATGATGGAAGAGTTGGCATCAAAGTTAGGGTACAACAAGAGAATTCCTCCTCTTACTACCCTCAAGCGAATGGACAGGTAGAAGTAGTGAACAAGTCACTCAAATCCATTATCCAATGAACCATCACACAAAGCAAGAATAATTGGAACATTATGTTATATCCTACTTTGTGGGCTTATAGAACTGCTGTTAAGACTACCACGGGTTTTTCTCCATATCAACTTGTACATGGAGTGGAGTTGGTATTGTCGGTTGAGTGCAAGATTCCTTATTTGAAACTAGCCATAGAACTCTTACCAGACACTTCCTCGTTGGAGGAGCATTTGGTCCACCTTGAGCAACTTGATGAGCAACGTCGATATGCCTTGGTGGCTCTAGAAGTAAATAAGCGTTGCATAAAGGTCCAGTATGATAAGTCTATCCATCCAATGAGATTTAGTGAGGGAGACTTGGTCCTTTTATGGGATCAACCGAAAGAACCCTTGGGGGTTGGGAAATTTAACCCCATGTGGTGTGGTCCTTACATTGTCAAACGTGTGTTAGAGAAGGGTGCTTATGAGTTAGTGGATTATGAGGGACCGACCTTGGTGGAGCCTAGAAATGGGCTCTATCTGAAAAATTACTATGCATGATTTTCAGCCAAGGCTGGTTATTGTATATTATTGTATAGTTTTTCATAGGTAGGTCCTTTTCTTATAGTGATTGGGTTTGTGATTAGTTTCCGTTTCTTTTGGCATATGTCAATGGAATCTTCCACCTTCATAGGATTTGTGGATGATGCGAGCAGTCACACTCAACACTCAGCCTCTGCTATTTGGGTGATTTATACTCCTATGGGTCAGTTATTGTCTTTAGGACGCATATGTTTATGGCCATATTCAAACAATGTTGCTGAATATAGTGCCATTATTGAGCTTCTACGGGATGCCATTCTACATGGAATTCTCTCTCTTGAGGTACGTCTTGATTCGGAGTTAGTAGTGTAACAGCTTAATGGTTTGTACCATGTTAGAGATTCTTACGTGTGAGATTATTAGAACGACAATTTGACAAGATAACATACATACATATTCCAAGAATTAAGAATCAAGTTGCTGACTCATATGCTAACTATGTGCTAGATTGGCATTTGTTTCATACACAATAAACTCATCACAAACACAAATTTTTACACATGTAAATAAATAAACCGATCATCATAAAAGTTTTTATAAACATCCAAAATGTGGTAATACATAGTGTCATAATACAAAAATGGGGCTCTTGAGCCACCAAAATATAATACAAGGTAATACAAAATGTATCACTCCCAGGTATCTAAGCCTATGGAGGAGGAGAGGGGTTGTGATCGTCGAATGTCACCACGGCTCTAGCTAGCTGTCGAAATAGCCACACCCATGCTCATGGTACACCCACCACTTGGCACTGCATGGCCTCAGGCATGGCCTGAACTTGCGCCATGGGTACTCTGTGTGTCAGCCTTAGGAAGTTGGTATGAATGCTTTGGAGCGTCTGCTCCACATCCACACCCATGATATCGTCTCCTCTTCCCCTTTGTCTATGATGAGGAAAGTCTTCAAGCCGCTATGGTCCCACATCTGTATGCATATGGTAGATGTCACTATGTATTGTCACCCAAAAACATGTCTTTTGATTCCACATAATCAGAAAACACAAAAAAAATTAAATAACTCAAAAATTTTAAAAAGAGGGTCAAGATTCATTACCTATGTCACCGTATGCCGATCTTGGTGGTAGCGGCATGTCTGGGTCTCCCCAGAAATCCATCCCCGCATAGGGGTAGTCATCGATGGCAACTATCTATCGTCGCCACCATGAAAAGAAATCAGTTGGATAGGGGTTGGACACCCTACCTCCACCCAGTCTATGAATCGTATCTGGCCAATGTTGTTGGGATAGATCTCGAACCCCGTGTAGAGGAACGTCAACTCTAGGGCTCAATCCTAGAACACGCTCAAAGAAAATGTGCTCAGTATGCTGCTGAAACTGAAGTTTCACACTCTGCCCATCTTGCACTCACTGAGCTGATGTTTCATGTTTCCCAATAGCACAATGCTCTAATCATATACCGTGGTTCTCATGCACTCCACTGCATAGAACATCAAAGGTTGTGAGGCCTGGTGGAGTGAATCCAAGCCTGCTATCCTACCCAGTGTCAATAGGATTGCCTTTAGGCCCAGCACCTATATGGAGTTAGTTGGGATCTGACTCCCCACCTTCTCCATGTCCGGATAGCAATACACTGCAATGTACTCATCTATAGTCAGGCCACCTCCGGGCCCATGAGAACGTAGGTTCACTACTTCCCCTCATCGAGAAATTCTAGTAATAAAGTATATGTCCTCCACTTCTATGGTGAGGGACATCCCGTCTATCTGGAACGACTCTGAGTCTGGATCCCAATAGTCCACTAACATCTGCAATAGCCCTGGTTTGGCCCTTAAGCCATCAAGACACCAAAATTTGTAAATCCCACATGCACATAACGCTTGTTGAGCCATTAGATCGGTCCTTACTACCTCTTCTACATCACCATGTTCACATTCTCTCCATTCTAGGACCATCCTACACAAAAAATTTGAAGTTTGTCCATTAGAATACTTGAAAAACCTTAAGCATGGCCGCATACGTGACTGTTTTCCAAACAGCCGCATATGTACACGACTATGAGGTCATTTTTCGTGTATATCCAACCCTATACGCGGAAAAACCCTCAATTTTCACGTGGGCCATAGCGCCTATTTTAGAATGGCCTAGAAAATCAAATACACCATGGAATTTGACAAAATTTGCATCAAAATGAAAGAGTAGAGCATGGGTAAGTACTTGGAAAAAAAGGTAGTGGATTCCGCTAGCTGGATCTCCTGGAATTTGCTGTTGAAGTTCTGAGCTCAAATGGGTAAAAGTTTCAAATGTTTTATAATGTTTTAATTTTTTTACTATTTATAGAAATTTTTCAAATTTTTTAAAATTTTTACCCCCTTTCCTATAGTTTGGACCGTTTTTGGACTAAATTAATGATGTAGGAGACCTTTTTGAGTGTCGTTTTAGCCGTTGGATTGACCCATTCGTGCCAATTTCAGGTATCATGTCTAAACTGGCATATAGGTTAGGTTTCATCACCGTTTGCATTTTGCATGACCTTATGACCATTTCATTATAGCCTTAGGTATGAACCCACTCTATTATGTCACGAAACCATCTTGCTGTTTTAGAATTGTCATGATATGAGTGGTAGAGCTTGACCTTAAATGGGTACCCTAGTCAGCTCCTTATTTGCATTTGGTGCCCATGCTAACATTTTGTCCCTTAGGGTGTGGGAGTCCATTGTATAGTATTGCCATGACATTCGCAAGAGCCTCATACTCCTCTTGATCTTTTGCTGGCCTATTTCCCTCAGGACTCCCTTATGTCAAGTTGTAATTGCATTATCATGAGCTTTTCCTGCCTTATTGAGCCTTACACCGGCTTCCCTGACATTGAGTTTCAGCCATATAGCCCGAGCTTATCTCATGTCTAGCCATGTAGAGCCATTTCATATATCCTTTGCAGCTTGATTCCCTATTTTTACCGGGAGGGGATTTTCCCTCGAGTGTCGCTTCCTACACATGTATCCTTGCATTGAGCATAGGTATGTTCCACTGCTTGGAACTAGTTTGTTTGCCTATATGACACTTGTCTCCTCCTAGTTTGTAACTATAAAGCAGTTTTATTCTTTTTCAAGGTTTTTAAATATTTGAAAAAGTCCAAAAAAATAAAAAAACCAAAAAGCTGGATAAGGAAAGATGTTATCTTTTGGCAGCTGTCGAGTCATGTCACCTTCGAACAGAGCACTGTATATCACATCTGTTGGTTGTGTTTATAGTTTGAATTTAGGAGCTGTACTCATTTATCTAAGTTTATCTCCACCGACTGGTTAAGCTTCCAGTCCCCATAGAGCCTCTGTCGATGCCTCCTGTGTCGCAGAGATGTCCGAGTTTTGTATATCGAGTCTATGTTGCCTTCATTTAGTCACCATTCACCATTATGATCTTGTTTGAAGGAATTTGAAACTTGATTCATCCATTCCTCAGTTATCTTGACTTTTCATGTCAACCATTCCTGGTACAGTTACTGTTTCATGCACCTTATGATCGAGTCCTTCCACATTATACAACTTTGTTGAGTACCTCCTGTTGGATGATGGGGGATGCCTTAATGCCCTCCTTCTAGTATATTTCATCCCATAGACACCAGATCATTTATTCTGGGATTGGAATCTAGAGTCACCTTTTAGTGCCTTGAGACTTGCAGTCATCAGTGGCAGGTTCTCTCGCCATCGATAGTTTTTGGGAATACATCAGTGTCCCCTAATCGATGGATCCTCTCAAGTGTTCGACCTCAACACATTTATTCACACTTGTTAGTTTGCACTCTAGTACCTTGATTCCCATTTTCATTATCGGTGGGTGATCTCGCGTCTATTAACGGTATACATCAATGACCAGTAATCAGATGATTGACTACTATGTTCGACCTCGACACCTCTATTCACATAGTAGGACATGTACTTGTAGCGGTTTCGGTTTGTGTAGAAGACCTTCCAAATTGGTGGCATCTCTTATATGCTACCTCCTTGATCGTGCCAGTGTTCATGAGATTTCAGATCTTGTGACTTGATTTCGGTATATGTCAGACATTTCCAACTATTATGGAGATCTTGATCCATTATATATCTTCAGCCATTGTGAAGATCATGATCCTTTGTATATCTTCATCATGGAGATTCTGATCTATGTATATTGTACGTGGTGATGACCACTTATGTAATATTTTATATCATGCCTATTCATGGCCATTGTACTCTCATGTATCTGAGCCTGCTATATGTATTTACAGTTATGTACAGAGTTGTATCATTGTACTATGCTGATTGGGTGGCTGGTCTTCCATTTGGGATCCTTCATCACTCCACTTTTGTGATGGACTTATAATGTATTTCGGCCATCGTATGACCCCTCTGACCTCACACATTAGGGGGAATCTTTTATAGCTGATTTTACCACTCCAGGTGAATCACACTTGTATGGCCTTCCCCTATCCCTCTATAGACTCCTTAGACCCCTTGGACCATTTTTTTGTCCTTTGATGTTTCCTTGAACATCTCTATAAACATGTGAAAATTAATACATGTGACTTTTAAACCCCTAATTGTGTACATACGTGGGTTTGACCCCTAAAATTGTGTACATTGGGATGTGTGCAAAATCCAAATCCTTTTGGAGTTTTCCTTGACATGGATCCAACTCATTTGACTCCTGGCCTTCCATATGCCTTGATATCACTCAGATTTGACCTTTCATTACCCCTTTGAAAAGATATATAAGGAACTCTTTGGATACATTGAAGATATAAGAGAATTGAGAGCAAAGAAACTATAGTCCATTGTTTCCAGAACTTGTGCTTGAGTTTGCATCCCGTTGTCACTTGGAGCACTTTTGTGTTTTTCCCAAGCTTGCCTTTTGCTTGTGAGATTGCTATCGAAAGATGGAGGATTGAGGTGGTGGAGGCCCAAGTGGGGGATTCAGTTTCTCCGATTCACAAACATGTCGACAGAGGTTGTATCCATTGTAATCTTTGATTTTATATTAATAGAAATATCTATTCCTGTCCAATAATGTATGTTTGAATTAATATTTTATCCATGGATGATTTCAAATGTTTATACATTGTTGATTATATATGCTAGAATAGATCTAACACCCATATGTATAGTATACTTGTATTGTTTACTTGTTGTTGAGGAAGTGATTTATCAATTCAAGCTGAAGTTGGAAAGTTCAACGGGGATCTACTTCAACCGTTCGGAATAAGGTACAAGGTCTGATCCTTTAGTGTTAGATATTTGATTTCTATTGCATATTGGAAAGGATTGATTTCTGGAGTCAAACTGTCTATTGTGGTACCCCAAGCCATAGGAATTTCTCCCCGTAACAACATCAAGGAAAACTCCAAAAGAATTTGGCCTTTTGCACACATCCTGATGTACGCGGGTTTAAGGGTCAAATCCGTGTATATACGCGAGAAAGGGATTAAAAGTCGTGTATGGAAATTTTTTTCATGTTTTTAGGGATGATCTTGGAAACATCAAAGGTACAAAAATGTTCCATGGGGTATAAGGAGTCTGTAGAGGGACAGGGAAGGCCATAAAAGTGTGATTCACCATGTGTGGTAAAATTAGTTGTAACAATTTTTATTGTTTTCCAAATGGATCAAGTCAGGTGACCTACAGGACCTCACACTCTCAAGACATGCATGAAAATCAATCAGAGATAAGGCTTCTAACTACCACTGTTCAGAGGTTTGATAATATGGTGTAGAGATGGAGAACTTATCATGCTGGCAGATTCATACATAATATATATATATATATATATATATATATATAGCTAATCATAACAAGGAAAGTACTTATAATTCAAATCATCAATATGCATATAGGATTATTAACCCAAAAATCCCCCACTTAGCTCTCAATGGCCTACACCACCCAAGGACAGCATCTTACAACCCCCATATCACTCCATCAGACCTTCCATTAGACCCCCACACCTCCAAAAGAGCCCAAGGATGAAGAAAAGTGCTAAAAACCCCAAAAAAGAGCCCAAAATAGCCCCCTAGGAGCTAAATCCCTAAAAAAGAGGCTAACGTTAGGGCGGAAGGGGATAAAGGCCCAAAAAAGGGGCTAAATCCTTGAACAAGGGCTTAAAACCCTAAAACCCCTTGGAAAAGATATAAAAGGAGGGTGGGGGATCACTCTCAAAACACTTCTCCCTTGCATATCATTATGCTACCCATGGATGCCTTGAGACACACTTGCCTCTCAAGCCACCCACACTCCCTCCATCTCCATTTCCATTTGAGCCATTGCTCCCCAACCAAGAGAGGTGCTCCCATGAGCTAGGGCATGGTGGCCCATTTCCACCCAAGAGAAGGTATACCCATGTGTTATTTTTGCTTCTTAGTTGTTTAACATGATTTGTTTTCTAGCTCTTATTACATTTGCAGATTTTATTTAACATTGTTTTGTAGGTTCTTGTAGCTTAGGGTTTATTTACAAGTTTTAAGGAGGTGGAACCTTTACCCATTTTCTGCAGAGGGGTTCACCATAGCTTCATTTTCTTCTTTCTTCCATTAGATTTAGTTTACTGTTCTTTCTATTTTCTTCTTCTTCTTCTTTAAATTAGCTTAGCTTAGTTTACTGTTTTGCTTCTGTTATTTCCATTTCATTTTTCTGCATTTACCATTAGCAAGAACCTACCCTTGTGCCCTATATGCATAAGGGATCCATTCCTACCCCTGTAGCAAGGAGAAATCCTTGCTATAAGGATGATAGCTATCAGGCATCAATTAACATGAATAAACATGAATAACACATTCAAGCATAAGCACAGAACATACAAGAAATGGAAGTTGGACATATGATATCAAAAGAGCTTATATTAGGTCATGAGCAATATGAGAAGCTTGATAGTAGTAATGGTCTATAGGTCCCAAAATTCGAACCTTTTCTATAACATAAGTATTAGGATTTATAGCCTTTACAAAAATATTCAGATTCCTGAAAAATTGGATCTGATTTACTAAAAATAGATAAAATAATTGTTTTTTGTAGAATTAGGTCAAAAACCCTAATTTAACTACTAGTTTAACTGACTCTAACACTTGTTCACTCTTTGAAACTTTTGATGACTACAGTGAATACTAGAGGAATATTGTAACTAGTCTTCTGATGGATGAGCCACTATTGGTTAAAATAGGTAGGGTTTTGTGACCCTCTTGTCTTTAATGTATTTCCAAAACTGGAACAGACTTCCTTTGATGGTGTACCTCAGCAGCTTTCAGCTTTTACCCTTCATCCATGAGCTAGGTATATTTACCAATACTGGTCCTTTATGCCAAAATTAATTTATGTGCCTCTTTCTTCTTTCGGTGTTTAAGGAGTCAAAATTTCAGGTCTGTTACCTGCCGAAAGCTCTGCTTTCGGTGGCTAATGAACTACTTCAGCATCCACCTAAGCCACCGAAAGCCTTGTTCTTGCAAAAATTTTAGGCAACCTCCCAAATTATATTTTTTAGTTTTTTTTCTTACCTTCTAAACTTTTTTGATCATGCTCAATGTTTTGAGGATCAGCAATATCCTAGATTGATTCTAGATTTTGAAGGCTTACCACTGCTTCAACTAGGGTTTCTAGTGAAAAATGAGTGCGAGGGTTTGGTTTGGAATTCTTCAACTAAAGCCTCATAATCCTGATCATCCTGTACAACTTGGTGTTGTACTTCATGTATCTTAGGTTTCTTATTTTTATCAAGATATACATTCCTCTCATCTCCAGGAAAGAATTGTGCAGCTCCTTATTTCTCTTGGTCAACATGTCATTATTCCTTTTTATCTCTCTTTCTAAAAATTCCAGCTCATACACTCCTCTAGCATTTTGTTTACTCTTTGAGACCTATGTTTGCTAAGGAGGCCTCTGCTCTTTGTTCATCCCACTCTTTTCTAGGTGTTGATGAAGTAAACTCTTCATTTTTCTGTTGTAACCTACCCTGTTAGGTCAACTTTTGCCCTAAAAATTTGGCCAAACTGCTAAAACCTGGGGATCAGAGATGCATTTGCTTCTCCAAATATGTGACACCTGTGTATAAACTGAAAGAGATTTTTGTATATTAGTTTTTTGTGAGAAAAAAAGTCTCTCATTTTTTTGAAATTCCTTTCCATTTTCCAGATATCTGTATTTCAAAAACACGTGTAAAACAGGGAAATTGTAAGATCCAAAAATTAGGGCTCAGATATGGATTTGATTGTGCCAATATGAACCATCTGTAGGAAAACTGAGAGAGTTTATTATTATTTGACATGTTAGGAACAAAATCCTCTAAGCATTTTTCAAAATGATTCTTCAGTCGCTTAGAATCACCATTTTAAAATGATGCCTTTTCATAGTAAAACGCCAATTTTGGTGGCTTAGAGCACCCTGAAATTTCGGTCTTAGCTGCCAAAAGTATGATTTTGGTGGCTTAGAGACTGTTTTGAAATGACACTTAGCCATGGAAACCTATGTTTTGATTTTTTTGAGTGGGTCCTCCTCCTTGCGCTTGCAAAATTGAAATTCAAATCATGTGGAGGAGGTTAGCGGACTGGTTTTCAAAGATGACCTTGAGTAGTAAGAATGCATGCAACAAATGAGGAGTGTACTGAAGGTATGGTGCTGATTCTAAGGGGTTAACTATTTGATTGGTACTTGAATGTGATGATGGTGAATTCTTTTGATATCCATGAGATAGACAACCTAGCAATCATTTTAATGTGAACTGAGTGTTTCGTGGAGGTTTATTGCAATCATGGGACAGATGGAGGGTAGGCTAGGGTTTAGATTTCCATTGGTATTTTGAGATCAATAATGACATATTAGCCATAAAATCATGCTTAACTATAGTTCCTTTACCTTTTACATCGTTAATCATGCTAAATTATGACACGCCTCATGCTGATGAATTTGATTTTGATGGAAAGACAACTGTTTTCACTTTTCATCATTTTCGGTGGTTAAGAGTATTTAGGGTTTTGTTTGCTAGCTACTAAAAGTTGAGATTTCGGTGGCTAATGAACCACTACCAAATTCTCCCAAGCCACTGAAACTTTCTTTCCAAACAAACATGCGTAACAAGCTTTCAGTGATTTACTGTCTTTCTGGATCTCATTGTTTAGCTGTCGAAAGGCAAGGCTTTCGGTGGCTAATGAACTATTTGAAAGTTCACCCAAGCCACCAAAAGTTTCCCTTTCCAAAAATGTATCTCATTTTCTTTTGGTGGTTAATGTCCTCCTACAAACACTCGCTAAGCTACCAAAACCAAAGCTTGTCGGTGGCTAATGAGCTGTTGGAAAACTCGCCTAAGCCAACGATAGTCATTTTCCCAGAATTTTAATAATAACGTGATGAGCAAGATTTCGGTGGATAATCATGGTCCTGTGTTAAACTATTAGCTGTCGAAATCTAGGATTTTCAATGGCTAATGAGTATTTAAAAATCTCTCCTAAGCAACCAAAAGCTAAAAATTTCAAATTTATTAAATAACAGGACATCAGATACCCCAAATTTGTTAGTCATCCCAATATCTTTCATAATATGACTTGAAATCTTCATCCTATCAAAAAATAAATTTTCTGAGTGAACTTATTGAAAATAAATTTATTTTGGGAGATAACATCTGGCTCCTACTTGGGGATGGGAACCTTCCTGTAAGGTCCCAAGAACCCCAAACCAAAATGCCTTTCCTGAAAAATAAGAATTAAACCTATCTTCTACTATTACATTGGGCATGGAGTCATTTGTATTTTATAACTGATCCGATGCAACCTTCCTGTAGCCCTCTTTTCTTATTCATGAAAACAACTGAAAATGACATAGCTGCTCATATTAAGAGCTTATTTTTGTATCTATTCCTACTCCTAATTCTAATCAGTAGAGGCTTCTTATCACATGAGATCATTCTTCCAATGAATCCATGTTAGAAGTTGCTCTACTGAACTTATCCTTGATCTTGACCCAAGAAATAAATGAAACCCTAGCATGCAGCAATGTAGTTTCAAAGGGTGACAGAACCAGCTATCATCTGACAAAAATATTTAGATATCTATGCTACTTATAAGTTCCAAATAGTCAGCAACAGAGTCATAAAAACATAAAGGAATACCTCCCTATGCTGCTATTCCAACTGAATGAAATGTTGTTGTTGGCTTCTTTCAGTCATCCCCACGTTAACTGTAGATTGCTCAACCTCTTACTGGGAAGGATTAGTCATGCCCTGCTATTCTAGACTCTTCATATCATCATCTTCCTCTTCATATCTGTTGCATTCTTCCTTTTTCTACAAATAAAAAAACGGAGGGCTTCTTTTAGTATTTGTTGCAGATCCAAATTTGTTACATGTTGTTCCTTCAATCTACTCATTATCCTTTGGGTTTCCAAAGGGGACAAACCGATCTTCTTGGCACCCTAAGTCAGCAGATGCATTTGGTACAAAGTCAAAAGCATCTATATTATGGTTAACATTCTGAAGATCATTAATATCTTGATCACAATGAGAGGTGTCCCCTATTGCAACATACTATTCATAGATATCATTAACCATAGCATTCATATGTCTCTGATCATCTCTTTTCTGGAAAGTAGAACTAAAATAAATTCCAGAAGTAGAAAAATCCTCATAAAACTTAGAATCTTCTTCTTCATCATTAGCAGTCTTTCCATCAAAATTTAAAATGAAAGGTACATAAGGAGAAAAACATTTTTCTTGTTTTTCTTCTTTATTACTTGATGACCTCTATAAATTTATCTCCTCTTGTCTGTTTCTGTTTCCCCTAGTCTGTAAAACTGAAAACTATGGCTAACTCTTACTGATTTCTATTGGATTTTGACTAATAGAAAATTGATCCTCATGGTTCATAATTAAAGAGATTAACTCTTGAGATTTATGGAAATCAGAAATAATAATATTTGGAGAACCTTCATCTTCTTCCTTACTCCTTTCTAATTTATGTTTATGGGAAAGTACCTCATCATGAAGATCATAAGAGAGATGAGGTAGCTCTTGAGGGAGATATTCTTCTCTATTAACATTTTTATCCTAAGAATGCAACTTATATACTTCACCTAAATTATCAAATGCAAACTCATCTAAATAGTACCTTTTACAATGCTCAATGAAAATCCTTCAATGATGAAATGCTAGAAGGAGGTAACGAAAAATGCCACTAACATGCATCACTGTATAATGAATGCATGAACATATTCATATGAACATCTTCATGCTACTAATCTAATAGATCCATGCATTCATAAAACTTGAGGAGTTGTTCTATAGGATTTTCTTCTTCCTCCTCTATGAAGACAGGTAGAAAATATCCCCATTCAGACATGTCAGGTATTGGATGTGGGAAACCAGGAACTGAAGAGAAGTCAAGAGGTCTGCCCTAGCTCTTCTTAGGATCTCTTCTGGATCTGAAAGAGGTGTTACTGGTGTCCCTTTAGGGTTTTCTCTAGTACTTGATCTTCTTGAAGCCACCTTATTCCAATGGAGTCGCCAGATAGATTATTACAACTAGAATAGTGTCCAGAATTTGTCTATCATCAAAGCAGGATCTATGTCATTTCCCAGGGAAGCTGAGCTTCAGTCTCCTCTCCACGGAAATGACGCCAAATTGTTATCACTCTAGGAAACACCTCTAGGTTGCAGCTCGAGGATGGCTGGTAACTTAATTTTTTTTTATGGTTTTCTAAGTGGATCAAGTCAGGTGACCTACAAGACCTCACACTCTCAAGACATGCATGAAACTCAATCAGGGATAAGGGTTCTAACTACCACTATTTAGAGGTTTGATAATATGGTGCAGAGATGGAGAACTTATCATGCTGGCTGATTCATACATAAAACAGATATTAATAAATGGCTAATCATAACAAGGAAAGTACTTATAATTCAAATCATTAATATGCAGATAGGATTACAGCTATCAAGAATCAATTAACATGAATAAACCGGAATAGCACATTCAAGCATAAGTATAGAACATATAAGAAATGGAAGCTAAACATACAATAGCAAAAGAGTTTATATAAGGTCATGAGCAATATGAGAAGCTTGATAGTAGTAATGGTCTATAGGTCCCCGAAGTCGAACCTTTTCTATAACATAAGTCTTAGGCTTTATAGCCTTTACAAAAATATTCAAATCCTAAAAAATTGGATTTGATTTACTAAAAATAGACAAAATAATTGTTTTTTTCAGAATTAGGTCAAAAAACCTAATTTAACTACTAGTTTAACTGAATCTAACACTTGTTCACTCTTTGAACCTTTAGACGACTGCAGTGAATACTGGAGGAAAATTGTAACTATTCTTCTGATGGATGAGCCACTATTGGTTAAAATAGGTAGGGTTTTGTGACCCTCTCCTCTTTGATGTATTCCCAAAACTGGAACAGACTTCCTTTGATGGTGTACCTCAGTAGCTTTCAGCTTCTACCCTTCATCCCTAAGCTAGGTATATTTACCAAAACTGGTCCGTTATGCCAAACTTACTTCCTACGCCTCTTTCTTCTTTTGGTGGTTAAGGAGTCAAAATTGCGGGTCTGTTAGCTACTGAAAGCTTTGCTTTTGGTGGTTAATGAACCGCTTCAGTGTCCACCTAAGCCACCAAAAGCCCTGTTCTTGCAAAAAAAATTGGCAACCTCTGAAATTATATTTTTCATTTTTGTTTCTTACCTTCTAACCTTTCTTCAGCCTGTTGAACATTTGGAGGATCACCAGTAGCCTGGATTGATTTTGGATTTTGAAGGCTTACCGCTGCTTCAGCTAAGGTTTCTAGTGAAAAATGAGTGCTAGGCCCTTGGTCTGGAATTCTTCACCTACAGCCTCAGAATCCTCATCATCCTGTACAACCTGGTAGTGTCCTTCATCTATCTTAGGTTTCTTCTTTTCAGGAAGAAATACATTCCTCTCATCTTCAAGAAATAATTATGTAGCTTCTTATTTCTCTTGGTCAACATGGCATTATTCCTTTTTATCTCTCTTTCTAAAACTTCCAGCTCATACACTTCTCTAGTAGTTTGTTTACTCTTTGAGACCTTGGTTTGCTTGAGGAGGTCTCTACTCTTTGTTCATCTTACTCTTTCCTAGGTGTTTGTGAAGTAAACGCTTCATTTTTCTGCTGTAACCTACCCTGTTAGGTCAACTTTTTCCCTAAAAAGTTGGCCAAACTACTGAAAACTGGGGCTCAGAGATGCATTTGGTTCTCCAAATATGTAACACCTGTGTATAAACTGAAAGAGATTTCTGTACACTAGTTTTTTTGTGAGCGAAAACCTCTCTCATTTTTTTGAAATTTGATTCCATTTTCCAGATATCTGTATTTCAAAAACACGTGTAAAACAGGGAAATTCTGAGAGCCAAAAATTAGGGCTCAGAGATGGATTCAACTATCCCAATATGAAATAACTATAGGAAAAATGAGAGAGTTTATTATTCTTTGATATGTTAGGAACAAAAACCTCTAATCACTTTGCAAAATAATTCTCCAGTCGCTCAGAATGACCGTTTTAAAATGATGTTTTTTCATAGTAAAACACCAATTTCGGTGGCTTAGGGCACCCTAAAATTTTGGTCTTAGCTATCGAAAGTCTGCTTTCGGTGGCTTAGAGACTATTTTGAAACCACGTGTAGCCAAGGAAACCTGTGTTTTATGTTTTTTGAGCAGTTCCTCCTCCCTGCGCCTGCAAAATTGAAATTCAAATCATGTGGAGGAGGTTAGCGGACTGGTTTTTAGAGATGACCTCAAGTAGAAAGAATGCATGCAACAAATGAAGAGTGTACTGAAGGTATGGAGCTGATTCTGAGGGGTTAACTTTTTGATTGGTACTTGAATGAGATGATGGTGAATTCCGGTGATATCCACGAGATAGACAGCCTAGCAATCATTTTAATGTGAACTTGGTGTTTCATGGAGGTTTACTGCAATCGTGGGACAAATGGAGGGTAGGCTAGGGTTTAGATTTCTATCAGTATTTTGAGACCAATAATGACTTATGAGCCATAAAATCATGCTTTACTTTAGTTCCTTGACCTTTTAGGTGGTTAATCATGCTAAAATATGACACGCCTCATGCTAATGAATTTGATTATGATGGGAAAACAACAGTTTTCAATTTTCATCTTTTTTGGTGTTTAAGAGTGTTTATGTTTTTGTTTTGTAGCTTCCAAAAGATGAGATTTCAATGGCTAATGAACCACCACCATGTTCTCTCAAGCCACTGAAACTTTCTTCCCAAAAGAACATGCGTAACAAGCTTTTGGTGATTTACTGTCTTTCTAGATCTCATTGTTTAGCTGCTGAAAGGCAGGGCTTTCAATCGCTAATGAACTATTTGAAAGTTCACCAAAGCCACTGAAAGTTTCCCTTTCCAAAAACATATCTCATTTTCTTTTGGTGGTTAATTTCCTACTGCAAACACTCGCTAAGCTGTCGAAACCAAATCTTTTCGGTCGCTAATGAGCTGTTGGAAAACTCGCCTAAGCCACTGAAAGTCTTTTTCCCAGAATTTTAACAAGAATGTGATGAGAAATCTTTCAGTGGATAATCATGGTCCTACGTTAAACTATTAGTTGCCGAAATCTAGGCTTTTCGGTGGCTAATGAGTTATTGAAAATCTCACCTAAGCCACCGAAAGCTAAAAATTTCAAATTTATCAAATAACAGAACATGAGATACCCCAAATTTGTTAGTCATCCCAATATCTTTCATAATATGACTTGAAATCTTCATCCTATCAAAAAATAAATTGTCTAAGTTAACTTATTGAAAATAAACTTATTTTGGGAGATAACATTTGGCTCTTACTTGGGGATGGGAACCTTCTTGTAAGGTCCCAAGAATCCCAGACCAAAATTCCTTTCCTAAACAATAAGAGTTAAACCTATCTTCTATCGTTCCATTGGGGATGGAGTCATTTGTCTTGTATAACTAATCTATTGCAACCTGCCTTTAGCTTGCTTTGCTTACTCATGAAAACAACTAAAAATTACCTAGTTGCTCATACTAAGAGCTTATTTTCCTATCTATTCCTACTCCTAATTCTAATCAGTAGAGGCTTCTTATCATGTGACATCATGCTTCCAATGAAGCCATGTCAGAAGTTTCTCTACTGAACTTATCCTTGATCTTGACCCAAGAAATAAATAAAACCCTAGTATGTAGCAATGTAGTTTCAAAGGGTGACGAAACCAACTATTGTCTGACAAAAATATTTTGATATCTACGTTGCTTATAAGTTCCAAATAGTCAACAACCGGGTCATAAAAACCATAAAGGAATACCTCTCTATGTTGTTGTTCCAACTCAATGAAATGTTGTTGTTGGCTACTTTCAGTGATCTCCACATTAACTGTAGATTGTTCAACCTATGACTACGAAGGATGAGTTATGAGCTGTTGTTTTATACTTTTCATATCATCATCTTCCTCTTCATATCTGTTGCATTCTTCCTTTGTCTGCAAATCAGAAAACTGAGGTCTGCCTTTAGTATTTGCTGCAGATCCAAATTTGTTACATGTTGTTCCTTCAATATGCTCATTATCTTTCAGGTTTCCAAAGGGGACAAACTGATCTTCTTGGCACCCTATGTCAGTAGATGCATTTGGTACAAAGTCAAGAGCATCTATGTTATGGTTAACATTCTGAATATCATTAATATCTTGAAAACAATGAGAGGTGTCCCCTATTGAAACATACTCTTCATAGCTATCATTAACCACAGCATGCATATGTCTCTGATCATCTCTTTGCTGAAAAGTAGAACTAAAATAAATTCCATAAGTGGACAAATCCTCACAAAACTTAGAATATTCTTCTTCATCATCAGCAGTATTTCCATCAAAATTTACAATGAAAGGTACATAAGGAGAAAAACAATTTTCTTGTTGTTCTTCTTTATTACTTGATGAACTCTATAAATTTATCTCCTCCTGTCTATTGCTGTTTCCCCTAGTCTGTAAAACGAAAAACTATGGATGACTCTTACTAATTTCTATTGGCTTTTGACCAACAAAAAACTGGTCCTCATGGTTCATAATTAAAGAGGTTAACTCTTCAAATTTATGGAAATCAGAAATAATAGTATTCGGAGAACCTTCAGCTTCTTCCTTACTCCTTTCTAATTTATGTTTATGGGAAAGTACCTCATCATGAAGATCATAAGAGAGATGAGGTAGCTCTTGAGGGAGATATTCTTCTTTATTTACCTTTTTATCCTGAGAATGCAACTTATATTCTTCACAACAATTATCAAATGCAAACTCATCTGAATAGTACCTTTTACAATGCTCAGTGAATGCTTTGTGAAAATCCTTCAATGATGAAATGTTGGAAGGAGGTAAAGAAAAATACCACTGACGTGCATCACCGTATAATGAATACATGAACATATTCATGCTGATGATCTAATAGATACATGGATTCGTGAAGCTTGAGGAGGTGTTCTGTAGGATTGTCTTCTTCCTCCTCTTTGAAGACAGGTAGAAAATCACCCCATTCAGACATATTAGGTACTGGATGTGGGAAACTAGGAATTGAAGAGAATTCAAGAGGTGCAAACTCTAAGCCAATAGACTAGAAAATGCTTTTGACATCTTAATATTCTGGACTCACCACTAAATCCATCCTTCATGGAGTCGCCAGGGATGAGATCTTCACAAGCAATAGTTCTTAAAGATTCCTCAACCCTAAAATTTTCTAATGTATTTATAAATTCTTGAGATTTGAATGTTTCAGCAGAAGAAATAATAGCAAAAATATCTCTTGAAATACCTGATGTAGCTTCCTTTCCAGCTCTGGAGTTCTGCCTTAGCAAAGCCCTAGCTCTTCTTAGGACCTCTTCTGGATCTGAAACAGGTGTTACTGGTGGCCCTTTAGGGTTTTCTCTGGTACTTGGTATTCTTGAAGCCACCTTATTCCAATGTAGTCACCAGATAGATGATTACAACCAGAATAGTGTCCAAACTTTGCCCATTATCAAAGCAGGATCTATTTCATCTCCGAGGGAAGCTGAGCTTCGATCTCCTCTCCCTAGCAACGACGCTAATTTGTTATCACTCCAGGAAACTCCTCAAGGTTGTAGTTCGAGGATGGCTAGTAACTTAAATGTTTTTATGGTTTTCTAAGTGGATCAAATCAAGTGACCTACATGAACTCACACTGTCAAGACATGCATGAAACTCAATCAGGGATAAGGCTTCTAACTACCACTGTTCAGAGGTTTGATAATATGGTGCAAAGATGGAGAACTTACCATGTTGGAAGATTCATACATAAAATAGATATATATAAATGGCTAATCATAACAAGGAAAGTACTTATAATTCAAATCATCAATATGCAGATAGGATGACAACTATCAGACATCAATTAACATGAATAAACCTGAATAACACATTCAAGCATAAGCACAGAATAGACAAGAAATGGAAACTGAACATATGATAGCAAAAGAGCTTATATTAGGTCATGAGCAATATGAGAATATTGATAGTAGTAATGGTCTATAGGTCCCCAAAGTTGAAACTTTTATATAACATAAGTATTAGGATTTATAGCCTTTACAAAAATATTCAGATCCTGAAAAATTGGATCTGATTTACTAAAATAGACAAAGTAATTGTTTTTGGCATAATTAGGTCAAAAACCCTAATTTAACTACTAGTTTAACTGACTCTAACACTTGTTCACTCTTTGAACCTTTTGATGACTACAATGAATACTAGAGGAAAACTATAACTGGTGTTCTAATGGATGAGCCACTATTGGTTAAAATAGGTAGGGTTTTGTGACCCTCTCCTCTTTGATGTATTCCCAAAACCGGAACAGACTTCCTTTGATGGTGTACCTCAGCAGCTTTCAGCTTTTACCCTTCATCCCTGAACTAGGTATGTTTACCAAAACTGGTCCTCTATGCCAAAATTCATTTCTATGCATATTTCTGCTTTCAGTGGTTAAGGATTCAAAATTTTGGGTCTGTTAGCTACCGAAAGCTCTACTTTCGATGGCTAATGAACCACTTCAGCGTCCGCCTAAGCCACCGAAAACCCTGTACTTGCAAAAATTTTAGGCAACCTCCCAAATTATATTTTTCATTTTTGTTGCTTACCTTTTGACCTTTATTCATCCTGCTCAACATTTGGAGGATCAGCAGTAGCCTAGATTGATTCTGGATTTTGAAGATTTACCGCTACTTCAGCTAGGGTTTCTAGTGAAAAATGAGTGCTAAGGTTTGGTCTAGAATTCTTTACCTGCAGCCTCAGAATCCTAATCATCTTATACAAACTGGTGTTGTCCTTCATGTATCTTAGGTTTCTTCTTTTCATCAAGACATACATTCCTTTCATCTCCAGAAAAGAATTGTGCAGCTCCTTATTTCTCTTGGTCAACATGGCATTATTCCTTTTTATCTCTCTTTCTAAAACTTCTAGCTAATACACTCCTCTAGTAGTTTGTTTACTCTTTGAGACCTAGGTTTTCTTGAGGAGGTCTCTACTCTTTGTTCATCCTGCTTTTTCCCAGGTGTTGGTGAAGTAAAATCTTCATTTTTCTGCTGTAACCTGCCCTGTTAGGTCAACTGCCCTAAAAATTTGGCCAAACTACTGAAAACTGGGGCTCAGAGATGCATTGTTTTCTCCAAATATGTGACACCTTTCTATAAAATGAAACAAGTTATTGTATATTGTTATTTTTTGAGCAAAAACCTCTCTCCATTTTTTGAAATTCATTTCCATTTTCCAGATATCTTTATTTCAAAAACACCTGTAAAATAGGGAAATATTGAGATCCGAAAATTAGGTCTTAGAGATGGATTTGATTATCCCAATATGAAATACTTGTAGGAAAACAAAGAAATTTTATTGTTCTATGAAATGTAAGGAACAAAAACCTCTGAGCGTTTTTCAAAATGATTCTCTAGTCGCTCAAAATCATTGTTTTAAAATGATGCCTTTTCATAGTAAAACGCCAATTTCGGTAGCTTAGAGCACCCTGAAATTTTGGTATTAGCTGCCAAAAGTCTGATTTTGGTGGCTTAGAGACCGTTTTGAAACCACTCTTAGCCACATAAAACCTATTTTTTGAGTTTTTTGAGTGGGTCCTCGTCCCTGCGCCTGCAAAATTGAAATTCAAATCATGTGGAGGAGGTTAGCGGACTGGTTTTCAGAGATGACCTCGAGTAGTAAGGATGCATGCAACAAATGAGGAGTGTACTGAAGGTATGGTGAAATTTCTGATGGGTTAACTATTTGATTGGTACTTGAATGAGATTATGGTGAATTTTGGTGATATCCACAAGATAGACATCCTAGCAATCATTTTAATGTGAACTTGGTGTTTCATGTAGGTTTACTGCAGTCATGGGACAGATGGAGGGAAGGATAGGCTTTAGATTTCCATTAGTATTTTGATATCAATAACAACTTCTTAGCCATCAAATAATGCTTTACTGCAGTTCCCTGACCTTTCAGGTGGTTAATCATGCTAAATTATGACATGCCTCATGTTGATGAATTTAATTTTGATGGGAAGAAAACCATTTTCACATTTCGTCCTGTTCAGTGGTTGAGAGTATTTAGGGTTTTGTTTGTTAGCTATCGAAATCTAAGCTTTCGGTGGCTAATGAACCATGGCCACATTCACCCAAGCCACTGAAACTTTATTTCCAAAAGAACATGCATAATGATATTTTGGTGATTTACTGTCTTTCTGGATCTCATTGTTTAGCTGCCAAAAGGCAGGGATTTGGGTGGCTAATGAACTATTTGAAAGTTCACCCAAGCCACCAAAATTTTCCCTTTCCAAAAATGTATCTCATTTTCATTCGGTGGTTAATGTCCTCCTACAAACACTCGTTAAGCTACCAAAACCAAATCTTTTCAGTGGCTAATGAGCTGTTGGAAAACTTGCCTAAGACACCGAAAGTCCTTTTCCCAAAATTTTAAAAAGAACATGATGAGCAATATTTCAGTGGATAATCATGGTCCTGCATTAAACTATTAACTGCCAAAATCTAGGCTTTTCTATGGCTAATGAGTTATTGAAAATCTCGCCTAAGCCATCGAAAGCTAAAAATTTCTAATTTATCAAATAATAGAACATCAGATATCCCGAATCTGTTATTCATCCCAACATCTTTCATAATATGACTTGAAATATTCATCCTATCAAAAAATAGATTGTCTGAGTGAACTTATTGAAAATAAATTTATTTTGGGAGATAACACATCCATTAGTAGATGCTCTTTGTTTCATTTCCAAGGTAGAATGTGTCTCGAAATGATGTTCAGTATTTTCAATAGAAATTATTTATACTCATATGATGTCTCTTAATATTTTTTAGATTCACTTGGGAGTGAATTTTGATCCTCTTCATGTACTATTTCTTCTACTTCACCTATTTCAGAACTAGGTGGTTCATGGGTCTCCTCCTTTTGCTCCTTCAAGAAAGCTGATGCATTTTCCCCTTGGTTTTCTTAAGATAAATGTAGTTTCTCCAAATTTGGATAGCCAACAATTAGAATGATTTCATAATATTCTCAATAATGTCTTCAAAGATAGGTTCCATGATTTTTATATGCTCCTCACCATCATATGGCGTTCCCTTTTCATCCCTAGTCATAGTTTCCTCTTCAGCAAATGCACTTTTTTGTTTGAATATCTAATAGTGGTCCCTCACTTCTTGTCCTCATAAATATAATACCACATAAGGTTCCAATATCATTCTCTTATACCACTGTAATGTTCCTTTTTAAGAAATTTTATTAAATGACCAATTTTTCACCTTTTTCCCAATTTTCGACCTTTGACTAGTTTTGATGTTTAGGTCTCCAAATTGGTCCAAATGCTCCCAAATATTCACATAAGTTATATGAATGATATTAAGGTTTGAATATTATGTTAAAGGAATATTTAATACCCTCTAAATTCTTCTTAAATTTTTTTTAAGATTCTCGTCGAGGTAGGAGTTTTGACTATTAATTTGGGGTTATAATTCCCCCACAATGAGTACTGAAAATGGCTTCCCAAATGCACTCAAGAAAACTATAATTTCTGAATGGAATTAGGTGACATGTAAAGGAAATAAATATGAACTCATATTCATCACCATTCAAATTTTAATGTATGTTATAACTCCCTTAAATCAGATGCAAAGAGACTAGTGTCAACCTTGGGGGAAATGATAGGAAAACTTATCCAAATGCTATGAAACTCAACAAAATAACTCCAAATGATTATGTACTGAAAATTAAACTCATATAATCCATTAATAACATTCCATTAATCCATAAACCATCAGTTTTTTACTTATCCATTCGAACATATCAACATTATATTGGTTCACAACAAGGTAGTGGGGAAATGACACTGTTTCTTCATTGTTTTACATTTATACATGAAATATTTTGGGTATTTCACCCTAATAATATAATTAATTTTTAAATACATAAATAAAACTCCAATTATCCATAAACCATAAGTATTTTAGTTATCCATTCGAATTCATCAACATTAGATTGGTTCACAACAAGATCGCGGGGAAATGGCACTATTTCTTCATTGATTAACATTTTTACATGAAATATTTCAGTATTTAGACCTGATAATATTATGAAATTGAAATACAAATAATTTACATCAGAACATAAAATAATGAGGAATTATAAGCTTCCCCAAAGATATCAATAGCTCACCCAAATCGCAATCCCTCCGTGAGCAAGACTATGCAAGAAAAAATGGAAATGGTCAAGAGAAATTGCTACAATAGAAGGAACCAAGAGATTCCCTGTATCTTAAACCTGAAAATTCAACTCCAATTGGCTAAGTCAAGAAACACCAACTTGGATGGGAATCTTTCACCCATGAAATTGGCTAAGGCAAGAAACTAGTCATCCACTAGCTCTCTCGATTTACAAAGGAAATTTTATCAAATGATAAGAAGATATTATATTGGTTGATTCATGTATTTTATAAACATAATTATCCTTATAAGGTTACCAATCCATCCACAAACTCAATCCAATTCAAATTTGGGTATGGGCTCAATATTTTCCGTGTCCTCCCTTTCCTAGCCTTCCATCTTCCCCCAATTTGAGTAGGAACCCATTGAGCTTCCCCAACTCACATGAGAGACCTAATGGATTCTCTATTTTGACCTGAAATATCCTATATGTCATATGTGAGCCTTCATATCTTATTTTTGTCATAGGTGTCATAGAATCTTCATCATTATTGTCACAGAGCTAGGGAATCTAGTCCAAGTGTCTCACTAGCTCCAAAACGACTCTTCCTCTCCCATGTAAGTTACATTTCCTTCAAAATTAGAAATATGTTGCATATGGCCAATTTTAATAGCCTTATAACTCATACAAGAACATTTATGCTTCCCATGGATTAAAAAATGCAAGAGGAGGAAGCCATGTGGCACATAAATTCTAGCTTGTGTGTGCCCCATAGTCTCCATGTGTCTCCATGCTCCATTCCCCCTTCAAGTTTATCTTGTATTTATTTAATAAGATCCATTATTAAATATTTATTCCATTTTAATGTCTGAACATCATTTATTGTCCCCCTTATTCCAAATCCCAAAGCTTCCATCCCCAACCTAGGAAACTAGTAATTTTCTTTCTTGGCAATTATTTGACCCTTAGCATCAATTTGACAAAATCTCATGAATATGGAAAATGTGATTAGCCCATTGTGATGCAATGAAAAATTTGGGACATGAAAACATAGATACCAGACATACAATGTATATCTATGTCAAATAGACACAAATTTTAGCACATCCACGACCATACAAATGTGGATCCATGCTAGGACTTATACAAAACACTCCATCGCAACCTAGGAAAAGCAATGATCACTTAACAAAATACTAGGGTATTTGTCTCATATTCCACAAAGTATGATTCTATCCATGTGATTACAATTTTTTGATGTTGAACATCGTAGAAACCACTTGATTACCGGTTAATGATCAAAACCATTAACAAGTGTGAGGGAGATCACCATTGATGTCAATGGTTCCCAATGTTAGTTTTTCAACATTTAAGCTAGCATTATGATAAGATATTTTCACTGAGAGAATAACAAGCACAGCAATCACATAAGCATATCACAAGAGACAAGAGACACATATCTTTTAGGAGGGGAAACCATAAATGGAGAAAACCCCTCAACTTCCTCTAAGATAGTATCACCACAAGATGTGATCCCAAAACAGTAAGATGACCTCCCTTCACAACAGCAGCCTTCTGTCTTCTGTCAAGCCCAAGAATTTCCTTCTCCAAAAGTGTGCCACACTTGAGAGAGCAAGAGAGCTAAGTCACAAGTGATAAATAGAGAGACTCACCCTCTCTATTTATATTAGTCCGTTGACTTGAAGTGCACTCAACCTAATAATTACTACTCGAGCCTACACCTTAATTAGTGTATAATAACTCAAGTGCCACTAAACTGGGGGGGACTTACCTAATGACTTGATATGACTTGTTTACATGATTAATCCCCCCGATCGGAACATCGCGGCATGACCACATGACTCAAATACATAATAGAAACATCCCGGAATAAACATCGGGTTACAATATATGAAATATATAGAAGAATACATTCCGAAGTTACATATACATCAACACTCCCTCTTAACTAGGAAGGTATTCTTTCGACACAATTTTTAGCACTGGTCTTCTTCTCTGTATCACTGGATCATGTTCGTCTTCACGTCATCTCTGTCATCAAGTCATCTTCGTCTTCAAGTCATCTGGATCTGGATCATCTCTCGATCTGGATCTTCATAGGACATCATCACAGGATCTAGATCATCACTCGATCTGGATCATCATCACTGGACTGGATCTGGATCATCACTCGATCTGGATCATCTCTCTGGACAGGATCTGGATCATCACTCGATCTGGATCATCTCTCTGGACAGGATCTGGATCATCACTCGATCTGGATCATCACTGCTGGATCTCTCGGAGTCATCATAACTGGATCTGGATCATAGCTCGATCTGGATCTCCACTGGTCATCATCAAGTGTGTACTATCTCGTCATAGGCAGTTCTACAAAGCCAGCCCTATTTCATGCTAGATATAGGCCCACCACCTGCAGGTCTTCATCATCACTGGCCATACTGGAGAATCCTTAGGACTTATTACGTGCATCACAAAACCTCGAAAGAGCATCCCAGGACTGATTACGGGCACACAGCCCAACCTATAGGATCTCCCAGGGCTGATTACATGTGGCCTCACCACAAAACCTCGCAAGAGCATCCCAGGACTGATTACGGGCACACAGCCCAACCTATAGGATCTCCCAGGGCTGATTACATGTGGCCTCACCACAAAACCTCGCAAGAGCATCCCAGGACTGATTACGGGCACACAGCCCAACATATAGGATCTCCCAGGGCTGATTACATGTGGTCATGGCAAAACCTCACAAGAGCATCCCAGGACTGATTACGGGCACACAACCCAACCTATAGGATCTCCCAGGGCTGATTACATGTGGTCATGGCAAAACCTCACAAGAGCATCCCAGGACTGATTACGGGCACACAACCCAACCTATAGGATCTCCCAGGGCTGATTACATGCCATCCCAGAGCAAAACCATGAAAGAGCATTTGCCAGATGTCCCAGGGCATCGAATTACATGCCATAGGAAAAACCTCGAAAGACCATCTGCAAATCTCCCACGACTGATTACATGCTCATTTGCACAACCTGACTGAGTGTTCCTGGTAACTGACCAGGTGCCTCCATTCCTAGAATGGCAGTTGCCCTTACATCTGTCCT
>LPNX010118266.1:288711-577844 GCA_001517045.1 Pseudotsuga menziesii
TCAACCCTTACATCTGACCATGGAAGGAAGCAATCCTCTCACCATGTCAGAATGGCTCTGGATCTCATCACTGTCTCTGGGAGGAAGCCTCAATCTGGAGAACACCAAGTCTCTCTCTGAAGTACTCAAACTTCAGCCTAGCCAATGGCTTCATCAATACATCAGCTATATGTTCCTCCGTCGCAACATACAGGAGCTTCACTGCTCCTCTCTGCACCATATCTTTGATATAGTGATATTTGATCTCAATATGCTTCGACCTGTCATGGAACACTGGATTCTTTGACAACTTCACACAACTCTAGTTGTCACAATGTATACAGGTATTATCCAGCTGGAGATCAAATATATCAGACAGTAGCTTCCGCAGCCATACTGCCTCACAACTAGCTGAACAAGCTGCGACATACTCTGCTTCAGCTGCACTCAGTGCCACACAGGATTGCTTCCTGCTAAACCAAGACATCACACCTGATCCCATACTGAAGCAACATCCTGAAGTACTCTTCCTGTCGATGGCACTGTCAGAGTGCGAATATATGATTTGATGTCAAACACTCAGTCAAATATTTTGATCAAATGTCGATGACGTGAACCTATGTCGAGAGAAAGAGAATCTATCATTAATGTATACAGATATCAAGGTACTATCGCTTTATTTCTAAGAATAATTCTTGGATGATGATCTAATGTCAACAAGAATAGTCTCATCGAAGAAGGGCCATAATGAATCCCGCATCAAGGACAAGAAACTTGGAACAAAGTTCTAGAATTTTGAGTATGATGTAGCCATGGGACTGACTCAAAAGGTACTGACACAAAGGTTTTTTTGACTTGCAAAGGTAAACTTTCAATTTTCCTTTGAACATCGGGCAGCATGACCGAAGACTTGGAAACATTGACTTAGACCGGACGGACACCAAGACATAATGTGACGGCAGACGATGCATTCTTTGAAAGACCCAAAGGAGTAACATGACTCATGGAATTCGATCGATTTGGAATAAATATGAATACCCAATTGACTGAATGAAATGTATACAAGTGCCATGTTCAAAGGTGACTAATTACTGCCATTTATTTTCAAAATTAAATAATTCCCTTCCCTTAATTTCCCCATCCTGATTGATGAGTGTCTCTTTTCATTTTTACTAGTCCAGAGATGGTAACAAACACTCGTTGTAGCTTATCCAGAGATAATTCCATTCTCATATATTTCACGAACCTGAGAAAGGTGGGGTTCGTTCCCAAAAGAGGGTCTCTCAGTGTTTAGTTTAACGAGTCCATTGAAAGTTAACTCAACATCGTTTATGTTTAGATAGTCTGAACGAAAACGGAAGAAGACTCTGACGGGTACTTTTTCATACAATTTAGTCTCTAGAGCCCAAAAAAGTATAAAATAATACCCAAGAGAACTTTTTCATTCATGACTGGCTAGAGGGCTCCTTTTTCATAACTAGTCAATCTGAACCAAAAAAGAGGTAAACTACCGTCGGAAAGACGACTCTTCAAGTAATTTTACAAGCATGAAGAAGACAAGTTCACTCGACAATATTTTCACATTTAAGGATTCTGAAAAGAGTTTAAATAAAAATCCATTAGGGTTTCTTTTTGAGATGAGTGGGTTTAACGAGCTTGAAACGAAACGAAAACTACTCAAAACTTTGATACTAGGTTTAAAGTGCACGATTGAAGTATCGAAATTAGTGCTTAATGACTTTTTCCATTTTATGGAAGTATGAAAAAATAAAAAATGAACTTACCCATAGCCAATATATGATTCACTTTTTTCCCTGCAAGAACCTTTTAAAAGATCATTAGTTCTCCAAAAAATATTTAAAATTGACTTTTATAACTATAGGAAAGGGCTTTTTTCAATAAAATATATTAAAATAATGTAAAACCCCTAAAAATCTCGTATAAAATTCAATTGAAATGGTAAAACATTTCATTTACCATCTACCAAGTTTTGGAGAGCTACTTGGAGCATTTGTGTGCAAATTTCAATTTCAGATTCCGGAGCCATTACCCATCCATTTCCCGATCCATCAGTCTCAGGTAAGAGCCAAGACCATCCTCGTCATTTTCATGGTTGCAATTTTTTCTTTCCAAGCATTTTCGTTGAGTTTTGGGTATTTTTACCCAAGGGTAAAATTGTTTCCCAGGTAACGTGCTTCTTCCTTGCAGGAAAAACGGTGCCCATGGAAAACCACATTTTTTGCGCTTTGGACAGGCGGTGGCACCGCTCTGTCTCAAGGAGACAGAAGCGGTGTGGAAAAATACACCCCAAAAATGGATGGCCTAGAAAAAATAATAGTTTTTAATCATTTGAAAAGATCGATTATTTGTCCAAATACTCCATTTGTGGTTTTTGACAGGTCATCTTGGTCAAAATGGTGGTATGGAAAGAGAGACAACATGAGGATGATGATGCTAGAGCTGGGGTGGATGCGGCTTCTATAGCTGCTCTATGAGGTTGTGGCATTTTGAAATTCTTCCAAGCTCCTAGTATGATATCTCATGTAAAATTACTACAGTACATTTTGTGGATGTGCAACCTGAACAACAATCTTTTGAGGTGGGGGCCCATGTTCTCACTGTGGAGGTGGAAGATATTTATTTTCTCACCTAATTATATAGGCATGGAGTGCCAATTTCATTGGTAGGATCCCAAGGGGAAGACATTACAACACAAGATCTCATACTTCATCATTGTTACCCAGGCATTAAGATGTCTGGGAAGAAGATCTCGATTAAAGAATGGATGGACTTGCCTCTTTGAACCATACTCTTCACTATGCAGAGGATTGATGGGATCCAAGGGGCTCATCAAGCTTCCCAGGCACATATTCTCTATGCCTTGGAGGCCATGGAACCCACCGTGTTTAAATGGGCTGAGGAATTGTGGACTGTGTTCAAGGATCAACTGACCAAGTGTCGGTAGGGCAAACTAAAATAGTTTGGTTATGGGACTATCTTGGAATGTTTATTTTTTGAGAGGGTACCTCTCTTAAGGCCACAGGTGGTTTTTACTAAGCTGAGAGCTTGAGACCCATGAATGTTGTAGTGGGTGGAGATCATGGCCTGCACTAGAGGTGGTCGAGCCAAGGTCAAGTATGAGAACCCCTTCTTATGTTGGTTAGACAACCAAATCCTCATGATCGAGGATTATGCTTATGCTGGGATCAACTTTCAAGGAGATTTTGATCTACCTTTACCAGTTGATTCCCAGTGGGGTGATATTCGTAAGAAACAATGCTCAAGATGTTGATTGTTTTTTATTTTTTATGTTTTATGATTTTTATGAATGATGATGAGACCTGATGTTTTCATGTAGATGTTGGAGATGCACAAACTGGGGGTTCATCCCCAATGGACAAGAAAGTGAGGGCTTTCTTCGTACACAAAAGATATGGCGAGTTAACTGAGTTGGAGGAAAACCTCAACCGATTAACATTAGACATTCCATATGCTGCTATAGATGACCTCCCTAGGAGGTATCGGAGACACATGGCTAGAATTTCAAGTTGTTTCCACTACTTTCTCTGAAGGGTAGGGATATTATGTGCTATCATGAGCACCACTAGATGTTCCTCATGATGTATACACAGAAAGCTAGCCAGCTTCAATATTTTTGCCATTTTGTGTATCTGAAATCCAAAGTGCTTCAGTTAAGGTCACGTGACCATTATTTTTGTAAAACAATTATATATATATACTTATTTACGATGTTTAATATATGTGTTTCAAATGGGAAATGATAGTTACATGAGTTTTTATGTGTCTTTCACTATTTATTTTAATTTTTAATGGACCATGTTTTATTTATAAAATTTATGTATGGGCAATGTACCAGTATAAAATGTAGTTTTCTAATGAGTCAACAACCGTGTTGTAATACCTAGGAATGTGCCTATAAGTGATTGACTCAAATGACCTCTCTAATAGATTCACTCTTCAAAAAATATGAAGAAGTGTGGGGTTCCTGATGGTATAAACATGGTTTTAATGACAAACAACTGGCTGCGAGTCCATGAATACTACCAAGTCATGAATGTCCCAAGATGCAGCCTCGCTCAACAAACCTATCACTACTTGATACTCGACGATGTTTTTGGTAGCTAGGCCAATACAAACTTCCCCTGAAATGGCTAAGTCATGTGCTGGGGAATACAAAACCCAAGCAGCTGAAGTAAGGTTCAAGGTATGACAGAAAGCACCATCAGTGAAACCATAAAAATCCATTTGATCTGCATAACCAAAACATGGTATAAACAGTATTGACAATGAGACTCAAAACCATATTGGAAAAAAAAATACACTAAAATTCAATTAATATACATATATACAAGGTACCATACAGAAATGAATTCAAGCATAGTACCTCTTTAGGTACAACCCATTGCGAGGTTTCCTGAAAGGTATCCCATTGTAGTCTACAAGATCGTAATCCCCTTTCTCTAAAACTTTACTGATGATAAAGGGATCATACCACATAGATTCAAACTTCCCCTTCCCTAGAATTTCATGTCTCTGGTTGTAATTCAGAACCATCTCACCTTCATTAAAGACACGAGGTTGAACAGACTTATCGTACTGATCCTTAACGCATTTTTTGTGTGCCTCGTTAGCCAAGGTTGCATCTCTTCTACTTTCATGCATTTTTCTACAAAAATCATTCTTCTTCAGCAGAAGTGTTCCAGAAAAGTTCTATTGCAAGTTTAAGTGATGGGATTTGACACTCGATAGGGAGGACAACTTTTAGTCTGTAAACCAGCTAAAAAGGAGTGAAAATAGTTGTCATTTTGACTAAATTCCTATAAGCCCATAGTATGGAAAAGAGAGTCAAATTCTAGTTGTATTTGTGATATCCAACCATCATACGCAACATAGTTTTCAAAATTGCGTTAATGGCCTCAACCTAACCATTAGCCTACAGGTAATACGAAGTTGAGTTTTCATGGCGAAAACCTAGCTTAGCGCTCAACTCAGCCTTCATTTGATTGTAGAAATGACATCAGTGGTAACTGACTATGGATTTCGTGACTCCAAAACTAGATATCACATGGTTAAATAAGAAGAGGGTGACAGTAGTTCCATCCTCTGCATATGTAGGCATTACCTCAATCCATTTTCTAAAGTAGTCGATGGCTATGATGATGTAACCATGCCCCCTGACTGAGGTAGGATTACAATGCATGAAATCAATACCCCACTTAGTGAAAGCTCCAACAACAATGATGGGGTCTAAAGGAGTAGGGTGGGTGCACTTTTTAGGATAAAAGTTTTGACAGGGTGGAAATTTCTTAATGACCTCATGAAAATATTTGAAAATTGAGGGCCAAAAATACCCAGCGCGAAGGATTTTCTGAGCTGTCGCCATCCCACAGAGATGACCGCCACATGCTCCATAGTGGCAATCATTCAAAACCTGTTCATCCTCTTCATTTGTAAGGTATCTACAAAGAATGGATTCAATACCACGTCGATATAATGTATCGTTTAAAATGGGGTAATACTTTACGTGGTGATAGATATGACAACGATCATCATGGGGTATGTCAGGCGGAAATCTCTATGTCTGGAGATAAATGATGAAATCTCCATACCATGGATCAGTTGCGATGATTAGGAATAAGAATTCATCCGAAAATGAATAATTATGATCATCTTCCACCAGAGCACAGGGAAGGTCACACATCAATTCCATGAAAATTAAGGACTTCTTCGAAGTAGCCTTAGCAAACTTGAGATCGAATTCTTGTAAGATAACGATCCAACGGGAGTACTTGCCCCCTAGTAACTGACGATTCATAATGTAATACATGGGGGTTTGATCCATGAGTACAATTATGGTGCGCAATAATATGTAGTGACAAAAAAATTTCACACCAATGACCATAGCCAATGTCAGCTTCTCCACATGTGAGTGAGTCAAGAAGACTCTTAATTAGGTAATAAATCATGTTTTCTTTGTTGTTGGGATCTTCTTACACTAGAACCATACCAATAGTCGTAGTGGAGGCTGCAACATACAACAAAAAGTCTTTTGAGTAATCTGGCAGGTGCAACACCGATGAATGGGTCAAAATGTGTTTCATATTATCAAAAGCTCATTGGGCTTGGTCATCCAAAAATAACGGAGTATCCTTCTTAAGGAGATGCATATAGCCATGCATTTTTTCTGCGAAGTTCCATATGAAACAACAAAGAAATTTTTCCTTCCCTTGCAAACTTTGGAGTTCAATGATATTAGTCAAGGCAGGTAAGGACAAAATAGCAGCAATTTTCAAAGGATCTATCTGGATGCCATATTTGGAAACCACAAAGCCCAGAAGACATCCAGTTTCAACAAAAAAGACACATTTGTGTGTATTAAGCCGAATGTTATAATGACAACACCTAAGAAAAATGTCTCTAAGGTTCCCTAGGTGGTCCTCCCATTGTTATGAATGATTAGGGAGGTCATCTAGGTACGACTCCATGATTTGTTTGATATTATGAAAGGAATAGGACGTAGCATGATGGAATGTAGCTCCAATTCTTTTTAGACCAAAAGGTAACTTTTGATATGCAAAGGTTCCCCACTGGAAAATAAATGTTGTTTTATGTTGATCGGTGGGTAGAATCTCTATCTAGCTGTAACCGAAAAATCCATCCATAAAAAAAAAGATGACACTCCCAGCACAGTTATTGATGATTTGATCGATGTGTGGAGTAGGGAAATTTTCCTTGGGACAAGCCTTATTTAAATCTTAGAAATCAATACAAACCCTAATAGTGCCCTACTTCTTAGCCATGGGGACAATATTAGACACACATTTCGTCAGTGGTATGAAATAAATAAACCCCACTTTCAGAAGTTTCTCCACTTCGTCTTTGATAGCCACAGCCTTCCTAAGATGGACTTGTCGTAGTTTTTGTCAGACCGACTTGGTCGTGGGATAAGTTTTAATCTTGTGCACCACAATGGGTGAATCAATCCCAATCATTTATTCGTATGTCTAGGAAAAAACATCATGGAATTTTTTGAATAGAGTTCTATAACTTCTAGTTTCTTCTATTGAACAGTTATGGCCTACATGAACATGCTCAACAGTTCCAGGATTGACTGATATGTCAATAGGGGTTGTCTGAGTGATGTTGCAAATATTTTCCCTGGAATCAGTTTCTTGCAACAATACATATGTTTGAGGATTGTTGATGATATCATTACTAATAGGAGACACAAGATCAAAGTATATCGAACTAGCATTTGGAAGGAAAGAGGATCTATGATGATGATCTCCCCATAAAAGTTCATCCGCACTCATGATCTCCATAATGGAATCATCCGATGGAAAAGTGTGTGTGAGATAGTCTAGAGTGGGGAGAGAGGGTTCTAGCCAGTAAAGCAGGTGGTAAGGACCCAAAGTCACCAGATGAAGATCATCAGAAATTTGGAAATTGGAAGAAGATTGAACATCATCATAAAGTGCTTCATAAGGGCCTAGAGAGGATGACTTGACAACTTATTTTCCTCTAGGACTATGGCTAGTTATGGAAATCATGTTCATAGTCGCCACTTCCATACTAGGAGGAGTTGAGGGAAACACTCCCATGAGGGTTTAATCCTTGAACATACCTAGCCCAATTGAATGATAAGGAGGAAGGGATTGACCTAGCATAGGGATGTTATTTGCGGTGGGGATAGCAAAATCTGGTGAAAAAAATTTGAGTTGATGGATGGTTACAATATTCCTCGAATGAGGGAATTGGAGAGTTTGAAATATCATCGAAGTGACAACCTTCATAGAATAGAACCAATTTCTCCCCAATATAATATTGTAATCCAATGAGGAATCGACCACCTCCACATGAATGGAAACAATATTTCCCCCATGCTCAATTGAAATGCTTGGTAAAAGACCATGAGGTTGGATTTCACTGATGTCTTGAAATTTTAAGGGATCCACCATGATTCTATATTGGGATATGATTAACAATAATAAGTGATTGGATGTTGACATAGATCCTTCAACAAGGGTTCACTCTCTGTCGACACCCTTAACACAATGATCTCCCTGAGAATCGACCCAGACAGGTTTAACCCTGTCCAGCAACACCTGCGAAGCAGATGAGGTCTCACTTGATATTCTCAAGGGAGAACTATCAGAAACATGTTTCTGATGTAAGAAGGAGGGGTTGTGCATCTATGGTTCAACTATCGCACCATTATTCCACATATCCAAGCATTGGTTCATTTAGCATAAATTCATATCAACATTCATCAGATCACATCATCAGACTTAGTTTGCAACAAGAGAATCTATGCATAAAAAAATCTACCATGATAACATGATTTAAAACTTAAAAGCATCGCATCATTCAGATAACAACATCATATTGCAGTATTCATCCACATTCAGATCGCAGGAAAAATGAGAAAATAGAAAGAAATGGAAAGACAATGGTTCCATCAAATCCTCATCATATATTACTTCGCATCAAAACAGAGAACAATATTCACAAGTTTTCTTCAATTACACCAAGTTGATCTCTCCAAAAGTATCCAAAAGATTCAGAGGTTATTCAACATTTACAATCCTATTTCTACTTAAAGGATTGCATCTTTTACAATGTGGACCACTTAACTCAACTTCCTAACTAATTGGACCGAAATCTACAAAATAATGACCAAAATCCTCAAAACATGACCAAATATCCTTATGTGCCAACTTTCACCCTTGCACAACATCTTCTATCTTATGCATCATCCTCGGTGCTACGCAACTAACTATCTCCAAAACTGCCTGCCAATAGGCCCCCAACACAATCTTTTGGCTCGTCCTCAAGCCACGTTAGCTGGAAATCATGTAGCCACTAATATTAAAATTGAAGTCCTCATACTTTTGGGTGACCTCTTTGACCTGCTCCTTTACCTTATTGTTTATTTCCCTGCATTATGTCACTTCGCACTCCAATGGGTGCTCAACAATATTTGTAGTGATATCTCTTTGGCCATCCTCAACTACTTGAAGCATCGAAACCTCTTTTATTGAGAGTTGTGCACTGATGTACTGGAATCATTCAAGATGAATTATCCTTCTCTGCTAACGCTCCCTTAATTTTGTGACATGCTGTTGTAATTCCTTCAACTCTGTTGCTTTCGTTATCTGCATAAATGGAGGCATCACTTTGAGCGATGTTCTCAATGTGGCTAGTTGTCCCTCTACTTCTTGCAACTAAATGTTGAGTTTATCCAATTGCTCATCTTAGACTACACTTCCCCAAAAATATGTAGTCACATCTATAACATGTTTCACCTCTTTTTCCATCTCTTCCAGCTGTGTCACCAAGTGTCCAATCATGCATTTTTGCTCTGCAACCTACTTCAGTAGTGTGCCTGGGTTCACCAACGCGTGCAGATATTCAATGCCATGCTTGAATGTTGTAATCACTTCTTTAAGCCTCTTTGATTTTCTTTCAGCATCCATGTTTGCTGTGATTTCTAGAACTTCCTAAAAGGTCACAACAACTGCCTATTCTAACCGCACTCTGCCATCCCACAGCTACACCTTTTCAATAGATAATCTATTTTTCTCTGTTTTCAATTATTCAAAATCATTCTTTGTTGTTGCTTCTTTCTCTTGAGATTTAAAAATATGATCACCAACTATCTATTCCTGATCAATAATTTCTTGAGCAGCCAATCTCTACAATTGCACCAATGTGTGCATCGAGAGTTCATTAATATCCAGTGTAATGATTTCAAACTGTTGCAAAGTCATGTCAATATCCTCGCTTGGTGTTTCCACTACTCTTAGTGGAATGGGAACTATTCTGGCCCACTTCCCTGTACTGATATCAGTTGCCCTCCACACCATATTTTCTTCTGGTACTCTCTCCAAAATTATGTTAACTAAGGAATTCAACCTAGTTGTTACCTCATTGAAGCCTTCAGTGGTTTGTTGCATCAGCTGCACTTCTCTTACACTTGTCATTGTTGTAATGGCATCAATAATGCAGTCTACTTGTGCATCTTCCATTGGTGTTGTGCCACTAGCTTCTCCCTACTTGTGCCTTTTCTTTGTTCTGGTCTCCTCATAAAGTCTCCCTGCCTTTGAATTTGTCAGGGTTCTTAATGATTCCTCTAATGACTCCTGATCACTGTCATACACCGACATCATATCTATGGGTGCATCCACTAGAGGTATCACCTCATCATATGATACCTCTTCTAGACTCACTACTACTTTCCAGTCAATAGGCCACTCAGCCACCACGTCGTCCAACTCTTCCTTCGTTAGCTTGTATTGTGTCACTAACCATTCTTTCTAAGGGTCCCATCTCACTTGCACATGGATAGCATGGGGACCAATAACGAATCAAATGAATCACCGATACTTCACCATGACTACTTATGTGAGCCACAGAACCATCACAGTTGCAACCTGCAACGCATCCCAATACAGCCAAAATTGTATGGTGTAGTCCTTCATCTTGTCTTCTTGACTCAAGTGGCAGAGGTTCTGGTACCTTGTGCCCTTATAGACTTGGGCGACTATGATTTCCATTCCTTGGTAGTACTCTAGCTCCATCCATGCAGATAATGTAATTAAGATGAGAAAAAAACTATACATGAATGCATGCTTTCCCATCTACACAATCATAGCATCCTCCATCAACTGGTTCAACAAAAAGAGTGACTAGTTCATTTGCAGACCTGCAGCGCACTGCTCAGCGTAGGAAACCACCCCTTGGGTCCACTGGTTCAATCGATTCTTCTACACTACCTTGCTGGAAAGAATCCTAGCTAGAATATGCATAGCCTGCTCATTGATGTTGTCCATAACATATGCGCTCCCATCGTGCTCCAAGTCATACTTCCTCTTGATCTTCGCTTCTAATCTTTTGTCGTTTTCCTTTCCCTAGAAGTATTGCAATGGGTCAATCCCCTCCTTGGGTAGGCTTGTGATCTATGAGATCAAATCTACGGTGACTCACACAGACCGGTCCAGCCATAGGTATCCTCCATGGAAGCATGCCAACAATTGCTTAGCGCATGCATTTTCCTCTAGAAATCGACCAAAGTGGGGCATGTGAATTAGGACTAAAAGCCACGACTTTGCCAATCCCAATTCCCAATCCTATGGAGTGCGCACCGTTGGATATTCCTCTAGTCTCATACTTTCCTCAAATTCTTTTGCAGTACAGTCAGTGAAGGTGATCATATCATGGTCCTCATATTTCATATTCATCAAGAAAGGCACCATGCCGAATTTAAATTTCATCCCCCTCAAGATCTTTGGTAGCTTAATGGGGTACTTTTGGTTCTTTGTGAGCTTCTATGGATTTGTACTAGGTCTTCATGGTGGCACAAATACCATAATATTCACTGCAGTCACTCCTGCCTAGTCATGGAGGCCTCAACTGCCTCTGTATCCATGCTTGTCGAGCTCCTTTTGGTTCTCTTCTTCTACTATGGAGACTTGGGTCGGTTGGTCCCTCTCTTCTTCCTTGTAACTGGCAATGAACCCACCAGCATACTTGCTACTTCTTCCTTAATTCAGACACCGATGACTGGTAAGTCACTCAAAATTTCATGTGGCACCACTTGCTGCATTAGTCACAAGTACTATGTAACTTAATCTAACTCAACCTACAACTCACTTCCAACTCTACCACTGAACTCTGCAATTCACTCTCTACAACTCAATTCTTCACAATGGTGATTTCCAAATGTGATCTTCCAATTACTATAGCATGGGATTGACCATGTGAAATATCTACCAATCATTTTGACCAAATCCACCCTCATCATCCCAATGCATCGTCAATCCTCCCGATCTAACGGTCAGATATTCCATTAATGTGTGTCTCATCCAAGAGTGTCACCAGATAACTGGTGTAACTACTCCATTTACCACCAATTTGACTCTATCGCATTCATGTAGATGTCAGGACATGGTTCCCTAAATGCAACCTTGACACCTCTACTTGCGCGGCCACCTGCTCCTAGTGCACTAGCCTCCTAACTACCATCTCATGCAAAAACAAAGAGATTTTTTTTCATGCGCAATGCCTTAGGAATCATGTAGCACCGTGCCCATCCTGTAGGGCTTCAACTAGTTTCCATTCACCAACTTAGGCATCATCGCACCCTACAACTATTGTAGCTGTACTACACCTCCTTGAGTAATGAAATTGATAACATATGGACCCAACCAATGCATCTACAACTTACCTGGATGTTTTGTGAACTTGATTTCATATAGCAGCACCAAGTCTCCTTGCTGAAAGTCCTTGTTCTTGATGTGCTAGTCATTCCAATACTTCTGTCAATCCTTCTCAACATGCTAGTGAAACCCCACGACAAAGCGATATTCCTCTAGCTGCACTAGCTGATCTAGGTGTTCTTCTAATTCTCCTTCGTCATCCATCCTTATTGCTGCCGCAATGCACAAACTTTGAATGATGTAATCCATTGGCATGACTTCCATCTTCCCATACACAAACTTGACGGTGTCTGTCATGTCAACCTTTTTCAAGTGGTATGATATCCCATAGTACTGCTAGAATCTTCAAATCCCAATCATCATGGTTTGTGTTGCAAATATTTGTGAGTGCATGCTCTAACACCTTATTGAACACCTCAACTTTCCCATTTGCTTGTGGATGATACGGGGTACTCTTCTTGTGTTGTATTTGAAGTTCCTCTATCAATTGTGATTCATGAATTGGCTCCCCTGATCGCTCATTAGTATCTTTGGACAAATTGAAATGAGTGACAATATTATCAAACAAGAACCTTACTACCATCATGGAGGTGCAATCTACAACTGGTGTGGCTTCCTCCCATTTCGCCAGATAATCCATCATTGTAATGATGTAGTGTGCATCGATTCTCTCTATGGGTGGGTTGATTGGTCCCATGAATTCCAATGCCCATTTATCAAATTGTTGCATCATCACTTGAGGAACTAGTGGCATCTCATCCCTCTATGATGGCTTCCCAATTCTTTGACAAACATCACAAGTCCTCACATAGTCTGTCGCATCCCCGTTGAAAATTGACCACCAAAGCCCTATGCAGAGTACCTTCTTGGTAGTAGTGTGACCTCCGTAGTGTCCACCTGCAACTCCCACATGTACTTCTACCAAGAACCTTTCTTGTTCATTTGGTAGGATACATCATCGTAAGATATCGTCAGGTCCCATATTATAGATTTCTCTAGCAGTCAGCTGGAAATCCGCAACTCAAACAACCAAATGTTTCTTTTGATTTGTAGTGAGCCCTTCTAGTGATGTTCTCTGTAGCAGATATTTCTCCTTGCTACAGGGGAAGAAATGGATACCTTCTATCTATAGGATGGAAGGATAGGTTCCTGCTTGTGGGAAATGCTGAAAAGAAAAGCGGAAATGAAACTAGATAGAAATAAAATAAAGAACAGAAAGAAGAGAAATGATGGAGAATCCCTCTGCAAACAATGGGTTAGGGTTCCGCTTCCAATAACCTGCAAACAACTATTAGAAACTAGAAACTTGCAAAACAATTTAGGTAATAAACCTGCAAGTAAACCATGGATTAGAAAGCAAAGAAATCATTAAGCAAAAACAGAAAATAACAAGATATACCTTGTCTTTGGGTGGAATGGGCCACCATGCCCTGGCTTGAAGAAGCACCTCTCTCTCTTCGATGGGGGAGTTATGGCTCAATGGAGATGGAGGAGAGGGAGTGTGGGTGGCTTTAGAGATAAAGGGTCTCAAGGCATCCATGGGTAGCATAACATTATGCAAGGGAGAAGTGTTTTGAGAGTGACCCCCCACCCTCCTTTTATAGCTTTTTTGGGGTTTTAGGGTTTTAAGCCCTTGGTTCAGGATTTAGCCCCTTTCTTGGGATTTTAGTCCCTTCCACCCTAATTTTAGCTCCTTTTAGGGTTTTAGCCCCTTTTTGGGGGCTTTAGCTCCTAGGAGAGCATTTTAAGCTCCTTTTTGGGGGGTTTAAGCCCTTTTCTTCATCCTTGAGCATTTTTTAGGGCGTGGGGGTCTAATGGAGGGTCGTGAAGTGGTGTCCTTGGGTGGTGTAGGTCATGGAGAGCTTAGTGAGGGATTTTTTTGGTTGACATATTTCCCCCTTATGTGTGAGGGAAGGAGCTCATCGTATGGCCGAAGGACATCATAGGATTTGTTGCGTAGCGGTGGTGCTTCTGGGGCTGGGGCATGGTGGCTTTTGGTTTTTGTATTAATATGGTTCCCATCAATGGGTGAGATAAAAATAATGTCTGACATGTATATGGATGAGGCGGGCATCCCCATGCTTGTGACAATGTCAAAAGAATAATTTGATCTATGCTCTAAAATACAAGAGTCGATCATATACAACTAATGTTACAATAATGGTTGCCTCAATGTGAGGCTGAATACAATACTAATCTGGTACATTGGACCCATGGAATTCTCATGGAATGTTATATCTTTATGACTGACGGTGTGCTAAATATGGAATGGTACATAGCTGTATGGACTCGATGATCGAGAGTTAGAGTCTCTATGGTACAAGTATGTTGCATCAATCTTAAAGGTATATCGAAGCACTGTTAGGGCTTCTGAACACTATCTCCAATGCAACCCAGAAATCACAGGGGACATAACCTGTTTAGGTCCCTCAAGTAGACTCATCCATGTGCTTGAGTTAGGTGACATCCGGGGTCTTCGACCAAGTACTATGCGGACCAAAACCTGTATGAATCTCAACGATGCAATGATGTAGTTGGAGTCAAGCACGTGAGAAACAACCATCCTGAGAGGCAATAAGGACTCCTCTCAAGTGGTCCAAGGAACTCATTAATAAGTTTAATGAAACCAGGATACAGGGACCTTTGGGTCTATCCTCTAGAATATATGTGTTGTCGTCGACAGAAGGAGACCTGCCCCTAGTCAAGGAAATGATGTTTCCTTGACCAGGAGTGCGAGGGAAATAACTGAAAGGTGTGAGACAATCTGTCGACTGACCCACTGAATGGGGGGGGGAGAGAAATAATTGAACAGGGGCAAGGGGAGTGTGGTAGACTCAAACATCCTTTGTTCATAGTATGACGGCAGGACAGACCAGGCAGCAAATGAAACTGACTCATGGGAATGGGATCATAGCTATAATACTAGGCACCATTGTGGTATGATCTTGTGGATTTTTGGTGAGCCTGAGAAGGTAAATGCTTAATGGTTCTTTCAATTTTAGAGAGTTTGAAAGCATGAAGAAGACTCCAATGGGGGATCTTTTTTTGTTGATAGTCTCCTGTGCCCGAAAAAGGATAAAATTATACATAGGAGAGCTCGCCCATCCTGGAGGGGATGAGAGACTTCTTTACTGTTGGTAGTCCAATCAGGCCAAAAAAGGTTAAAGTTATACTGACTGGGTGGTCATTCAGATACTTTTATGAGCATGAATGAAACCAAGTTTTCTCGGAAATATTTTCTTGATGAGAAGGCTGGAAAAGAGCTTAACGACAACCCGTGGTGAGCTTTTTCGTAAAGTGCGGCCCCTCTGCCCGAGAAAGCATAAAAGTATGCAAAGGGGAATGGTCTTGGCTTGAATACACCAAGGTCATCCTTTTCATTTGATGGTCTACATGGTCTGCAAAAGTAGGTAAATGAGATGATGTAAACACCCTTTCCTATACTTTAGCGAGCATGAAAGGAAGCAACTACGCTCGACAATCTTTTCATTGTTTTTAAGAGTCAGAAAAGAGCTTAAACGAAACTCCAGTGTGGTCAACCGATTGTGGTGGCACAGGCAGTGCCCCATTTCGTGACAGTGGATAGAGGTCCAAAGGTCATCCACACAGTATCGATGGAGCAGAAGGCTCTCAAATGTTCTGATACATGTGCAGGATAGATCGTGGCAAAGACTAGTGGATCGGTGCTGTAGAGCCACGCAAACCAAGGTGGCTCTCGGACAGAGGTCAAGAGAGTGTGTGTGTGTGTGTTGTGGTGGATGGAATTGACTACATATGATGTGAGTGCAAGTTTGGGGGTAGTTCTATGCCAGATACATGCAAGAAAAATAAATCATTTTGTGGACAATGGTCCAGAAGTCCGTGTAAGGTGCGGTGAATGGGGAAGACAACTATGTCTTAAAATACAAAATAAAAGTAAAAATGACATTCCTTAACGGACGATGGCCCAAAAAATCAGATGAGTAGTGGTCGAGAGGTGTGATATAAGTACAGGTCTGTAGACACTCGCATCGTTATGTCATGGCTCATGAATCGAGGTGACTTGTGGGAAATGGTCCAAAAAATTAACTTATTAAACATGAGATGATGATCTCATAAAGAGATAGAAGTTTGAGCCCAGAGATGTGAGAGGTGTCTTGAACTGATTCCGGGTGACTTTGGACTAATAGCTGATGGTGCTGTCCCTAGTGCATTGGTGCACTTAGGAGTTTTTGTGTCGCTATGTATATCGTATTGAGAAAGCATATGTGGCTTCTCATTTTGTATTGGACATGTTTTGGACATGCGACTTATCTATTTATCTATATATATTTTTGATGCATGTGGATGCGCTTTTATTATGTGAGTCTTTTTATGATGATGTGGAATGCAAATGTCTATGTGATGTATTATTACACTTGTGTGTGCATTTTTGGACATAGTTATGCATGATGTTATGGTTGTATGTTTCCTATATGTGGTTGTGGATGTGCCAAATTAGAATATCATTAGCCATTTGATCTGTGACACTATTGAGGTTTCTGGGAACATATGTGAATGTGATGGATTCAAATGTTCTAACCATCTATTTAGTGCGCAGGTACTTTCTAAAGAGGCAGGGATCATGTACTCAATAGTGGTTGTTCAACTAAGAAACAAGTAGCTGAGAGTCTAAAAAGACACCAAGATGGTGAATTCCTAATTGAAGAGTGGCGGCCAAGAGGCCATTGGCACCATCATATTCAGTCTGGTTGTTGGTTGCGGTGCCCACTCATATTTTGTCAATGTGGATCACCCCGTGCGATGGGGAGTAGATGACCCATGCAACCGAGGAGAGGTTTGGAGACCATCTGCTTGCTCCATCTGCGAATCCCACATACCGGTTTGAGGTGTGCTCCATCTGACGCAATGAGAAGAAATGATACATAAGAATCAATTTTGAAAAAATGTGTAAAAAAAAATTGGAAAGACTATCATACAAGTTGTAACATTGTCACTCAAAGGGGTGACGTTAGGGGGGAATTCATTTGCACTTTCCAGGGATCAGCGGTCATTCCTTTGTGTGACATAATGAATCCTTGTAGACGGCTCGTGGGCACACAAAAAACACACTTGAAAGGGTTCAAGTAGATTTCATACCTGCAACATTGTAAGAAAACTTGTCGCAGGTCGTCTATGTGTTGTGTTTGCTTCTGTAACCGTGCGATGAGGTTGTCGAAACAAACCAACATAATGTGAACAAGGTTGTGGAAGTAGTGTTCCATGGCACACTGGAAGGTGGATTCGGCATTTTTTAGGCCAAAGGGCATGACTCGATATGCTAATGTGCCCCATGAGGTTACGAATGCTGTCTTATAATGGTCTTCTTTCTGGATTTGGATTTGGTTATAGCCGAAAAATCCGTCCATAAAGGAAAAGGCTTCATGTCTGGCACACGCATCGATGATCTGATCGATGAAGGGTGTGGGGAAGTTGTCTTTGAGACATGCCCCATTGAGGTCACAAAATTCTATGCAAACATGAATGGTACCCTATTTTTTATTCATAGGAACTGGATTAGAAACCCAAGTGGTGTACGCAATGGGATAGATGAAGCCGACAATGCACAACTTCTCTATCTCGGCTTTAACTGCAGCCACTTTGGAAGGGTGAATGGGCCGTTGCTTTTGGTGTATGGGGGCCACATCGGGCCATGTGTTGATGTGGTGTTCCATGATGGATGGATCTAAGCTGGGTATTTTGGTGTAAGACTAGATGAAGATGTCGCATAATTCTTAGAAGAGAGCTTTGTAGGCATCGACCTCTTCCAGGGAGAAAGATGCCCCCAGCATAATTTCTTCAACAATCTCAGAATTGGTTGAGATGTCAATTGTAATGGTTGGAAAAATGTTCTCCATATTCCCTTCTTTGAAGGCATCTGGTGTTGGGATGGGATTCTTGAACCAATCGACCTTCCCATGGATGAAATCTTTGGTCTCCACGGAAAACTGGTCAGACTACGACACAAGTTCTTCAGGAAGGAAGAATGAGCGATGGTGCATGTCATCCCATGGGTATTCTGGGGCAATTAGAGCTTCACGTATCTCCTCATTGTTGCTAAACCAACGAAGAGACAGGCCTGATGGACCATCATTGGAGGAGGAGATAAGCGGATCAGTTGAACTAGACATCATGTAGATGGACATAGTGTCTGAAGAAGGCGGTGGGAGGTGTACTTCTTCGATCAAGGTGATTTCAGACTCAAGGGAATATTGATGGAGGTCAGCTAGAGCCATTCAAAATTTGGGCAGGTCCTAGCAATGGTGAGAGTAATGTCCATACAAACTGCAAAGGGCACAAGCATGGTTTGTTCTGAATTCCTTGTTCCTGACTATTGGTGTGGTTGGGAGTTCAACCACAGGGATTTTTTCATTTGTATCCATGGCATCTAAATGCCCATGGATCATTGGGATTTTAGGGCAATTCTGAGTTGGGTGGCCCTGTTGCTCGCAGACGGAGCAAGGTGGGACTTGTCATGGCTCTACGGTAGCTTTGGAGTTCTTTCCCCTAGCCCTTTTAGGGTGGGGCGATGCGGGTGTGGGTGCAGCGGTTGGCTTTTGCGAACTGGGTGGAGGGTGAGACTCAACCGTGATGGGTTTCACTAGGGTTAAAACAACTTGGGGCATTGCTAGTTGAGCCAGTGGATAAAGATCCCACACTGGAATTCCCAATGTAAAGTTGGGTAGGCTTAAGGTGTCCATGACTGGCTTGCTCATGATGCCAGGTGGGGGGAAGAAGATGGGAATTGTATGGACTAGAGATGAGCCCAGATAAATCCCTGATGGTTGCATGTGGGGGTGAGGATGTGGTTGCGGATGCATGTATTTTTGTGGTTGCAGATGATGTTGCGACTCTTGTTGGTGTTGCAGATGTGGATGATGTTATGTCGATTGTGGCTAGGGCTGAGGCTGCGGTTGTTGTTTGGGTGTAGCGGTGTTGGATGAGACCATGCACAAGTCCGTAGTTTCATTTTGTGTTGGTGGTGGTGACACTAATGGAAAAGGAGCTGCCATGGTGGTATCGACAAACAACCTAGAGCCCACATTCAACAATGGGGAGTGTTAACCTAAAAATACCCCACTAAGCTATCAATGGCCTACACCACCCAAGGACACCATCTCATGACCCTCCATTAGAGCCCCACACCCTCAAAATAGCCTAAGGATGAAGAAAAGGGCTTAAAAACCCCAAAAAGAGCCCAAAATAGCCTCCTAAAATCTAGAGACCTCAAAAAGGGGCTAAAATTAGGGTAGAAGGGGCTAAAAAGCTCAAAAAAGGGGACAAATCCCTGACTAAGGGCTTAAAACCCTAAAACCCCTTAGAAAAGCTATAAAAGGAGGGTGGGGGGTCACTCTCAAAACACTTCTCCCTTGCATATTGTTATGCTACCCATGGATGCCTTGAGACACATTTGCCTCTCAAGCCACCCACACTCCATCTCCTCCATTTACATTGAGCCAAATCTCCCCAACCAAGAGAGGTGCTTCCACAAGCTTAGGTATGGTGGCCCATTTCCACCCAAGAGAAGGTATACCCATGTTTATTGTTGTTTCTTAGTTGTTTAGTTTGCTTTGATTTCTAACCCTTATTTCATTTGCAAGTTTTGTTGTTAACATTATTTTGTAGGTTATTGTAGCTTAGTCTTTGCTTGCAGGTCTTTGGAGGTGGAACCCTAACCTGTGTTTGCAGAGGGGTTCAACATTGCTTCATCTTCTTCTTTCTGTCATTAGTTTTAGTTTATTGTTCTGTTCTTTACCTTTCCATTTCATTTCCTGCATTTACCCACCAAAAAGAACCTACCCTTCTACCCTATAGGTATAAGGGAGCCATTCCTACCCCTGTTGTAGGGAGAAATCCTTACTACAAAACTGGCGACCATACCAGGTCGATCCCACAGGATCCCTTGGTTTATTTTTCAAAGTTTTAAATTTTAGTTCTGTTTTTTTCCCTAGTTTAGTTTTCTGTTAAATCTAGATTAGATTCTTGTTTATTTACATTTCTAGTTATTGCTGAGCCCCCTTAAGGCCAATCCAAGCCCATTTCGCCACAGTACCCGTTACTGTTGGCCATTCCGTGGTTTGCAAAACACTCAACTGTGCAAAAACGGCTGAACTGAATTTCTAAAAATGCACCTATGTTCAGGCTCGTTTTTGGCCCAAGATGTTGAGCCATTTGTGAATCTGATCCTACGTAGGGTTAAAAGGGCATGTTTCCGAAGTGGGTTTTTAACCGTTTGAGGTAATTCCTCACGGTTTGATCAGAATCCACTTCATAAAAATAGGAATTTTACAGGTGCGCGACCCATTTTTGGGCTTCACTGTTTGCTTTCATATGGACTGTCAGTGTGGCTCAGCTGCCTCTGTCCAGCACACCATTTCAATTTTAGTTTCTATTTCTGTTTTCAGCAATTTATTTCATGAACAATGTGTAAATGTCAAGTAAATCATTATGGCTTAATAAAATGAACCTAGTCTAACAAAAATGAACTTAAAAACATACTGTCTTGCTTCCCCTTCCTCCTCTACCCAGTCATCACCCTCCGAGGTATTCTCGGATATGATGAAGGGAAAGCTCGTATAGATCTAGGTACTCCACTATATTGTTCCAAACCATTAAAATTGGGTGACCTGGAAGGTAGAGGGGGTAGAGAAGGAGGGATTGTCACGGTGCTAAGCGTCCTCCTTATTGACCAACCTAACATCCAGGAGGTGACCTAAGGATATACGGATGGGCTTAGTCCCATTGTGTTGAGAGCCCAACGCCTTCTCTTGGTTGAAGAGGAATATCAATCTGAGGTAGACATCTAGTTAGGCCATCAAACATTCAGGGTTAATCACTGTATTTGTTAACAATTTCCGATTATTTATGCTTGCATACACAACCACAATGACATGAACTCTACCATGATGAATTCATAAACCATTTACAGCAACCAAATACCAGAAAAACAAACACACAAATGCACCATACCAACTAATTAACCCAACTCAGTTCATGATGCTGAGTGAGCCTTAAAATTTACTAATTTACACTAAGTACAAGCAACTCTGCAGTATTTGAGGACATAAGTCCTTGACTGCTTCAAATGTGGGAAGTACTTGGGCTCTCCCCAGAAACTCATTGTGAGGAATACCATAGGAACCCCAAAGTAGCTAACTGCTGAGAGAAATTTCCAAGCAAAATGAGCAACGACCCGTTCCGATTGAGTAGAAACACCTATGAGGAACAAGCTAAGCAATGTCTTTTGGCAATCTTGGTGGCCGAGTGACCACCTACAGCCAATAGGAAGCCATTGAAACTGGGGTCCAAATATCATTCCCACCAAGTTTTAGACATAAAATCTAACACAATTGATCCTCCATGTTCTTCCTCATGCCTAAGAGGTGAACCACCACCATTTGGAACACTTAGTCGACACCGTCGAATCCATTCTCAGCGATCTCCCACACCATCAAAGGGCCACATAGCCTCTGATTTTGATTCAGATCCATATCAATCTGAACCAGACCTCCATACTACACCATCAAGCCCCATGGCTAGTGCAAATCGGGATCCATTTTCTGTCATACCCATAGCAAGTGGACCCATGTCCACATCACAACCTATCACTCAAAACCTAGCAAGTGGCCCAAGAACAGTCATGCAGACTGTCATTAGTCAGTTTCCACCACCTATATTGACCAGCCAAGATGGCCCACTTGCAGTACACGGGGGCAATGGCCGTTCCACACACACTGCCCCTCCTACCACACAGGGTGGCATTGGACCATCCACTTACATTGCCCCTACTATCATACATGGGGGCAATGTCCCCGCCACTCATATTATCCCACCCAAAACACTTGGGGGCATTGGCCCATTCGCAATGGTGCCACCGCAAGCACCCCCGGCTGTGCAGATGCATTATGCACCTGCAAACCCCACCCCCATCCCACATCAACTTGGGGTCAAATATGCCCTTCATGGCTCATCTTAACTTACCTGATTTGGCTAGATTAACGAATGACCCCATCCGCCACCCATGCCAACTAAGCTGCCATCAGACATCCCCAAGTTTGAAGGAAAAGAAAGGGAATGTCCCCAAAACCACATAATGACATTCCATCTATGGTGCTCATCCAACAACATCGTAGACGACTCCATCAGGCTGAGGTTATTCCAATGCACCCTTATAGGTGTTGTGGCCGAATGGTACATTGAGTTGCTGCAAGCCAAGTATCCGGAATTTAACTCCTTAGCCTTCATGTTCCTACAATATTTCCAAATCCTTGTCAGATATGATGAGGGGGTGGATATCCTAATATCCTATCGTCAAAGCACTGCCACTCATATAATTGACCATATCCATGAGTGGCGGTGACATCGTAATCTATGCAAAATCCAACTTGACGACAGGATCTTCTTAGATTGGTTCCTTAATAACTTGTTCCCACCCATAGCAAAGGACGTCGCATTTGAATGTCCCCAATCCAAAGAAGAGGCCATATTGAAGGCCCAATAGTTTGACCTTATCTATGCTCAGTATGGATACTTGTACACTGTCATTCCAGACACTCCTCATCTGAGTACCTCCTACCGTGACCCACCGGGGGCATCCCACGCTACGGACGACATCATAGGGTCAGTCTCCCAACAGCCACAGCATCAACTGACACCACCTGTCGTTACACCACAACCAAGCAACACTGCTGTTGTTGCTTACCAAAACCAAGCTACGGACTATGCAAGAATGATGTCTCAGTCCAGAGCAACAACTTCCTATGCACAACCTACACCACCGCTGCAGGATTAGGCCATGGTTTGGATAGCATAGCAGTATGTGGGGAAAATGCCCACATTTGTGGCACCACCACCCCCAAAAATATACTATGCACTTCCAGTGCAAACATTTCAAGCCCCTGCCCCACCCCACCCACTCCATTGGGACAAGTATTCGCACAACAAAACCGTCCCAACCAGCCTACCCCCAACAATCAACAAGAGAAATCTATAAATAACTGGCCCCACAACCAAGGCAATAATCAACCGCAGGGAGGCAGTCAACAACCGAACCCTCCCAACAATGCCACGGCAAACCGACCATCCCAAAACCCCCCACGACAGAATGCACCAAGATGCAACACTTCATTGCGCACAAACCAACCATGAACACTCTATGATGTTTATGGACATTACATGTTTGAGTGTCCCCTCATGGTTCATGCTAAGTAGGCCATTCAAAATGAGGCCCAATAGGCCACCAACACTGCCAATCAAGCCCAACCCAACCCAACACCACAAGGACCTCCTCCCATGGTGCTTTAAAACCCACTACCAGTCCAAGGATTGGTGGCAACCGCTCCCCCTCTCCAGGCCAATCCCAATGCTCTGGGGGCACTTCCCATAGTCGAAACAGGTGTTCACCACCTACTAGCCATGACCACTAAAGAGGTCAACTTACAGACTAGACAAAATCAGTACAGTACCACCACCAAACCTGCCAACTCATCAACAGCATCCACGTCTAAGAAATCCAACCTACCTCTCTAGTTACCCCCATTCCTGCACCCCCCCATACATAGAATTGCCAATAATTACAAAACTAGAGCTGCAGTCAGCTTATAGCATTATGGATGATTTGGCCCAAACGCCAATAGCCATGTCTGCTCTTGAGGTTCTTAAAACATGCCCAATGCAACAAAAATCCTTGCTAGCCGCTCTAGGGGTAGTAGACCCCTCCGAATCCAAGTTGATCACCTTTTACATGGAGAACAGGGAACCACGCATGCCATCCACCATCACCTTAGAAATTCCAGTGTCCATCCAAAATTTAGTTGTGCATCGGTGCATATTGGATGAGGGGGCATCCACATGCGTCATGTCTACCTTGGTTTGGAAAAAACTTGGATCACCAATTCTACAACCGTCCTCCACAAATTTGCGGGCTTATGATGGACATCCTACTAAATCCCAAGGAATCCTCCCCCATGTTCCCATCACATTAGCAGGGAAGACAATGCTAATCGACATAGAAGTCATCAATGCTCAACTAGACTACAACCTCCTCCTCGGAAGGAGTTACATGTACGCCATGCAAATAGTCGCATCAACTATCTTCCATCTCATGATGTTTCCCCATGAAGGGAAGATTATGATGGTTGACCAGCTCACTTATCATGATCCCCAAGGGTTAACGAAACACGCCAATGTTATCCCTACCATCACTACCATTGAACCACAAGGGACGAACACACATGCCAATGTCGTCCCTGAAATCAACACTATGGTTGAAAACACACTATCCTCCCCACCGTTGAATGTGGTCCCTGGGTTATTTACCAATCCCACCATGATAGCTCCTTTCCCGTTAGTGTCACCACCACTGACACAAAATGAAACTGTGGACTTGTGCATGGTCTTATCTAGCACCGCTGCACCCAAACAGTAAGCGCAGCCACAGCCCCAATCACAACCACAACATCGTCCGTAGTCGCACCACCAACAACAGTCATAACACCACCCATAGCAGTAGTATTACACACAACCGCATCCCCACATGCAACTAGGCGGGAGTTATGTGGGCTCATCCCTAGTCCATACAATTCCCTTCCTCTTTCCCCCACCCGATGTCATGAGCAAGCCGGTCATGGCCACCTTAAGCCTGCCCAACTTTACATTGGGAATTCTAGTGTGGTATCTTGATCCACCAGCTCAACCAGCAATACCCCAAGTTGTTTTAACCCAGGTGCAACCTATCACGGTTGAGTCTCACCATCCACCCAGTCCGCATAAGCCAACCACTGCACCTGCACCAGCACTACCCTAACCCAAAAGAGTTAGGGGAAAGAACACCAAAGCCACTATAGAACCATGACAAGTCCCAGCTTGTGCCATCTGCGAACAACAAGGCCATCCAACTCAGAATTTCCTTGAAATCCTAGTAATACATGCACATCTGGATGCCATGGATATGTATGAAAACATCCCCGTGGTTGAACTCCCAACCACACCAGTAGTCAGGAACAAGGCATTGAGGACAAACCATGCTTATGCCCTTTGCGGCTTGTATGGACATTACTCCCACCATTGCCAAGACCTACCTGAATTTTGGATGGCTCTCGCTGACCTCCATCACCATTCCCTTAAGTCTGAGATCACCTTGATCGAAGAAGTTCACCCACCACCTCCTTCGTCAGACACCATGTCCATTTACAAGATGTCCAGTTCCACTGACCCGCTCATCTCCTCCTCCAGCGATGGTCCATCAGACCTGTCTCTTCGTTGCTTTAGCAATGATGAGGAGATACTTGAAGCTCTAACCACCCTGAAATACCCATGGGATGACATGCACCATTGCTCGTTCTTCCTCCCTGAAGAAATTTTGTCGCAGTCTGACCAGTTTTCCATGGAGACCAAAGATTTCATCCATGGGAAGGTCAACTGGTTCAAGAACCCAACCCCAACACCTGATTCCTTTAAAGAAGGGAACATTGAAAACATTTCACCAACCATTAAAATTGACATCTCAACCAATTCTAAGATCGTTGAAGAAATCATGTTGGGGGCATCTTGCTCCTCGGAAGAAGTCGATGCCTACACATCTCTCTTCCAAGAATTCTGCGACATCTTCGCCTAGTCTTACATCGAGATGCTCAGCCTAGATCCATCCATCATGGAACACCACATCGACACATGGCCTGATGTGGCTCCTGTATGCCAAAAGCAATGGCTCATCCATCCATCCAAAGTGGCTGCGGTGAAAGCCGAGATAGAGAAGTTGCACACAGTCGACTTCATTTATCCCATTGCATACACCACTTGGGTTTCTAATCCTGTTCCCATGAATAAAAAATAGGGTACCATTCACGTTTGCATGGACATCCATGACCTCAATGGGGCATGTCCCAAAGACAACTTCCCCACACCTTTCATCGACCAGATCATCGATGCATGCACCGAACATGAAGCCTTTTCTTTCATGGATGGTTTTTCCGGATACAACCAAATCCAAATCCGGAAAGAAAACCATTACAAAACGGCATTTACAACCCCATGGGGCACATTCATGTATTGAGTCATGCCCTTTGGCCTAAAAAACACTAGAGCCACCTTCCAGCACGCCATGACATATTGTTTCCATGACCTAATCCACATCATCCTGGTCTACCTGGACGATCTTACCGCTCGATCACCAAAACAAGCACATCATATAGACGACTTGTGGCAAGTATTTTTATGTTACCGCAAGTACAACATCTACCTGAACCCCCTCAAGTGTGTTTTTTGTGTCCTAGCATACTGTCTACTTGGGTTCATTATATCCCACAAAGGGATAATGGTAGATCCCCTCAAAATTTAGGCCATCCTTGCTCTTCCTTCCCCAAGAACTCGGCACCAACTCCAAATCCTACAAGGAAAGGCCAACTTCCTTCGCCACTTTGTGCCAGAGTATGCAACAAAAGCTTACGGATTCATTCGCCTGCTCTGCACAAAAATCCCCTTTGTTTGGGATCAGCAAGCATAAGAATCATTCAATGCACTCAAGCAAGCCCTGGCTTCTGCACCATTACTCTTAGCACCAGATTTCACTCGAGACTTCATCCTCTATGTGTCAGCCTCGAAAAATGCCATGATTGGAATCTTGGTCCAAGAAGATGATGCCTGCCATGAGAACATAATTTACTACATCAGTAAGAAGCTAACAGGACCCCTACTATGATATTCACTCGAGGATAAATTGGCCCTCATCGTCGTCTTCTCGGCTCAGAAATTGCACCACTACATCATTGCAAACCATACCCGTGTAGTGGCAGATTCAAACCCAATGCGGTACCTCTTAATCCATCGCCTTGTATAAGGTTGAGAAGCTAAGTGGGTAGTCGTCGTCCAAGAGTTTGACCTAGAGTTCGTGTCTCCAAAAAGCACAAACGCACTCGCACTGGCCATGCTCATGACTGACCTTCCCCCATTAACCACGTCATCACCCACCAAAGATGATCTCCCTAATGATTTGCTATTTGTCATATCCACAGACGACCCATGGTATGGGGACATCCTTCTCTATTTACGAACACAAAATTTCACAGCTCACTTCAACCGTGAGGATAGGTGATGCATCTGACATCAAGCCATTCGCCACTTGCTGATTGGATCCTATGCCGTTGCCTCACCCGTGACGAGGCCGAGACCATCCTCAACAACAGTCGTAGTGGAGCCTATGGTGGTCACCTTTTAGTCCTAGCAATCCCCCAAAATATTCTACGCATCGGCTATTTTCGGCCCTCCATCTTTGCTTATTGTACAGAGGCAGTCAAACATTGCCACAGCTATCAGCTTTTTTCCCCAAAGGAAAGAACCCCCCCCCCCCCCCCCCCCCCCCCCCCCCCCCCCACCCCCANCCACAAATACATCATCATGGCAACCGATTACTTGACCAAGTGGGCCAAGGCCATGCCCACATTCATTGCAAAGCAGAAACCGCAACATGTTTCTTCTTCAACCATGTTATTACACGATTTGGTGTCCCTAAACAACTAGTTTCAGACCATGGGGCACACTTCCAAGATGTTGTATGGGCCAAATTATCAACCATGTTGAAATTCAAACACCAGTACTCATCATCCTACTACCCCCAAGGTAATGGCCAAGTGGAAGCAGTCAACAAGATCATCAAAACAATGCTCCAAAGGATGGTAGGAAATCATAAAACCAACTGGCATCACATGCTATTCTCCGCCCTATGGGCTTATCGCACATCCACAAAAACTGCAACTAGTTTTACTCCTTTCCGCCTGGTACATGGCGTTGAATCAATACTCCCTATAGAGTGAAAAATCCCATCCCTCCACCTGGTGGTAGAACTCCTCCTAGATACTTCAACTTTAGAAGAATAGCTCCTCCAACTCGAGCAAACCATAGAATACCATGGAGCTTCCCTCCAAGCCATCGAAGCAGCAAAAACATGATAAAAGATCCACTAAGACTTCCACGTCCACCTCGTACCTTCAGCAAAGGCGATATGGTTCTAGTCTACGACCAATCCAATGATAAATTGGGTAAAGGAAAGTTTGGATCAATGTAGTATGGCCCATACGTCATCCACCGTTTCCTTAGAAAAGGGGCATACACCCTCATTGAATCCGATGGACAACTCTTGGAGAACCCCTGCAATGGGATCTACCTCAAGAAATTTTACGCTTAACATCACCAATGAGTTGCTTCATTTTATTTTCTTGTTTTCCAATGTTTTTCAGCACAAATTAGGGGCAACACCATCAGCTACTAATCCAAAGTCACTCGGAACCGGTTCGAGACACCTCTCACACCTCTGGGCTCAATTTTCCATTTCTGAGACCATCACCTCATCCTTAATAAACCAATTTTGGGACCATTTTCCACAAGTCACCTTGATTTACGAGCCATGACATGACGATGCAAGTGTCCATGGATCTGTACTTGCATCACACTTCCTGACTGCAACTCACGTGAGTTTTCGGGCCACCGCCTGTTAAGGAATGTAATTTTAGCTTTTATTTTGTATTTTTAACACATAGATTGTTTTTGATTGTCTTTTCTTTTTACCGCACCTTATGTGGAGCTCTGGACCATTGTCCACAAAACGATTTCTTTTCTTGCATGTATTTGGCATATAAGTGCCCCTGGACTTGCACTTACATTGCATGTAGTCAAGTTCGTCCACTGCAACACACACACACAATGTCTTGACCTTTGTCTAAGATCCACCTTGGTTTGTGTGCCTCTGCTGCATCGACTCATGAGCCTCTACCGCGATCTATCCCACGCATGTATTGGTATGTTTGAGAGCCTTCTACTTCATCCATACTGTGTGGATGACCTTTGGACCTCTATCCACCATCCCGACCTGAGGCACCGTTCGTGCCACCGCAATCAGTTGACCACACTTGAGTTGTGTTTAAGCTCTTTTTTTACTCCTTAAAATAATGAAAAGATAGCCCATCACACCTGCTTCCTTTCCCACTCGCTAAAGTATAGGAAAGGGCATCTATATCATCATGTTTACCTCCTTTTGTGGACCATGTAGACCATCAATTGAAAAGGACCTCCTTGGCACACTCAAGCCAAGATCGTTCCCCTCTGCATAATTTTATGCTTTCTTGCGCAAAGGGGCTGCACTTTATGAAAAAGCTCACCACCGGTTGTCATTAAGCACTTTTCTAGCCATCTCATCAAGAAAAGATTGCCAAGAAAACTTGGTTTCGTTCATGCTCATAAAAGTGTTTGAATGACTGTCCAGTCAGTATAGGTTTAACCTTTTCTGGCCCGATTGGACTACCAACGGTAAAGAACTCTCTCATCCCCTATAGGATGGGCGAGCTCTCCTATGTATACTTTTATCCTTTTTTAGGCATAGGAGAGTACCAATGAAAAAGAGCCCCATTGGATTCTTCTTCATGCTTTCAGACTCTCTAAAATTGAAAGCACCATCGAGCATTTACTTTCTCGGGCTCGCCAAAAATCCACGAGATCGTACCATAACGGTGCCCCTAGACACCACCCCATAGTAAATAGTTTGGAATCATTCCCACATTGGGTCACCTTTGTTTAGAGTACTCTGTAATGTGTCTTCCTTGGATCCCATCAATATCAAAAGTGTCCACCTCCTCCAAGTATTTCCCATCTGTAGCGACATTCCTAGTATTACAGCTATGATCCCATTCCCTTGAGTTAGTTTCATTTGCTGCCTGATCTACCCTACCGTCATACTATGAACAAAGGAAGTTTGAGTATCGCACACTCCAACTGCCCCTGTTCAGTTCTTTCCCTCCCCCTCCCCTCCCCATTTAGTGAGTCAGTCCACAGATTGCTTCACATATTTTGGTTATCTCCCTCACGCTCCTGGTCAAGGAAACATCATTTCCTTGACTAGGGGCATGTCTCCCTCTATCGACACCAACACACATAATCTAGAGGATAGACTCAGAGGTCCCTGTACCTTGGTTTCATTAACCTCATTGATGAGTTCCTTGGACCACTTGAGAGGAGTCCTTAGTGCCTCTTGGGATTGTTGTTTCTCACGTACTCGACTTCAACTCCATCATCGCATCGTTGAGATTCGTACAGGGTTTGTTCCACACAGTATTTGGTCGAAGACCCCAAATGTCACCTTACTCTAGCACATTGGTGAGTCTACTTGAGGGACCTAAACAGGTTATGTCCCTTGTGATTTCCGGGTTACATTGGAGACAGTGTTTAGAAGCCCCAGCAGTGCTTCAATATACCTTTGTGATTGATGCAAGCATACTTGTACCACAGAGACTCTAACTCTCAATCAACAAGTCCATACAGCTATGTACCATTCCAGATCTAGCAGACCATTAGTCATGAAGATATAGCTTTCCATGATAATGCCATGGGTCCAATATACCAGATCAGTATTGTATTCAGCCACACATGGAGGCAACCATTATTGTAACATCAGTTGTATATGATCGGCTCTTGTATTTTTTAAGCATAGATCAAATTATTCTTTTGACATTGTCACAAGCATGGGGATTCCCACCTCATCCATATACATGTCACACATTTATTATATCTCACCTAGTGATGGGAACCATATTAATACAAAAACCAAAAGCCACCATGCCCTAGCCCCAGAAGCACCACCTCCACGCAGCAAATCCTATGATTTCCGGCGGCCATACGTTGACCTCCTTCCCTCACACATTAGGGGGCAATTTGTTAACCCAAAAATCCCCCACTAATCTCTCAATGGCCTACACCACCCAAGGACACCATCTCACGACCCTCTATTAGACCCCCACACCCTCAAAATAGCCTAAGGATGAAGAAAAGGGCTTAAAAACCACAAAAAGAACCCAAAATAGCCTCCTAGGAGCTAAAGCCCTAAAAAAGGGGCTAAAACCCTAAAAGGGGTTAAAGTTAGGGTGGAAGAGGCTAAAAATCCCAAAAAGGGGCTAAAGCCCTTACTAAGGGCTTAAAACCCTAAAACCCCTTGGAAAAGCTATAAAAGGAGGGTGGGGGGTCACTCTCAAAACACTTCTCCCTTGCATATTGTTATGCTGCCCGTGGATGCCTTGAGACACATTTTCCTCACAAGCCACCCACACTCCATCTCCTCCATTTCCATTGAGCCAAAGCTCCCCAACCAAGAGAGGTGCTTCCACAAGCTTGGGTATGGTGGCCCATTTCCACCCAAGAGAAGGTATACCCATGTTTATTATTGTTTCTTAGTTGTTTAGTTTGCTTTGATTTCTAACCCTTATTTCATTTGCAGGTTTTGTTGTTAACATTTTTTTGCAGGTTATTGTAGCTTAGTATTTGCTTGTAGATCTTTGGAGGTGGAACCCTAACCCATGTTTATAGAGGGGTTCAACATTGCTTCATCTTCTTCTTTCTGTCATTATTTTTAGTTTATTGTTATGTTCTTTACCTTTCTGTTTCATTTTCTACATTTACCCACCAGCGGGAACCTACCTTTCTACCCTATAGGCAGAAGGGGGCCATTCATGCCCCTGTAGTAGGGAGAAATCCTTACTACAGGGAGGCTGGTGTGTTGTCAACCATACTATTGATTGCAGGGACAACATTAGCATGTGTGGTCGCCCCTTGTGGCTCAATGGTGGTGGCGATAGGGATAGCATCGGTAGGTGTTGTTAACCCTTGCGGATAATGATAAGTGAGTTGATCAACCGTCGCAATCTTCCCTTTGTGGGGGAACATCATGAGATGGAAGACAGTTGATGCGACTGCTCTCATGGCATACATATAACTCCTTCTGAGGAGAAGGTTATAGTCCTGTTGAGTGTTGACAATATCTATGTCGATCAGCACTGTCTTACCAGCTAATGTGATGGGGACATGGGGGAGGATTCCTTGGGATTTAGTGGGATGTCCATCATAAGCCCGCATAGTTGTGGAGGATAGTTGCATAATTGGTGATCCAAGTTTCTGCCAAACCAAGGTGGATATAACGCACGTGGATGCCCCCTCATCCACTATGCATAGGTGCACAACTAGGTTTCAGATAGACATTGGAATTTGGAAGGCAATGGTGGATGGCATGCGTGGTTCTTCGTTCTCCATGTTGAATGTGATCAACTTGGAGTCGGAGGGGTCTACTACCCTAAGTGCAGCTAGTAAGGATTTTCACTGTGTTGGGCATGTTTTAAGTACCTCAATATTGGACATGGCGGTTGGCATTTGGGCCAAATCATTCACAATGCTATAGGTGACTGCAACTCTAGACATGGTGTTATTAACAATCCTACGTACGAGGGGGAGCAGGAATGGGGGTAACTAAAGAGGTAGGTTGACTTTTTTGGACATTGAGGCCGTTGATGTGTCAATGAGTTTGGTGGTGGTACCATACTAATTTCTTCTAGTTTGTAAGTTGACCTCTTCAGTCGACATGGCTAGCAGGTGGTGAACACCTGTTTTTTCCATGGGAGGTGCCCCCAGACTGTTGGGATTGGCCCGGGGAGGGGCAGCGATTGCCACCAACCCTTGGACTGGTAGCGGGTTTTGAAGCACCATAGGAGGAGGTCCTTGTAGTGTTAGGTTGGGTTGGGATTGATTTTCAGCGTTGGTGTCCTGTTGAACCTCGTTCTGAATGGCCTGCTTAGCTCGACCCATGAGGCGACACTTGAATGTGTAGTGCCCATAAACATCATAGTGTGTGCATGATTGGTTTGTGCATAATGGGGCATTGCATCTTGGTGCGTTTGGTTGTGGGGGTTTTTGAGTTGGCCGATTTTCTGTGGCATTGTTGGGAGGGTTCGGTTGTTGACTGCCTCCCTGCGGTTGGTTGTTGCCTTTGTTCCGGGGCCAATTATTTCTAGCTTGCCCTTGTTGGTTTTTGGGGGTAGGCTGGTTGGGACGGTTTTGTTGTGCAAACACTTGTCCCAATGGAGCAGGTGGAGCGGGGGCAAGGTCTTGAACTAGTTGCAATGGTGGTGCATAGTATATTTTTGGGGGTGGTGGTGCCACAAATGTGGGCATTTTCCCCACATACTGTTGTGTTGGCCAAGCCATGGCCTGAGCCTGCAGCGTTTGTGTAGGTTGTACGTAGGAAGTTGTTTCTCTGGACTGGGACATCATTCTGGCATAGTCCAAAGTTTAGTTTTGTTAAGCAACACTAGCAGTACTGCTTGGTTGTGGTGGAGCTACAGGTGGTTTCAGACGGTTCTGTGGTTGTTGAGAGACCGAGCCTATGATGCCATCTACAGCATGGGATGCCCCTGGTGCATCCCGGTAGGAGGTACCTGAGTAGGGATCATCTGGAATGATGGTGTACAGGTATCTAGACTGAGCATAGATGAGGTCAAACTATTGAGCTTTCAGTATGGCCTCTTCTTCGAATTGGGGACGTTCGGATGTGACGTCCTTTGCTACGGGTGGGAGCAAGGTCTTGAGGAACCAATCCAAGAAGATCCTATCGTCAAGTTGGATTTTACACAAGCTACGATGTCACCACCATTCATGGATGTGGTCAGTTATATGTGTCATAGTGCTCTGACAGTAGGATAGAAGGATCTCCACCCCTTCATCATATCTGACAAGGATTTGGAAATATTGTAGGAACATTAAAGCTAGGGAGTTGAAATCTGGGTACTTGGCTTGCAGTAGCTCATTGTATCATTTGGCCATAGCACCTGTAAGGGTGCGTTGGAATAGCCTCAGTCTAATGGAATTATCTATGATGCGGTTTGACAAGCACCATAGTTGGAATGTCATAATGTGGTTTTGGGGACATTCCCCTATCTTGCCTTCAAACTTGGGAATGTTTGATGGCATCTTGGTTGGAATGGGTGGCCAGAAAGCTTGATGGCGGATGGGGTCATTTTTTAACCATGCCAAATTAGGCAAGTTAAGATGAGCCATGAAAGGAAGGTTTGACCCCAATTTGATGTGAGATGGAGCTGCAATGGTGGTGGGATTTGTAGGTGCATAATGCATCTGCACAGCTGGGGGTACTTGCGGTGGCACCATTGTGGATGGGACAATGCCCCCAAGTGTTGTGGGGGGGGAAGTATGGGTGGCATGGACATTTCCCCCATGTATGACAGTAGGGGCAACATAAGTGGAAGGTCCACTTCCCCCCCTGTGTGGCGGGAGGGGTAGTGTGTGTGGAGGGGACACTGCCCTAGTGTGTTGCAAGTGGGTCAGCTTGGTTGGTCACTATAGGTGGTGGTAGTTGATTGATGACAGTTTGCATGACTATACTTGGGCCACCTGCAGGGTTGTTGGTGACAAGTTGTGGTGTGGACATGGGTCCACTTTCTATGGCTATGCAATGTGGGTGGATTAAGAGACAAAGGGTCTCAAGGCATCCATGAGCAACATAATAGTATGCAAGGAAAAAGTCTTTTGAGAGTGACCTCCCACCCTCCTTTTATAGCTTTTTGGGGGTTTTATGTTTTTAAGCCCTTGGTCCGGGATTTAACCCCTTTTTGGGATTTTAGCCCCTTCTACCCTAATTTTAGCTCCTTTTATGGTTTTAGCCCCTTTTGGGGGGATTTATCTCCTAGGAGAGTATTTTAGGCTCCTTTTTGGAATTTTTAAGCCCTTTTCTTCATCCTTAAGCATTTTTTAGGGTGTGGGGGTCTAATGGAGGGTCGTGAAGTGGTGTCCTTGGGTGGTGTAGGTCATGGAGAGNTGATGTGTGAGGGTAGGATCTCATCCTATGGCCGACAGACATCATAGGAATTGCTGTGTAGAGGTGGTGCTTCTGGGGCTAGGGCATGGTGGCTCATGGTGTCCTTGGGTGGTGTAGGTCATGGAGATCTTAGTGAGGGATTTTTTGGGTAAACATTCTCATCGCCTAAAACTAAACTATTTGCTCATAGTAATTGTTGATCATTCCAAATCTTAATAGTTGCGCATCAGGTAACCCATCTTCAATGTTTGTCGGTTCTTCGCTTGTCTCTATTCACGATAAGTGGTTAGGTCCTGCATTCAAGTGACTTGGTTTAAAAATTATATCAAAATCAAACTCTTGGAAAAGAAGTAGCCAGCAACATATATTTCCCCCCAACACAAGCTTATTCACCAAGTATTTCAACGCAGAGTGATCCGTGAACATATTGAAATGACCTCCCAACAAGTAGTGTCGAAACTTCTGCAATGCAGAGACCATTTCCAATCCTTCTCTCTCTGTTGTAGTATAATTCTTCTCCGCGGATGACATCTTCTGACTGGAAAAAGCAATTGGGTGATCAATATATCCTTTTCCTAGTTGCGCCAACACCACTCCTATCGTGGTCGACGACGCATCAAAATGAACATCAAAATCCTCCGTCCAATCTAGAAAAACCAGTATTGATGTTGTATCCATCTTCGTCTTCAAGGTATTGAAACTTCCTCGACACTCCTGACTCTATGCAAACTACACATCCTTCTTCAGCAAATTCTCCATAGGTGTTGTGATCACAACATACCCTATGATGAAATTGAGACAGTATCTTGTATGGCCTAACTTTGCTCCAAGTTACTTCACATTCGTAGGTGGCGGCATGTTCATAATCAGCACAATCTTGGTTGGATCAACCAGCAGTCCTTCCTTACATACAATGTGCCCTAGCAACATCCCAAAAGGTGCACAAAATATACACTTCTTCAAGTTCAACGCAATCTAATGTTGGCAACATATTTCAAAAATCAATCACAAATTTGCGAGATGATCCTTTATAAGTCCATAAACTGTCCAGTCATCCATGTAAACTGCTAGAAATGTCTGTATAAAATCCTTGAATGCAAAAACTATGATCCTAGAGAATATCGCAGGTGCATTCTTCAGCCCAAATGGCATCACTATGTACTGATAACATCTTCATTCAGTCAAAAATGTTGTCTTTTGGCGATCCTCTTTTGTAATATTGATTTGATTATAGCAAAAAAATTTGTCTATAAATGAAGGTGTGCACTTAAGGAGGGTCGCATTTGTAAAGACATGCCTAGTGAAGTGCACAACCATAGCGAGTGTCCGTAATTAAAGCTCAACAGCAGATGACAATGCTTCACATAAGTGAGCGCTCAAAGGCAAGAGCTCGTAGAAAGGTGTATAGAAGGAGCGCCCACGGTACCAAGTCTGAAATTCCAAGGTTCGTTGGTAGGCGAATTTTGGAAAAACGCATGCTCAGAAGAGCATCTGCGCAGTAGGCGTCATTTGGTGTGAACAAGTAGAAGAATGTGCATTCAAAGAAGAGTGTGCACACCCAGACGAAGTTTCCTAGGGTGCATTCAGAAGCGACTGCCCCTTTATAGCGCGGAGGTTGGACCATGCTTCGACAACAATAGCGTGTGATGTGCCCAGCAAATAGAGTGCTCAACAGAATGTGCCCACATAGGCTCGTTCCATAGCAAAGGAACTTGGAGTGCAGTAAGAGATCGTGCACTTTGTTAAAAAAAATCTTGGAAATAGAACCATTTGTTGACATAGAAGCATCGACAGGGATTCACTCTCTATCGACACCCTTAACAAAAATATCTCCTTGAGCACCGACCCAAACATTATTTACCATGTTCAGCAACACCTGTAGAGTGGATGAGGTCTCACCCAAGATGTTCAAGGGAGAACTATTAGAACTAGATTTCTGCAGTAAGAAGGAGTGGTTTTTCATCTATGGTTCAACTATCACACCATTATTCCATAGATCCAGCCATTGGTTCATCTAGCATAAATTCATATCAACATTCATCAGATCACATCATCGTACTCAGATCGCAGCAGGAGAATCGATGCATAAATAGATATACCAACATAACATGATTTAAAACATAAAATCATCACATCATTCATATAACAACATCATACTATAGTTTTCATCGACATTCACATCACGGGAAAACTAGGAAAATAGAAAGTAGTGGAAAGACACAATGGTTCCATCAAATCCCCGTCATATATTACTTCGCATCAAAATAGAGAACAATCTTCACAAGGTTTCTTCAATTACACCAACATGATCTCTCTAAAAGTATCCAAAATATTCAAAGGTTATTCAGCATTTACAATCCTATATCTACTTATAGGCTTGCGCCTTTTACAATGTGGTCCACTTAACTCAACTTCTTGACTACTTGGACCGAAATCTACAAAATAATGACCAAAATCCTAAAAACATGACCAAACCCCCTTGCGCACCAACTTTCACCCTTGCGCGACATCTTCTACCTTGCACATCAACCTCGATGCTGTGCAACTAGCTATGTCTAAAACTTCTTTCCAACATTGGATATAACATAGAAGACATTACACTTGAGTGGATTCAAGCGAATATTGTACATACACACCATTGAAAAACAATGCAAAATTCATTTAGGTGTTTTGACTACTTCTTTGAATGAGTTGTGAGATTACCAAGATAATCGAAGATGAAATGGGATAATTCATGAAAAATATAACTCATTTCACATTTGAATGTGGATCCATCATTTTGAGATCAAAGGGAATGCTAGGATAAGTGAAGGTACCCAAAGGTATTGTAAATATAGTTTTGTATTGATATTAATGGTGTATTTGGATTTTAATATACCTGGAGAAGTCATCCATGAGAGAAAGGACCTCATGGATGATGAATTCATTAGTAAATTGGTTAATAAATAGGGTAGGATAAGAGTCTTTGGAACATGCTTGGTTCAGATCCTAAAAGTTCATCCATGCTTGAATGGTGCCCTATTTTTTGTTTATAGAGATTGTATTAGATACCCCTGGTGTATACATGATGGGGTATATGAACCCAAATTTTAGAGTTTTCTAGTATTTTCTTTGATGGCCAACGATTTTAATGGGTGAAGAGACATTTTTATTTATCATAATATTGGTGCATCAAGCCATGTATTGATATGATGCTCGATGATGTACATTTGAACATTTTTTAATAATACCATATGGCAATGTCTTGAAACTCTTGCAACATAGATTTTTACTCTTTCACCTCTTTGGCAAGATAGAATCTCCAAGTATGTCCTTGTTGGTATGTGTTATATTATTTTCATGTGTGTGTGGGGATTGGTGTCTAACGATATGAAATATCACTTTGTGAGAGATATGATTGAATAAACTAAGGTGTTGTTGAAAAAGGTTAACACCTTGAAGAATGTTGAAAACTTGTTGACGAAGTCTATCAATACTGAGAATCTCTCTTGCTTTAGAGTTTCTATGGGAATTGATTCCTTGAACATGTGACCTTATGAATACATGGCCCATTTTTATGGAAAGAAAACAACAAGTGGGAGAATGTTGGGTATGTGTTATATTATTTGCATGTGCGTGTGGGGCTATTTTTGGGCTTTTCCTAAAAAAGTGTAATTTAATATTAGTTAAGGGATTGGGGTCTATTTCTAATCTGAGTTAATAGATTAGGTTTTAGGATGTTGCAAAATACCTACATATTAACATAATGGGAAAGATAAAGATGCAACTCTAAGTTTTGTTGGTTTTTTTCCTTTAAGAGTTTCCAAGGTAAATCTCCGTGTCTTGTTTGTATGATGTGGTGTAATATATATTTTTCTTAAAATAATTTGTATTCATTGCTTCTCTTCATAGGTTTACAAATTATAGTTTTAAACTACAATTAGAGTAGTGGAAATGTCCATTTTAATGGTAAGAAAGATATTTTCCATGTATCCTTGGTTGAATGCTTCAGGGGTTGGTATTGGTTGCTTGAACCAATCAATATGTATGGGTGGGATAAATTCCTTCATATCATGCATGGCACAATGGCGCTATAATGGAAAATGTATCTCGAATGAGAAAAAATGACCTATGGGTCATTTACTCCCATGGGTAGTCAGGGACATTCACAGTCTCTATGATGTCTTCATATGAATGGATAATGTGGGAGAAATGTGCCAAATCATATATAGACGATGTGGCTAGTATTAGTTGTTTCTAGTTGTCACCTATGTCACATGTGTGTGATACTTGTATAGCCTCTAAGGGACCAATGGATATGGAAATGACATAGACAAAGTGATATTCCATCCATGTCATTCTTTTTGGTGAGATTTGAGAGGAAATACTAGTGTTGAAACATGATGAAGAATTACTATGTGTTATTGTCCAAATCCGCATGGAGATATAGCATGATGTACCTAAATATTCATTATCTATTACTGATGGTGGCAGTATATGAGTGTTAGCTAGTAAGTTTGGTAACATAGGGGCATCTATCTTGGTACTTCCTTTGGTTGTAGGGGAATCAACAACTGAAAATAGGTGGTGCTATGATGGAGGATTGTTGGGTAAGAATATGTGTAATGATTTAAGTTCCCACATATTGCATAAATGTAAGTAGTATGTAACCTTAATAATGTTTAGATGTAACATATGGTGATGGATTCTTTGGAATATGTGTTTGATATAGGTATGATCTCTTCCTAAGTATTGATTTTTGGGGTGGTTGGGATAGGATTTTAGTTAATGGAGGCTAAGGTAGTCTAAAAATTCTAGAGGGATAGGTAATGTTGGGTGCAGTGGATGAATTTATGACATAGGGAACATAGGCGGTTTGTATGTAGTGTTTTACTATTTGTTTTAGTAGTGTCCCTTGAACAACAGTGGGGTATTCCTAGCACGGATATGTAAAAGTATTTTTAACTATATAAGAGTGGATCAATGGTTAGTGGCATGGAAATGCATGTCACATAATTCACATGGAGTGGGACCCTAGTGTATACATGGGATTCCACATACTTTCTTATTCTTAACCCCAATGGTTTTTCTAGTTCTTGGTGTCATTAAATTGGCGATGAGAAAGCTTGTCCCTCGAACCACTTCCATATGATTGTGTAGAGGTGTCATTGAGTTTAATACTATATGGGATTAAGACAATAGCATGTGACTAGGCTATCAATAATATGTGTACCTCATTGCTACTTCCAAGCTGAGACATGGTAGGGTGAGTGTTCCCATCACTAAGTGTTCAAAACATCTCCATGATGAGAAGAAGATCAGGTTTTGGGCGATGGGGTCAACAAGATTAAGGACCTTATTAGTAGTACTGATTGGAAGGGTGCGGGTATTTCATTTGTATGTTGAGGAAGAAATGGTTAAAACCTTATTGCTGGATGTGATTGTGAAGAGAGGAGAAAAAGACTCATGGTGACCTAGAATTGGGCACCATGATATGCCCCTAGTAGTCAGGGCTCCTTATATAATATGGGTCCCGTATACATATAATATGTTTCCTCCTAGATATCCCCTATGAAGGGTAAGATGCTGTCAATATTGGTTGTTGGTAAAGATTCATAATGTGTTAACCAATATACGGTGATGACCTTTCCATTATATGGAAACATCATCATGTGGAAGGCTCATGAGAAACCACTTTCATAGCTTAAAATATAGCTACAAACCAACATGATATTGTATTTTAACATAGTATATATGACTTCAATCTCAATCAAGACATGTTTTCTTGTCATTTTAAAAAGGATTGTTCTGGTACATTCCTCCAGGTTTAGAAGGGAAACAATCATAGATTCTGATTATGGATGAGAATATTTCAATGATACATCATGAAAGTTCATGTTTCTAATTGTAAATGGTGTCTAAAATGAAACTAAGGATGGAATCTATGGTTCAACATTATCTAGGTCAAAGTTCATTAGGTGTGATTAAAGGTTCAACAACACCAAATGTTGATAGTAGAGCCTTCCTTTCAAAGGGGTTTTCTTGGAGAGCCTCTAGAGATGGCATGCAAATGGGCAATCATGTCGTGTAATAAAAATACTATATATTTTAGTGGCTATTTCATGAGGATTATGGGTACTGTGTCATAGAGGTTCATTTGGAACATGTGGTGTTGGATCACTACTAGGTTTTGAAATCTACAAGAGTTTTCTAGTAGATGCCTAGTTTCCTTTTGGGTTACCCGAGGGTAAATTAGGTGGCATTCCATATTTTTAGTTGTAAATATAGTGGTTAACCTTTTCCAAGTTCATCGGGATACTTATAAAATATAAGTCCCTATATTGTGTTAAATTCTGAGGAGGGTGTGAATATATTAGATAGGAGGGGTTGTCAGCTTCCTTCTGGTTTTATACAACTCCTTTTTGGGAAATGGGGTTATGCAATACCATAAGTGGTGTTTGATTGAGAAATGATTGATGTGGGTATTATATCCTTATGGGGAGTTGTTTTCTTGACTATCCATCAATTCTTTCATCCATTTGAACTCAAATATTTAGGGGAAATGGCGAGTATGATGTGCAAATTCACCACACAATACACAAGGGATGTTGGTTTGTATACCATTGTTCTTTCCTTGTTTTGGTTGGTTATTGCTACCAATATTCTAGTTTTTTTCTTCTTGGTTTTGTGTTTCCCAAACATTATTATTTAGTTTAGGGACATTACCCATTGGTCCTTTTCATTGGACAAATCTACAAAAGCAGACTCAATCCATATCTCCCTATTCCAAGTGGATCTAGAAAAAATCAAGTACATATAAAACCTACTTTCCTAGATCAAATAGAAATGCAAGTTAACAGATAGATCACCTACCTGAGATCTCCAAATCCTCTTCTCTCTTTGTTGATCCAAGTTCCACAACCTTTAGAACTTGAGCTGCAAAACCCTGTAGAGAAAGTGGAAATAAGCAAACAGTACATGTGTATCTAAACATGAATTGATCTAAGATAATAGTTAAGGAAGAAATCTATAAACATCATCAACACAATAATATTTATGGAAATATATTTGTATTAATGTAATCAAGGAGTTACATAGAATTACAAAAAAAAAGAATATCACAACCAAGCCTTAACGCTGCAACCTTCCATCCAACAATCCAATCCAAGCCTCCAAAAGAGAATGGTAGCCTCCCAAAGGATGATAGGGATCACCTAGAAATTCCACCAGCATAAATGTACATAATCCTTCTTCCCTTCATAATGGAGAGAGCCCTCAATTTATAAGGCCAAAGGGATAGACTAGGTTGAGGATTAGGAGGAGGGGTGTAAGGGCTCTTCCCCATAGGTTAGGAATCGAATGCCACCTCACCTAGATGATAGGGATGAACCTACACCTTATCCACCTTCGAGAAGGGCCTTGAAGCTTCATTTTTTCCCTCAAAACACCTCTGGTGCACCTTTCATGAAGGGAAAGAGCATTGACGACGCTCCTAGCAATAGGAGATAGATTTACGGTGCACTTAGCATAAGGGGAATGAGATCCACCGGTGCACCTAACTTTGAATAGGAAAATCATAGGCCTATATAGAGAGGGAAAAAGGGGTAGGAACAACCTCAAATCAACCCAGTTTAGCAGAGAGAACTTTAGGGATTAGGCATAGGGTTAACACATGGCTCAACATGACAAGATTTTGGTGTAACAGTCCTTGTAGTGGTTTCTACACTTTGTTTTTACATTTATTCTTCCATTATTTTTGTTGATTGGATGGTTTTAACATGTTTATCTATTCAAACATTTATGTTTGTTGAGTAGGTAAAGGTGGCCCAAAGTTGACACCAAATTGTTTTGAATGGTTCTATGTTGTCATAGGGATGGGGTGAAAGAAATATGGATTAGTTTGTAAGGGTCCTCCATGTTTTTTTTCATAGAATATGATGTTGATGTACATCTACTATTATTTTCAAGGTTATATAGAGGGAATTGGATCTGTGGGGACACATGTATTCATAAGGGGGCATGATGGGATTGTTGTATGGTTGGTGTGGTCCACTATTTCGGTTTGTTGGAGCACTATAAGGAATGTTTTCGTTTCCAAATGTTACTTGTCCATAGGAAGTGATACTACTACCTTTGGAGGTACTTCCATAATAGTTACCATAGTGACTATATCCATGAGAGATTGGATGTATTTATGGGCTAGTGATGTGACCCATGGATTCAATTACTCCATCAATTGATTTTAATGCACTAGGAGAATCCCTCTCAAATGGACAAGGACCTTAATGACCATATATAAATACCTAGACTATGCATAGTTTTAATCGAAATGTTGTGCTTTAAGGATTGCCTCATATTCTATCATAAGCATGTCAGTTGCTACATATTTGGATATCAAAGGTAAGAGATATTTCAAAAACCAATATAGAAGGAGTTTCTATTTGAATTCTATGTTACATAACTTGCACCGATGATTTGTGGATATGATTCAGAATATGGGTAGAAGTGGTTTGGAAGAACTTGATAGGAAGTTCCAATGATACTATGTTGTGATCAATACAGATTCACCTAATTGACTGATATCTTATCACATTCATTCATAAAGGGGGATTTTTAATTTTGAAAAATAAGGTCTATCTATTGTACGTATTACTATATATTCTTGTTTAAAACAAATAAAATGGTTAGATCATCATGAAATTTATTCAATTTCAAAATCTTTGTAAAATTTTAGTTTTGCAATGAGGTTTGTGGTTAGTGAACTAATATTTTTCTAGTGAGTAAATATAATGTCACCGGGATTGGTCTCTTACCCATTGTCTTATTAAAAAAAGATTAGGATGAGCTAATTAGGGAAACAACATCATTGCTTTTGAAATGTTTTATATTTTTATTTTCTTATTTATAGAGGGGTCACTAGTACATGTGAACATTTTTCCCACATCAAATCATCGCTATAGAAACACTTTTTTGTCGCTTTACCGACGAATAGGAGCCCATATTTTCATGGAAAAATTATCATCGCATTAGCCACACTTCGAATATTCCATCGCTATAGAAACATACCAGAGATGACATGTGGTGATTGTGGCATTTCCTTAAAACACCAATAGGTGTCGATATAGTGACATTTATGTGTCACTATAACAACGTCATGGAGTTCCTATGGCGACGAAATATTGCGGAAAAATCATGTGACTAAGTCATATTGCGTCGCTAGAGTGATGTTTTGGCATCACTATAATGAAAGAACATTGTGGAAAAATTGAGCGACTAAGTCATATTACGTCGCTGGAGTGACATTTTGGCGTCGCTATAGCAACAGAATATTGTGGAAAAATCAAGCGATTAAGTCATATTACATCATGGGAGAGATGTACAGTCATCGCTATATAGATGTATATTTGTCAAAATAGCAACATCAATGCACTGCTATAGGCACGAAAGTATGTTGCAACTAAGAAATTCCTAAGTCATTTTCTGTCGCTAGAGTGACGATCTATCATCGTTATAGAGATGACAAGTTGTCACTGTAGTGACGATAGTTTGTTGCAACTTAGAAGCGACTAAGCATTGATGCGTCGCTATAGAAATGTTGATGTGTTGCTATAACAAAACCAATATGTCTCTATAATGATGTTTACTATGTATTTTAATATATATANATGTCTTGGAATATATTATTTAAGGAGGCTTCTATAGATATGATCATTGAAATTTATTTAAATTTCTAGGCCATAATGCCATTTAAAATTTGATCTTTCTTTTTTCTATCAGAAACAAAGATATAGTACTTTTATATAAATGTATAGAACTAAAGACAATATAGTTAATGGGTTGTATCTATGATATTTTAATACACAAACATCAAGATGAAGATGTATTAGGAGTCTATGTTTGGAGGGACTTAATAAATATCTCTTTTTTTTAATGATTTGAAAGAGCAACAACATATTAGGAAAGTAATTTCTCATCTTCTCGAATAGAAACGGTGATTTTTCCTCGAAAAAATAAATGTGCCATTTGAATCTTATCATTATTAATATATGTACTTTATGTTTGTTAAACAAAAATAAATGCAAGCATATCATGGAAACATCCTTTCTACAATATAGAATTGAACCTTTGAGTAGAAAAATATAAAAGTTAGATCAAAGAACAATACTCTTAACCCCAGGTTTATACAAAATCCCTGAAATGGAACATACTGGCAAACAAAATAGAAACCACCATTTAGTAAGTTTCACTTTGGTTTCTCCCGAATGCGTGTGCACATGGGAGTGAGGTTGGATGGCACGAAGGGGAGTCGACATGTGTTGTAGCAGGTGGCAGTAGATCCCCTATCCACCTCCATCCTTAAATACATGGTTGTGTCCTACGGCTATGTGAACAAACTTCTCACATGCTGCTCCGCTACTATCTACATCACAATGTCCATCACATTGGATTTGCACCTACCGTCTAGTCTAGATACTAACGCTCAAATTCCTTGGAGTGAACTAAAAGATCCTCCCCTTGATGCTCAGCATATTCATGATGAATTTGTCATGGTTTACATCACTCATTCTTTGCACCAGTCAACCCGATATGAGATTTGTGTCATGAAGAATTGAACCTAACTTGGAAACCAATGGACACTTCTTAGACAGGGCATTGGATATAAAAGGCATGACTGGGAGCTCCAATCCATCAACACTAATGTGCAGAGGCTTTGTTGTAGAAGTTCCATTGCAAGAATTCTTTTGCATAGCATTCACTGCAACAAATTTCACCTGTCGATTCCTCATCACATAGGATATAGTGCTTGTCCTCACCACGATCATTGGGATCACTTCGTAGTGAAAGTATTGGATAGAAGCAACCTTATCAAGAATTAACCCTCCTCCTTGGTGATGAATTCGATTGGAAAAGGTGAGCAAGAGGAATATTGGGAGGCTCTATTCTTGGAGGAAACTCCTGAACACATTTGCAACTCCATCACGACCATGGAGGATGAGATTTATGGTGAATTCAAGCTTAGAATTGGACCTCAAGTTACCATCTCAAATTACTAGAGGCTGAAATTCATTTTTTCCTGGTCAATGAGAGAGCATGAGAGATTTGGGGACTATGTGAACCTCATGGTAAGCACCTTTAAGGAGGATGTAGAGTGAGGTATGAACCATGTGAAAAATATCTTGCAGCTCTCTAAACCTCCCTTCGAGAGGGCCAATAAGGATACCAAGGAATCCATCACTAGAAATGCCACTGAAGATGAGGTGAAATCCTCCAGGAAATTCTAGCAACCCTTGCTAAAGTTTGTTGGTTTTGTTTTTGATTATTTCTCTAAGCTCCTCTTTTTTCTTCAAATTCTCAAGTTGTATGTAGCTATCAATGTATAAAGGTTGGGAATCTTTAGTTATGGATATACTTTATGTATGGGACCTTTTCCACACCTCTCTCAAGTGGTTCCATGGACACTTCCTGACTCCATGTTTATGGAGTCAGCCACAAATATGTATCTATCTGTTTTTCACTATGCAATAGAAGGAACATTAGAAGGAGCATCTCACTCTTATTGATAAAAAAAAATTTCACTTTAGTTTCAAATAAATTTATTATTTTCAAGACATTAAAACTAGATTTTATCCAACCCTTTGACTTACCATAACCTACCTTACCATATCCCACAGTAAAATTAAAAAATTAGAAAATAAAATCTCCTAAAGGGAGTGAGACCCATATATGACCTGTTTTTGTGTTAAAAAAGACTTTAAACAAAAAAAAATACCTTAAATGTTCTAAAAGTGAAAAAAAATGGAAAATAAATGTCACACTCCATATTTGAAAATTCATAGAAAGTTCAAGCTCAAAGGATTCATTCAATAGGAGAAAATTCAAAATTACTTACCTCAAAAAAAATCCACCATCAGTAATACCCCATCCTAGTCGTATACTAGGAGCATAACCTTATCTTTCTTTCACTTCAATGGACTACACAAGACGCCATTCTAAAGACACAAGATCCATAACAATGTTTAATGCACATTTCAGCTCATTTTGAGAAAAGCTGCAAACTCTCAGGTAGATTCAACTCATTTGTATTTTATAATTATTTTTCTAAAATATTCAAACTCAAAGCTGAAACAATGAGACAAGCATGTCCAACATAGAAAAACCATACCTCAATATCTTCCATGTCTAGCATGTCCCAGAAACAATGACTTACAATAACCATTAAAGTACTTAAAACAATAACAGTAATAAGAGTAGCGATCTATATCATATCTAACTTGTTAATGAAATACAAAAATATAGAATAGTAGCATGATATATCAGATATGAACCAATTATAAATCAACATAAGATGTTAGGGAAGAGCTCCCTTATCCTCAGAAAAAATTCTTCTAAACAGACTTCAACCTCTTAGTGTTAGGTTACTTGCATGAGACTCAACTAGACAAACATACCTCTGAAAGGAGAGAACCCAGAATTGGAAAATACTATAAAATATATCATCCAACCCTCACAAATTAAAAATGGTAGTAGCATAGCAGTAAGTCCAACTCGCAATAAAAAATGACAGCAAAGTAGTCCAAAAAAGTCATATAAGGTAGCGATATTGTGGATGGCACCTAACAAGGGCTCTTAAGGTGAACGCAAGGCTGCAAGAATGCAAAAATCAACTGATGTGGATAGGTCTTATAAAGTACAAAAAAAGTATTCAAAACCAATTTTCGCTCATCCTCCCAGCTGATGTAAAGAATTCCCTCATATGGAAGGAAAAAGCCCGCAAAAATACACAAACGGTTGAAAATTGCCCTGTGGGCATGTTTAACTACCTGCGGGAATTTTATCTTAGTCTTACATGCATAATGCAATACTTGCAGGAAAGCTTCAGAAAAATGCACACAGGAAGAATAAAAATGCCTGCATGAGTGAAGGAGATGTCATTAAAATGCATGCGGGACCCTCAATATGCTCACAAGTGGAGGAGATAAATTCCAGCCAGGACTCAATAATATCCTCAAGCCTCAAATATTCCTGCACTTGAGAGTAAAAATTCCTGTAGCTAGTTAAAAATTCCCACAAGTCAATATAGAAATAAAAATGCCCACAGGGAAATAGAGTAAAAATGCCTGCATCTTGTAAAAACTCTTGCAACGATTTAAATATACCCACATTTCAGTTGCAGAATACACTTACATCAATTCTACAAATTGGATAAGTAGTTGATTTGGAAAAATGTCTGCAACCTATTGAGAAATGCCCTACAACCAGCTTTTAAATGCACTTCACTACAACAAAACCGTGTGATTAGAGTCCCTTTTAGCTTCCTTTTTGGCATCCAGTATCACTTTTAGTGTATTTTTCATCATCTTTTAGACAAAGTTGACGCTTATCCACAGGATGGCGCTTTTAATGGCGTTATTTGCATCTCTTTTCAAAACCTGGTGCTATATTGGATGATAATTAGCATCCCAATTAGCCTCCCAAATAGCATTCTTATTAGCATCCCAATTAGCATCCCAATTAATGTCCCTTTTTAAAAGTTGATGCTATTTTAAATGCTAATTAGCATCCCCATTAACATCCCAATTAGCATCCCCATTAGAATCCCAATTAGCGTTCTAATTAGCATCCCTTTTTAAAATTTGGCGCTATTTTGGATGCTAATTAGCATCCCAATTAACGTCCTAATTAGCATCCTAATTAGCATCCCAATTAGAATCCCAATTAGCGTCCCAATTAGCATCCCAATTGTCGTCCCTTTTTAAAAGTTAGCGCTATTTTGGACGATAGTTAGCATCCCAATTAACGCCCCAATTAGCATCACAATTATCATCCCAATTAGCATCCCAATTAAGGTCCCAATTAGCGTCCAAAAAAGAATCACATATAACGCCAAGAATAGCCTCCAAAAAAACTTCCTAAATAGCATAGCACCATATATTAATCCAGGGTTAGTGACAGAAATTGCGCCATGAATTTTGGCAAGAAAAACATTCAACATAGCGTCAAGTATAGAGCTAGGAATTGTGCCTAGAAAACATCCAACATAGCACTAGGTATAGATCTAGGTATAGCACCTGGAATAATACCAGAAATTTTGAAATGAACCTTGCTAGGAATTGCACTAGGTTTAGAGGTAGCAATTGTGTTTGGAAAACGTCCGACATAACATCAGATATATCGATGTCAATGATCATGATTCTTGTGATAGTACTTTTGGATCTTGATTTATCATAGTGCCACCTAAATGATCGCAATCATGGTACCCTTGGATCTTGATTAATCCTAATAAGGGGTAAATTAGCTTAATGTCAGATAAATTGCTCAATGGCATTTGAGTGTTCCTAACAACATTCAATAGACCCTAATGGCATATGATTGGGCCTAAGAACATGGCGATGATGCATTACGATAATTATGATGGAGCGTATGGATACAATTTGATAATTATAAGACTATATCATCCATTCTTCTAAGGTAGTATGGCTACTTGGTCGTTATTATCGTAATTATATTGATGATGACTACAACGATGACAATGATGTTGATTTATTGTATGATGATGATGACGTGCATGTCAATTATGATTATGCATGTGGTATCACTTTTGGATCCTAATTGATTCTAATGGCACCTAAATGTTTGTAATGACATCTAAACAACCCTATTATCATCGAACTGGCTGTAATGACATATAAATGACCTTAACAATTGCATGACATGAATCCTAATGTCGATGAGTGATTAAGAACACTAATGGAATATGTGTGACCATAATGAACAAAATGACGATGATGATGTACTTAATGCTGAGGATGATGATGATAATGAGGATGATGATCAATATGATGTTGATGTACCATATGGCATTGATGATGATGATGATCATGACAACGTGGATATCCATAATGATGATACATGTCATAATACTTCTGGATACTGCAAAACTTGAGATATTGGAGTTAATAACAAGTAATAGAGGTTGTGAGGTGTTGACCATAAAAATATTGTTAGCCAAAGTTCCAGTGGCATTGTTGGTAAGGAAGGATATGCCAAACTTCCACATAAGCCAGGTTTCCCTCCACATGTGTGTACAATGCCTAGTAAGCAAGTCGACCCCACTTGAGCTAATAAAGTGAACCGTTGGAGTGGTAAAGTCAATGAATAATTAGACAAAAAGTGCATTAGGGGTGTTTAAGTTAAATATTCACCCAAACTTAGGAAAATATTAACCCTAACCATATTCCATAGCTCAATAATACATGAACGTGATGATAATTGCAGCGATAAAGTATAAAAATTTCCACCTTTATGAGAATTATTGGGACAAATGGGTTCCCAAATCCATCTCAATACTCTTAATGTAACCAATTGATCAGATACATGCATGATCATAAAAAAAATATGAACCCTGCTCACTGAGATTGTTTGTGCATCACCCTATGAAAAGTGATTGGTCCAAAGTAGTAAAGACCAATAAGAAGGCATATCCAACATAAAATGGCCAAATGGGTATCCAAGTATGTACGTTGTATGTATGGATCCCATGTACAACATAGAAAAGGCCAAAATTGTCCCTTAGAGACGGGACAAAATGCACTAAATATTGCATGATGTCACTGTATAACATTGAATGAATGAAGGAGGATGTCTTTGTGTCCTGTAATGATCTGGATGATGCTAATAGATGCTGAACAAGTGTCCCTGATGGAACAGTAGAGTGAGTACACCTGTAGTGAACGATGTACCTAGTGAGGCATGTAACATCTGATTTCATTTGAGTTATCATATAGTAAGTCATGCAGACATATTATAGACCCCTTAAATATTTGAAAGGAATTCATTAAGTTAACAGGATAACAAGACATCATGTACATAGGACTCAACCAATTTATCACACTAAGCACTTGATTAAGAACTATTTATTCTTTGAGGTGGAATGAGATGGAAACAACCATGGCTGGAATGTGGCATTGACTGAGGCTGACTGTATTGACTCAAGAGAGGGAAAACAGGGAAAATTATTTAGTGGATTCACCATATACCAACACCAATGATATGTTTCTATCTAGTAGGTTGTTGTATTAGATACCTTGTCACCCTCATTTTCATCATCGACATTCGTGCTTAGGTGGAGGGTTTTTTTTGCCATGGGATTTTTTAGATCTATTCATATTTGTAGGGACCAGTGTTGCTTATAGGATGAGGATGAGGATGATGATGATGATGACAAGGAGGAGGAGGAGGATGATGAATATGATGAAGATGATGATCATGATGATTTTGATGAGGAATAGGGTGACGACGCTAATGATGAGGATCGTGACGAAGATGTTGATGATTATAAAGATGATGAATATGACGTTGATGATGAGGATGATGATGTTGATGATGATGATGATGATTAGTGTGAAAGGTATACATCTCAAATATGAGTTCATAAATCCAATGTGAGGTAATAATGTCAAATCATTATTCTGAATGTTCATCGCTATAGCAATGTTATGGACTATATGCATACAACCCTTGAGATTTATAATCCCTAATATAAACATGTGCTACCCTTGATATTTATAATCCCAAGTGTAAATCATAATGTATGTATTGTTTTTTTAAATTATATATTAAACCATCTTGTATGTTTTATTTTTTAAAATTAAACATTGAATCATAAATTAATAACAATGACGTTGTAACAATGTTGGAATCTAGGAGGTATGTTAGAACATATGTTTGCATAATGTACGAAAATGATGTTGATGATGGTGAAAATGACAATGACATTGATGACGAGGATGATGATGATGATGATGATGACAACGATGATGATGATGATGATGATGATGATGATGATGATGGAGATGGTGATGACGATGATGATGATGACGATGATGAGGATGAGGATGAAGATGACGATGAGGATGAGGATGATTATGATGTTGATGATGATGAGGAGGAGGAGGAGGAGGATGATGAGGATGAATATATGCTGATGATGATGATGTTGATGAGGAAGAGGGTGACGACACTGATGATTATGAAGATGATGAATATGATGTTAATGATGAGGATGATGATGCTGACGATGATTAGGATGAGGATGAGGATGATGATGGTGAGGATTATGATGATTAGTGTGAAAGTTCTACATCTAAAATATGAGTTCATAAATCCAATGGAAGGTAATAATGTCAAATCCTGATTCCGAATCACTATAGCAATGTTATGGACTATGTGCATACAACCCTTGGGATTTATAATCCCTAATATAAACCTGTGCTACCCTTGAGATTTATAATCCCTAATATAAACATATATTCATACAACCCCTTATATTTATAAACCCTTTAAAACACTACACCTACGACCTCTAACACTAAATGTGAATCCCTATAACCTCTATTAAAAAAATAACTTATTTCCTCTTATAACCCCACTAACACCTAAACAATATAACCTTAAATATTTAATCCCTATCAAAATTTAACTTAAAACTATGATTACATCTAACTCCTAAGATATATAATTCATAATATATCATGAAATATATATAACCCTTAAACTTATTTTTAACCACTTTTTAACTCCTAAACCTTATAAAGATTAACATATAACACCTCTATCCCATATAGCTCCAGATAATTAAGCCCTAAAACCCCTAATTTATCAAACATGTTCCATAAATTTTCATTATAAAAGAATAATTCAAATGATTTTTATGATTCCATTCATTCATATGAAGAGCATGGTGCCGTGAGGAGTAGACCTTGAATTTTTTCCAAAGCACCCACGTTTTCTGGTATATAGAGAACACAGTGTCGTGAGGAGTAGACAATGAGGTTTTTCCATAACACCCACATTCTTTGATATAAATAGAGCATAGTGCCACAAGGAGTAGATCTTAAGGTATTTCCAGAGCACCCACATCCTCTGGTATAACGAGAGAATAGTGCCACGAAGAGGACCCTAAGGCATTTCCAAAGCACCCACATTCTCTTTTGGCAAGTTCTATCTCTATAGGGGGTTTTCATGACATGAAAGGGTTGGTCACAAAGAGCATAGTGTGAGGAGAAAAGGCCCTAAGGGATTTCAAGAGAAGTCTATGAGGAGCAGAGGAGACTGACAGAGACAAAAAAGGATCACAATGTCTTCGGTAATCACTACCCTCTTCCTCCATTTTGCAAGAAAATTTACCCAAATCACTGAGATGTTCCAAAACTATATTGATGAGATAGACAAGTCCTAGGTTTCACTACATTGAATTCTTAGATATCCAATTTATGACAAGATGAGAATCCATGAAAATTTGTACAACCCTACATCCTTGCTCCACTACTAATTCAACTAGAATCAATATTAAAACAATGTTAATTTTCCTTCATCTCTATGTGCATTGCTTGAGCGGTAGTGGTTTTGTATTTTCATGAGCAGCATACGAACCTTGTTAAACCCTCCATCGATTTGACCCAACATGCTAGCGTATGATGATCTAGCGTAGAGATTTGGAGCATATCTATCTCTATTAAGATAGACCCTATATAAACTACCCATCTTATAACATTCCCTATATACAATCCTACCCTATGATTATTAATAGAAGAAATAACCACACCATGGGTACCTCAATGAGTGCCATACTTAGTGTAAATCTCCTTTGCACTAATGTCTTTTGCAAAAATCACATCCCTGGATTCTTTTCTAAACCTTGGTAATACTAACACTGTGTGCATGGATTTCTGGTCTATAGGGTAGGGGTTATCCAACCACAAGAACCATGGCATCTACTCAATAAAAACAGCTTGCTAGTAAAAAGCAAAAAACCGACCTCTAGATTGTTCTATGAGCCATGAAAATGATAATAAGAGACACACAACATGGACTTTGAAAGTGAAACTCTGCATAAATCTATAAAAAACAATATTTAAGAGGGTGGAATTTGAAGAAACACCTGGTATTTGAGAATATCAACACCATAGGAAGATAGCAATTGATCTGTGATCCAATAATTGTTTTTTTGGATGGTGATGACAACAATGATTTGGCCCTCTTAAACCTATTTGTTGATGATAGTAAACCCCTTACCTTTCATTTCCCAACAGCTACAAAGAGGATTATAATGCATAGCCACGAAAAGAATTACATTATAACACAGTATCAGTGGACCTAATCTTTGCCAATTTTATTAGTATCAATAAGTATTAACATTTAGATCAAATGGAAAATTACCCATATGGTAATGCACCAATGATCAGTTTCCATACAATAATGCACCATATGAATGTCTTCAATATTGACATATTGATTGCAATATTTAGATGTTCAAGTGTCATTGGAGAAGTGTGATATTTTTCCTATCTAACCAGTAGCCAAGCACTTGCCTCAAATCATGAATACTTATAATCAATAGTCACTTCAATCACATACCTCAAGCGCATGGAAAGAACCTTAAATAGCCTCACCTATAGTGGTTACTTTTACAATATAAATTCCCTAGTGTCTATATTACTTTGATTAATTCAAACTTCTTAAGTCATCCTATTAGCCACTTAATTACTAAAAATTTTAATTCCTTAGAGAATCAAGGTTACTCACCTTGATTAGTGTCTTAATTAATATCATATTTTTATTCCCAATTATCTAAGAGCCTTGTTTAGAGGTATTTTTCTCATATATCTTTATTCCTATGGTTTGAGATCTATTTTTTTCAAATGGTAGAAGTGAGTAGTGAAAACTTTGAAAGAAGCAATTTCCTATCGTGTTAAACTTGGGCATATTTGAGATATCAATAAATAAATGCCACTTGTCTATAAGTGAACCTCTCCTCAACAAAAACCCATGAACATCCACTAATCATATTTGAAAGAGGCTTGAGAGTTAGATCTCTTTTCCCCAATCTCATATACATCAAGCATCAAAAGATAAAGTGTTGTTTATTCTCGACCTTTCAATAAGAAAGTAAAAAATATGTTGATATTTGGGATTGTGACGTTTACTTGGTTTATAGTTAATGTATGTTTTCCTTGTTTTATGATGAATGTTAACAATTTTTATTTGTCTTCATGAAATTATTAGAACATGCAGTAGTATTTTCCAAACTAATCAGTCAAAGAGATAATGATTTTATATGTTATGTGGACAAAATTCTCAATAGAAAAGGATAGTTTGGTCCTATGAATTTAAGAGGAATAATATAAGTGTTATGATCATGAATCGCATAGTTGTGATAACCACATGAATTTCCTTTTTCAGCTAGAGGAGATTGGGGGTTTATGGAAAGAAAACTTTTATAGGAAGGGGAATAACCCAATGTTTCATGGGAGAAGTGTGATATTCCTCCTATCTAACCACCATCCAAGTACTCGCCTTAAATGTTGCATATCTAAATCTAGCAAAATCCATATCCATCGCATATCACAGCCACATAATTATCACAAGTCTTAATGCCTGAGCTAGTCAAGGCTATTCACCTTGATTAGTGTTATCAACATTCACATTTTTATATCCAAAAAATTGTCAGAGTAATTCCTTTCAATATTGTAGAGGGTTTCAATATCGCAAAGGATTTCAATATTTTATATTGTTATCAATATTGTATATTTCTTGAAGGATTTCAAGAAATTCAAATCATACTATTGCCATAGAAGGATGCCAGCTATATATTTTATATGCTTTCTCCTCCCCTCTACTTGCAGAATTCTTTTTGGACCCAACAAAGATGCAAATAGGGCTCACACAGCTGGATGTATTCCAAGGATCATAGCTCCAATGGATTATTTCCTTCTTCCACACAAGTGTGTCATGGTTAGGGCCCTATCTAGGGGTGAAATAGGACTGAAGATGAGGCTGGAAAAGGTAAAAAATACTTCCATACTACACTGTGTGCAGGTTCCAAGTGTTCTTGAAGTGGATCGGCCCCTCAATTTGGCATCAATAGTGTAGATTGTTGCCTTAGATGCTAGAGGTCTGCATGCTGGTTATGACCTATATGCCACCCAGATTTGATTTTTTTTTGGCATTTTTACCTTTGTTCTATGACCTAAGGTTATGACAATGTTTGAAGAATACCAAGAACACTTCTAGGGTTGATTTACTAACTGTTGGATGTCTTCAAACACTGCTACAACAGTCCATACATGAGGCACATGATGGTTAATACGTTGACAGCCTTCGTTTCTAATTTTATTCACAACAATAGGCTATTTTAAGGCCATCTTCCATGCCTATTTGACTGCCCAAAACATCGATTTTGAGCTATGAATTTACCTAGAATTTCCACAGACCCATTTATGATGATTTTGTGACCTCTTTACCTCTGTTTTAAGATTGTTTGAGCCTTTCTTCCCAGACATTATTACTTCCATTTTTTGCTCGCTTTAGGGTTGTTACAATCTTTTGAGATTGCTCTTGATGTTGAGGACTTAGAGGTAGAGAAGAGGCCAAAGCAATTGATGCTCAGTTATGGCTAGTCTTTTGGGATTTAGTTTGGATCCTAAAAAAGATACCAAAGAAATGGTAGGGATTTTAAAAGAAGGGATTCAGTGTGTTGGTGTATGATATGTTTGTTTATGTAGAGTTCTTATGTAGAATTCTTTCTAATGATTTTAGAGTTCTTCTATTTTGTCTTCTGATATATATTTGGTTTTTGAAGTTATCACGCCCAGCACTTAAATTTGAACTGGTAAGTTTAATAGGTAAAGAGCTTCTTAACAATTTTAAAAATCAAATTGAAAGGCATTTCCTTAAGTTGAAGCAAGAGTACCCATATTCTACTATGTGCTCTCTGCTTGTACAATTTTGTGTTTTAGCATGCTACAAAATTTCAAAGAAATGTATTGATATTTGGAAACCATGCCTTTCATTAATGTATTTTTTGTGTAACTAGTGTCTTCATTATGTGTCATTTTTCCAAAGGTGTCACGACATATGTTCCATAAGAAGTGAAGGATTTGTATCATCTACTGGAAAATGATTTCCACCAAGTTAAATCTTGCTGAGAAAGTTCAGCCACTACTAGGAAAGCTCTCTAAACTTAGTGACAAATTGTCTTCAACTTCTCATATCCGAGAAGTGCAGCTGGAGCAGTACATTCCTGCTTTAGAAAGGTTAACTACTTCAAGAGTGTTACAATAGGTGATATTTAGTACTTACACTCTTTGTTTCATGCTCTTTACTATTTTTTAGTATTAGAACTTGTGATTTTTAATTGTGGAAAAACTTTTAGAATTTTACAACTTCATTCACGAGAGTGATTCTTACTAAATTCAGTTTATTCTTTTGTACTAAACTTCGGCGAGGCAACTGGCACTTTTTATTTATATATTTCTTTTGGTAATGGAAGTTTTAACTGTCTACTAAACAGCACAACTCGATGTCAATCATAGTTTTCTATATTTTCACTAGAAGGTTTTGTAAGCTTAACCCTTGCATGTTACAGGTATCACAAGTGTATCAAACAATGAAAATCACAATGATTTCAAATATGATACCATTTTATGATTTTCTTGTTGTAGAGAATATTAGTGTGGATGTTTTGAAGTACAATTTCTTATAGTTGAAGATTGACCATTCAAAATGCATTGTACAATTTGGCAGTCAGGTGAAGAAATTTAATTGTATAGTTTTCATTATATTGAATGCTAAATCAAGCTTTGATTTGAGGATGATTCTTCTGTGCATGGAGTTGTTTTGAGAGTGAGGATGTTATAAACTAATTGGTGTATTTGATTGTATGCATTATGTTTTTAATTGTTTTCTATCAAGGATAATAAGATAATGAGAATTAATGGACAAGTGTGTTGCAGAGGAGGAAAGAAAGTGCAAACAGGATGCAGAAAGGAAATCCAAGCTAGATGAGATTGCTGAAAAAAGAAATAGTGTGAAAGAGAACTAGAGGAAAAGGAGAGGCTACGAAAAGAATATTTGATCAAGGAATAACTTTTAGGATACTTTTCCTACACCTTATCCTTCTTCTGAGGTTCAATTTTAGATACGTTTACGTTACATTCGACTCTTTCCTGAAAGTATCTCTCGAAATCATGCGGTATAAATATCAGAATGAGGAAATAGAAGAGATTAATAGTAAAATAAGTAAGATTTGCAGAAGCCAAACCTATGATTCATGACATATCGGAGTCTAGGACATGAACAACATGCCCATTCAATCCATATCACCATATCTACGGGGTTCATATACAATGTTACCAGCTCTTTTGGTTTTAACATATGATACCGATTTCATGCGTCTTGTGTTTATGTTCTGGTGGAACATCAATTGCCTTTTCTCTTGGATTTACCTCTGTGGGTTCTTTTATTCATCTCTCTGAGCCTTTCGGTAATGAGAAAAGCAAGTAATAAACTCTAAGGCAGCAAACAAGCAATCCCAACCCAACCAAGCGACAAGCCATGATCTAGTCAGTAGCAATCTTAGAAAGTGTGGATCCATATGTTATCCTACGAACAAAATAAGTGAAAATTCAACCAATGTATTCTATCACAGCTTAAATTAGGTAGATTCAATCACCAAGATAGCTACAAGTAAGGTTCTTGCACTAATACTCATAGCCATAGTCGCCAGGGCTAAAAATAAAATTCTAGCACTAATACTCATAGCCAGCACTAAAAACAAGGTATTTGCATTTACGGTCATAGCCATTTTTTCTCTAAACTTTTTAGACATGGATATGAATTCTTAATCAAAAAGTAAAATACCATATTTCCTACAATCGTTACTTTTCTAAATTTCCTACATTAAAAATTACATTATCACAGATAATGTAGGCACTTTAAAAATGATCACAAAGACAATGTAGGCACTTCAAAAATATTTGAAGTAAAATCACAAAGAAATAAGTTTTTAACCAAAAATTCAAAGACGTATCTACTACAATCCCAAATAAAAAATATAGAAATGTCACTTTAAAAGATAACTTTTTATTTGCAACTTTGCATAGATAACAACCATAGTTTTACTAGCTCAAGTTGTTGAATGTTGTAAGTTGTGAGTAGCAGGTCTCTGGGTCAAATCCCTTGCTATTTGCTACATCGCATAGATCTAGTACTTCTTACACAGAAAGACAACTTCCCAAAATCCCTGGACATGCTACCAACTTCACAAAATCCTTGGCAAATAGCATGGCCAAAGAAGATGGTATACATCAACCCCTGGATTTGCACCTAAGGCCAACTTACCAATTGACAAATCTTTTGGTTAAGTTAATAAACTGAAATAGCATGGTAATTTGCACCTAAATCTAGCTTCCCAATTCCCAATTGACAAATCTTTTGGTTCAGTTAATAAACTGAAACAACATGGCCAAAAAAGTGGCATCACATCAACCCATGGATTTGCACCTAAAACCAACTTCCGAATTCCCAATGGAAAAATATTTTGGTTTAGTTAAAAAATTGAAATAAAGGTCTTAGACAAAAAGGTCAAAGCTCAATACCCTTTAAATCCATAAATTATAAACCAAGGACATTGAACCAAAGACAATTCCCAAGGCATATAGCATCAAAATGGTGGGCAATGTTAATGCAATAATAGGAATGTTATGACATCAACTATAGTATCCTTACACCTGAAACCATGTTAGAGGTTGACAAAGATTTTGATGTATGTAATAAATTGGAAACAAAACTGAATCTTTGGCAAGATACTGGGAAAAGTAGCTATCCACCATCATTTAGATGGTGTTGCTATGGTTATATCTTGCATAATAGATAAATGCATCTTATATAAACTTCGAGGTTAAGAAAGTTTTGGTGCTAATAAGAAAGCCGTATCATGAATAGTTTCTTGAAGATACCCAGGAGAAGAATATGTTTTATAGGACCATATAGAAAATTACAAAATATTTATATTCATAGCTTTGATCTCACATCTCTACCAAAGACGTCTCAATTGACCTGGTATCTATTTTTTGGGTGTTCATAAGCACAATGTTATGGTTCAGATAAGCCTAAGGATTTCTGCCTAAAAGTAGTGTAACAATGCAAGGGTCAGAGCTTTGATCTCATTTCTCTCTCAAAGACACCTAATTTGAACTAAAATCTGTTTTCTTGGTGTCCTTAAGAGATAATGTATGGTTCAGATAAACATAATTTATATTTCTAATGATTGTTGCCTAAAAATAGGGTGACTATGCAAGGGGTAGGTTGAATCATCACCCATTCACAGTTCCAACCTGCTTAGTGCACGGTTCCATTCAATCATGAGGAATCAGAATGGTGGATAGCATTTTCCTCGTAATAGAGGCTAAGTGGGCTAGGGATATGCACCTAGTGTATCCTTGAAACTCAAACAAGGGATAGGAATAAGCATATGCATTGAACTTGGATGAGGGTGCTCCGAACTTTTGAATGGGAATATGTATGACATGCACCTTGAGATCACATAACTTGTGAATGCACAAGGATGGCATATGGTAGATCTAGTACTTCTTACACCGAAAACCAACTTCCCAAAATCCATGGCCATGCTACCAACTTCACAAAATCCTTGGAAAATACCATGGCCAAAGAAGATGGTATACATCGACCCCTGGATTTGCACCTAAATCCAACTTCCCAATTGACAAATATTTTGGTTCAGTTAATAAACTAAAATAGCATGGTAATTTGCACCTACATCCATATTCCCATTTCCCATTTGAAAAATCTTTTGGTTCAATTAATAAACTGAAACAACATGGCCAAAAAAGTGGCATCACATCAACCCATGGATTTGCACCTAAATCCAACTTCTGAATTCCCAATTGACAAATCTTTTTGTTCAATTAACAAACTGAAATAAAGGTCTTAGACAAAATAGTCAAAGCTCAGTAACCTTTGAATCCATAAATTAGAAACCAAGGACATTTAACCAAAGACAGTTCACAAGGCATATAGCATCAAAATGATGGGCAATGTTAATGCAATAATAGGGATGTTATGGCATCAACTATAGTAGCCTTACACGTGAAACCATGTTAGAGGTTGACAATGATTTTGATGTATGTAATAAATTGGAAACAAAACTGAATCTTTGGCAAGATACTGGGCAAAGTAGCTATCCACCATCATTTAGATGGTGATTTCTTATGGTTATATCTTGCATAATAGATAAGTGCATCTTATATAAAATTTGAGGTTGAGAAAATTTTTGTGCTAATAACAAAGCCGTATCATGAATAGTTTCTTGAAGATACCCAGGAGAAGAATATATTTTTTAGGACCATATAGAAAATTAAAAAATATTTACATTCATAGCTTTAATCTCACGTCTCTTCCAAAGACATCTCAATTGACCTAATATCTATTTTTTGGGTGTTCATAAGCATAATGTTATGGTTCTGATAAGCCTAAGGATTTCTGCCTAAAATAGTGTAACTATGCAAGGGTCAGAGCTTTGATCTCAGTTCTCTCTCAAAGATGCCTCATTTGAACTAAAATCTATTTTTTTGGTGTCCATAAGATATAATGTATGGTTCATATAAGCATAATTTGGATATCTAATGATTGTTGCCTAAAAGTAGGATAACTATGCAAGGGGTAGGTTGAATCATCACCTATTCACAGTTCGAACCTGCTCAGTGCATGTTTCCATTCAATCGTGCACAATCGAAATGGTGGATAACGGTTGCCTCGTAATAGAGGCCAAGTGGGCTAGGGATATGCACCTAGTGTAGCCTTGAAACTCAAACAAGGGATAGGAATAAGCATATGCACTGAATTTGGATGAGGGTGCTTCGAAATTTTGAATGGGAATATGTATGACATGCACCTCGAGATCACATAACTTGTGAATGCACAAGGATGGCATATGGTAGATCTAGTACTTCTTACACTGAAATCCAACTTCCCGAAATCCCTGGCCATGCTACCAACTTCACAAAATCCTTGGCAAATAGCATGGCCAAAGAAGATGGTATACATCAACCCTTGTATTTGTACCTAAAGCCAACTTCCCAATTGACAATATTTTGGTTCATTTAATAAACTGAAATAGCATGGTAATTTGCAGCTAGATCCATCTTCCTATTTCCCAATTGAAAAATCTTTTGGTTCAGTTAATAAACTGAAATAGCATGGCCAAAAAAGTGGCATCACATCAACCCATGGATTTGCACCTAAAGCCAACTTCTGAATTCCCAATTGACAAATATTTTGGTTTAGTTAACAAACTAAAATAAAGGTCATGGACAAAATAGTCAAAGATCAATACCCTTTGAATCCATAAATTAGAAACCAAGGACATTGAACCAAAGACAGTTCACAAGGCATATAGCATCAAAATGGTGGAAAATGTTAATGCAATAATAGGGATGCTATGACATCAACTATAGTATCCTCACACCTAAAACCATGTTAGAGATTGACAAAGATTTTGATGTATGGAATAAATTGGAAACAAAATTGAATCTTTGGCAAGATACTGGGCAAATTAGCTATCCACCATCATTTAGATGGTGATTTGTTATGGTTATATATACAATGATGGTGATAAAATTTTGGTGCTAATAACAAAGATGTATCATGAATAGTTTCTTGAAGATACCTAGGAGAAGAATATATTTTATAGGACCATATATAAAATTAAAAAATATTTATATTCATAGCGTTGATCTCACGTCTCTACCAAAGATGTCTCAATTGACCTAATATTTTTTTTTTGGGTGTTCATAAGCACAATGTTATGGTTCAGATAAGCCTAAGGATTGCTGCCTAAAAATAGTGTAACTGTGCAAGGGTCAGAGCTTTGATCTCACTTATCTCTCAAAGACGCCTCATTTGAACTAAAATATGTTTTTATGGTGTCCATAAGAGATAATACATGGTTCAAATAAACATTATTTGTATTTCTAATGATTGTTGCCTAAAAATAGGGTAACTATGCAAGGGGTAGGTTGAATCATCACCTATTCATAGTTCCAACCTAGTCAGTGCATGGTTCCATTCAATCATGAGAAAATGGAATGGTGGATAATAGTTGCCTCATAATAGAGGCCAAGTGGGCTAGGGATATGCACCTAGTGTAGCCTTGAAACTCAAACAAGGGATAGGAATAAGCATATGCACTGAATTTGGATGAGGGTGCTCCAAACTTTTGAATGGGAATATGTATGACATGCACCTCGAGATCACATAACTTGTGAATGAACAAGGATGCATGTGTAGTTCACATCAATGGTAGACAGATCAAATATAGAAACATGAGACATGCTCCAAAGTTTCTAGAGCAAACTAAAGCAGCAACTCATTAGATTGATGGAAGAAGGAACTTTGCTCATCCCATGGTGGATAGGATCCATGTGAAGCACCAACTATTGGGTTGATCATCCTCTTTTGATTCTCCTTATTGCTCCACTTATACATGGCTCTAGGATGATCATGGTTATCTACTATATGCTTGGCATCCACACTAATATAATTATTGTTTTTGATAGGTCTCATATACTGGTACACTTGCGATTGCTAGGGAATAGTGATTTTTGCAATCCCATTAAGCCAATTTCTTGAGTTTTGTTCAAAATTCATAGAAAATGTTTATGGATTTCATAACCTACTTGATCATATATTGTGAAATTATACATTCTATCATCATTTTCCAACCATTAGATACTTAAAGTTGTGTATTGATCATTTTTACTATTATAGAGGACTCAGTAAGTTAGGTTCCCAAATTCTTAAAGGGTGTTAGCTCAATGGAAGAGCTCCTGCCTTACAAGAAGGAGGTTGGTGGTTTGATTCCTCCATGCCCTAATGATATTATAATATCACTTAAAAACAACTAAATTAGTAAGCAAAAAAAAGAGATAAGTGACCAAACGAAATGACCAAAATTTGTATATAAAATTACTAAAAACGACTAAATTAGTGACCAAAAAATGAGAAATGAGAAACTGGGCATTAAAAAGGATGCAACATGTGGTGCTAATGATGAATCCAATTATGGGGTTGATATGGTAGCAAAATAAAACGTGAAACTAGGCATTAAAAAGGATGCAACATGTGGCGCTAATGATGAAGCCAAACATGGCATTGATATGGTAGCAAAATAAGACCTTACTTTGGATGAAAAACATGGCGCTACATAGGAAGCAAAATATGGTGCAACAATAGAAGAAATATTTGGCGTCATTTTGGTAGCAAAACACGATGCAAAAAAGGAAGAAAAAATTGGTGCGAATTTGGAGGCAAAAATTCGCACATATTTGGAAGTAAAACATGGTGCAAAATGGGATGCTAAAGTGGTAGCAAAAATGGATGCAACATTGGATGTTAATTTGAATTCTAACATGGTGCTATTAAGGATTCAAATATGACACTAACGAGGATGCCATTTAAGAATCAAAAGCAAACACTCGCTAGGAAGAAAAATGGGACATTATTTAGGAAGCCAACATCGACGTTGTTTAGGAAGAAAAGTTGGACGCTATTTGGGAAGAAAAAAAATAGAAGCTATTTTGAATGCCATATATGAAGCAAAAAAGGATGTTTTTTGAGACGCTTTAAGTTTTGTCCATGATGCATCCCATTTAGCATCAAGTTTGACCACTCAATGTAAAAAAAAATTACACTTAAAGGGATGTTAAATGGGATGCTAATTCCAGGATTTGTTGTAGTAATGTTTGGACTAATAAAATTACAAGAATACCTTATAAAATTCCCACATGCATCAAACATATGCATGCAGGTCTAGAACAATGCCCACAAAAATGCACAAAATTTTGAAAAAATCCTGCAGGAATCCATAGAAATAGATGAAGTAAAATGCAAAAATAAATTAGGTACAATATGTTTGCAAAAATATACATTTATGAGATAATAATTTTTGTTGATTCTGAAGATATATGTGAGACACATTAAATATCTTGAGATAAACAGACCAACAAGGTTTTAGGGGGAACAATTGGTATATATATTGATAGGGGGAGTAGTATGGCTAGATAAAGAAAATAAAATAAAGTGAAGTAGCATTGGGATGTTGTCATTGATGCATGCTTACCTTTTATGAATTTACTAGATGACTGTTGATACATTCATTATGCAGGCATGTCCTTAGATGTCACAGGAATTTCAATGATAAAGTTAAACACTTGACAGGTACAGTTAAAGTAAAGTTGTTATGGGAAGCATGAGATTATATAGATATTCTACAACTATATTGTATGACCACTTGGATGGAGATGAATTTTCATAAATCCTTGATTTGTTTCAACTATATGCTTAATCATGGCATCATAGCTACACTACAAATCTTCATTTTTTTAGAGGGACAAAATTCATGATGGATTGAAGTACCTTGGATTTGTTTTCAAACCCCTTGGATATGGCATCAAGGATCGAGGTTGGATGATAGGAAGGATTGAACATAGAATAAATTTCTAGTATCACATGTGAATATCATGTGGAAGCGGAATGACTATTGTTAATGATGTTCTCAAAGAAAGTCATGTTTACTAGTTATTACTTTGCCATTGTCCCTAAGGGATAAAAAATAAAATTTATAGGTTTTGTTTTGACTACTTGTAGCACATAAAATAGGACAAGGTTAGGTTTCACCTAACTCATTGGAAAGTACTTTCCAAATCAAAACATGAAGGGTGAAAATATATCTCTGTGGGCCTTGGATACTCATCTCAAAAAAGCAACTTCTAAATTATTTCACATTACTTTTACACATGTATACAGAGAATTGAATAAGGAAGTAGTACAAGGAAAAATGCACATATGTGAACTAAGGAAGGAGCCATGAACATTTTGCCTTAATAACTCTATACTATGGACCTATGACCATTTTTCCTTGATTTTTCTATATTTTAACATCATTTTCAACATTAACCACTGTAAGGAAGCTATTTTGTAGGTATTTAATGATGTGAACTACTTTATAAGCTCAAGATTCCCTTGACAGGTACATCTGTAAAGGGAAAAAGGATGTTGATGACAAAGGATGATGACATCGCAAAAAGGAATATAAAGGTTGATGAAAAAGGATGATGATATGGAAAAAAAGAAAGAAAAAAATTGGACACCAAGTCAACGTGCTCGTAGGTTACCTGACCTTCTCAACAACATGTGGTCATACATCGCATGTGTCTCATGCAAAGAGTGGAAGCTCATAATCATCATCACCAGATAAGGAAGCTCATGTGGTCATCTCATCTTACTCAGTTTAAATCAGCAAGGGGTGGCCAACCCCTTGAGGATAACCATAGTCCTCAAAAGATGTCATGCATATTCAAAAATAAGATATGCAACATGAACAAATATTTCGCATATAAATTGTAAAAAGCACAAATATAGTTATATTAATATTTTTAATCAGCACAATACTATAAAAAAGAATGCTACATTAATAATCATTAAATTAATGAAAAAAAACATTAATAAACATAATCATTTAAATGCTACAATATTGGAAAATATTAAAAGGGGGGGTGAATCAGTAATGTTACATTTTTCACAATTTTAACCACTTTTAAAATAATAAATAACAAACAGAATCAACAAGATACATAGAACAAAAATTTATTATGGAATCCCAACTGGTAAAAACAACAAACACTTTCTATAACTTCAAAATTACATTTTCAATTGGTTTTAATAATTTCAAAAATATCTTATATATTGTACTTCTGTTAATATAAAGTACCCAGAGTATGTCGAAAAAGTATCCTACAGCCCATGATCAAAAGGTGTACAAAAGAAAGCCTCAATCCATCACCAAAAATACATTCCATGTGGTCCAAAGAAGCGCATAATGAGCCATGAAGGCTTATCCAAGGAAGCACCTAGCGGGTAAAGTGAAAATCCCCCAAAACTAAGGCATTTATATGCCATGAAAATAGCTCATCAAAAGGAGCAGTTAGTAGAGCATAGTCAAAGGCTCAAAAAAACTTGAATATTTTCCAAGAAATATGAGTAAGCCACAGCAAGTATGTTGAATAACATAACTTAAAATAACATGATGATATCGCTCCTAATAGACTCTCCATCCAAAATATCAATATAGGAGAGTTTTCCCATATCATGAGAAAGTGCTTCCTTGGATATGAAAGTGCTTCCTTGGATATGAGAGAGTTTTCCCATATGAAAGTGCTTCCATCACTCATATTGTGCTCCCTCTAAATGTGTTGAAAGTATTCTCGATAGTGGATGTATCCCCAGGAATGGAAAATAAATCCCTCCCATACTCATCTCTCCCAAAAACAAAAAGAAACCACCCTAGTTCACAATACCTGCATACCCTCACCCACTATTTTGGTTTTTTATGTCGTAGTATGACCTTTGACAATGGAATAGGAAATAAGAATCATGGGATGGTATTTATTAAGAATCCTCTATGTGTCAATCTTTGAAATGGTCACCATATTGCACTCATTTTTACTAGGAATATCTCAGCTCTTGTGGACAAGAGTTGTTCCTCTAGGCCTGAATGGTTCAGATCTAGAAGAAGTGAGTAAACAACAAAGATGGAAGACTTACCCTAGAGCTTGTAGATATCTGGAATGAATCCTTTGGATATTCTGAATTATGATGTAAGTGTCTCCTATGGTGATGAATATCCACATATGTACCTACACAAACACATCAAATAGACAAGCATAGTCAAAGGTACCAAAACATAATCTACATTTCTATACTTGTGACTAAGTAATCCAATAGTAAAATGAATGATTGAAACATAACACATTTTATGGGAAAGGAACCAACTTTGCATTAAAAATGAAAAAGAAAGCTTTCAACCATTTCCTTAGTGTTGTGATGCTCCTAAACATGCCATGCCTTATCCTCAAAATATCTAACTTGTTCCTCCTATGCTCACCCTATATTTAGCCAGAATCTCAATGCAGCAACATAACTTTTCTCTCTCTCAACCGTGGGGTATGAGCCAGGTTTTATAGGCCTTGCGAGCATAGGAATGGTTGAGAAAATGGTGGGTGAGGTGGAGGGGAGATCCTACTAGGGGGGATCTTGAGTGTAGGTGGTCCACAGGGGTAGGGATGAGGGTGCCACAAAGTCTTCCTTCAAGAAGCTTCATGAATCTTCTCTTTTTATCTTTTTGACTTGAGCACTACTTTTCTTCCATGTAGACAGAGTGTTACCATGGTGGAACCTCAGTTTGATCAAAGTAAATAAGTGGTGGCACTGCTCATTGACAAGAGATAATGGGAGTTACTGAAGAGGGTAACTCCTTTTTCATTAAGGGAAAAGGTGGTGCTGGATTCAAATATGGAAAATAGGAGTTTGGGCCACTGTCCAACTTCACAATTTGGGATTAGAGGGAAAATTCTGATGTTTTAGGCCTCAACACATGATGGTGAAAAGATTTATGTGTAACATGTTAGATTTTTAACATTAAGCTAGCATTATATTAGGATCTTTAACTGAGAGAATAACAAGCACAACAATCAAACACAAGAGATAATGAACACAGTGTTTTTCCTTAGGGAAACCATAAATGGAGAAAACCCTACAACTTCCTCAGAGATAGAATCAACACCAAAAGTAAAACCCCAAAACAATAAGATTATCTCCCAACAGCAGTAGCCTCTTTCTGTCTATCCCCAACATCTTCTTCTTCCTTAACTATGCGCTACAACTAAGTGTGAGTGAGTGTGTGATAAATAGAGAGACTAACTCTCTATTTATACTAATTCCTGACTTGAAAATAACTTACTAGGGCCAACTTCTCTAGGAGACTCTAATAACCCTAGTGCCCTGGAACTACAGGGACTTTAACCCTTGATCAATAGGAGGGTTACCCATAATGATTTGACATGACTTGTTTACATTATAGAACCTCCTGATAGGAACATTGGGGCATGACATGACTCAAATACATTACAAACACATCCTAGAATAAACATCGGGGCATGACATGACTCAAATACATTACAAACACATTAAAGATATACAGATGAATACATTCTGAAGTTACAAATACATTAACACTCCCTCTTAACTAGGAAGGTATTCTCTTGGCATAATTTATCAGCACAGGTCTTCTTCTCTGTATCATTTGGATCATCATCAAGACCTTTTCATCTTCAAGTCATATTAATCTTCAAGTCATCTCCATCTTCAAGTTATATTCATCTTCAAGTCATCGAATCTAGATCATTATTGGAACATCATCACTGGATCTAGATCATCATCACTAGATCTGGATCATCACTCGATTTGGATCATCACTGTTGGATCATCATTGCTCGATCTAGATCATCACTGCTGGATCATCATCACTAGATTGTCATCATGGGTGATATCTCATGATTCTTCTCATCACAGGAAGTTATACAAAGCCAGCCCTTTTTCATGCTGGTTGTAGGCCTAGCCTCCATGTAGGTATTCTCCAGCGCTTATATCTAACCCTAAATCAAAATGGCCCACCCAACACTTACATCTAACCATGAGAGGAACACATCCAACACCATGTCAGCAAGGCACACCCATCACTCACTTCTGAGCATGCGGGAACACATCCCACAACCCTGTCAGAAAGGCCCAACACTTACATTCACCAGCATGATAAGACACACCTACAATCATATGTGAAAAGGCACAGCACTCACATCCACCAGCATGATAGGACACACCTACTATCATCTATGGAAAGGCTCAGCACTTACATCCATCATCACAGTAGGACACACCTACAACCATATGTGGAAAGGCACAACACTCACATCCACCATCATGGTAGGACACACCTACTACCATCTGCGGAAAGGCACAACACTTACAATCACCAGCATGGTAGGACATACCTACTGCCATCTATGAAAAGGCTATGCACTTACATCTAATCATGTGAGAACCAATCCCAAAGTCACATCAGAATGGCTCCCAGACCTAGGCTGAGGATTCCTGGTAACTGACCAGGTGCCTCCATTTTCCTAAAGAATGGCATCAACCCTTATATCTGATCAAGTGCGAACACATCCCTCAATCACATCAGAATGGCCATGCACTCATTTCTGATCATGTGAGAACACATGCCACAGTCATATCAAAATGGCCCTCAGTCCCAGACTGATCTTTCCTAGTAACTGACCAGATGCCTCCATTCCAAGAATGGAATTTAACACTTATATCTGATCATGTAGGAACCAATCTTGTAGTCACATCAGAATGGCTTAGCACTCACATCTGACATGGAAGGAACCAATCCTCTCACCATAACAGAATGGATCAGCCCTTACATCTGACCATGGAAGGAACCAATCCTCTCACCATAACAGAATGGATCAGCCCTTACATCTGACCATGGAAGGAACCAATCCTCTCACCATGTCAGAATGGCTCACGGACTCATCACTTCCCTTTGGAGGGAACCTCGATCTAGAGAACACCAGGATTCTCCCTAAAGTATTCAAATTTCACTCTAGCCAAATTTGGCTTTGTCAACATATCAGCTATTTGTTCATCCATTGCAACATATTGGAGCTTCACTGCTCCTCTCTGTACCATATCCCTAATATAGTGATATTTGATCTTGATATGCTTCAACTTGTCATGGAACACTGGGTTCTCTGACAACTTCACACAAATCTAGTTGTCGCAATATATACTAGTAGCATCCAACTGGAGATCAAATAAATTAGATAGTAGCTTCCTTAGCCATACTACCTCACAACTAGTTGAACAAGCTGTGACATACTCTGCTTCAGCTGTACTCAGTGCCACACAGGACTGCTTCCTACTAAACCAAGAGATCACACCTGATCCCATACTAAAGCAACACCCTAAAGTGCTCTTCCTATCGATGGCATTGCATACCCAATCTGAATCAACATAACCCTCCAGGTTAATCTTTTGAATCGCCTCATACTTGATCCCATAATCAACTGTACCCCTCATGTACCTCAGAATATGCTTTGCATCAATCAAGTGAACATGTCTAAAATCTGTTAGGAATTGACTCAAGGTGTTCATTGCAAAGCATATATCTAGTCTCATGTTCATCATGTACATCAAGGACCCAATCATCTAAAGATACATCGTAGCATCAACTGCTTCTGATGAAGCATCACTCAATAGCTTTAGGTTTGATGCCATAGGTGTGGTCATGGCCTTGCAGTCCATCATCCTAAATCTCTTCAGGATCTCTACTGTATATTTCCCTTGTCCCACAGAAATTCCATCTACATTCTACCACATCTCCATGTCTAGAAAATAATGTATCATAACCAAGTCCTTCATTTCAAGCTCGGCATCAAGCTTCCTCTTCGTATCAAAAATCAACCCATCCATACATGTTACAAACAGATCATCTACATACAGTAGGAGCATCACTGGGTTGCCATATTCAACCTTGTAGTAAAAGTTGGAATCTGCTTTACTCTTGGTAAATCCCAAACTGGATAGAAAGCTATCAATTCTATCGTACCATGTCCTAGGTGCCTGTTTCAAACCATATAGGGCTTTCTTCAATCTACACACATGAGTCTCCCTATCATGTGTCTCAAAACCAAGTGGTTGCTCCACATACACTTCCTCTTCCACTACACCATTCAAGAAAGAAGTCTTGACATCCATCTAGTGTATCTTTCCTTTCATCACTGCAGCCAGAGCAAGTACTGATCTGATGGAAGTGTATCTGGCTATAGGTGCAAAATTTTCTTCATAGTCTATTCCTTCTTTCTAGGAGAAGCCACGAGCAACAAATCTTGCTTTATATTTTCTATGCTGTCGTCTGCAGCATGCTTGATCTTGTAGATCCATTTGGAAGTTGCAACTGACTTCCCTTCTGGTCTTGGGACAACATCCCAAACATCATTCTTCATGATCAATTGATACTCTTCGATCATAGCATCCTTCCATTATTTCCTTTCTATCGCTTCTTCTTAGTTGGAAGGTTCTTTATCGATGAAATCACATAATAATGCTACATGCCCGGAGTAGGACCAGGTCCTCTTTCTTTCTCTGTGATTCTCTTCTGGAGCCCCATATCTTTCTGCACCTTGGATAGCTTCTCGTATGCAAGTAGGTTTCTCTCTATGAGGATTCTTCTCCTAAGGTATATCTACAAGTTCTTGAGGTTCTTCAAATTCTCGATCTTCTTCTTGAATTTCTTCGTTCATGGTTGTGTCAGGAATTCTGGGTGCTTCTGTTTCTTCAGGTTCTTCAGCAGGCCTCTTTTTGGATTTTTTGTAGGATGAGTCTTCGTCAAATGTTACATCCCTGTTGATGTCGATATTCTTGAATCCTGGGAAGTATATTCTGTAAGCCTTCGAGCTTTCAGAGTATCCCACAAATATACCCTTCTTTCTTGAAGGATCTAATTTTGTCCTCTTTTCTTTTGGAATGTGTATGTACACTGGACAACCGAATATTCTGAGATGGCTAACTTATGGTTTTTTGTTGAAAAATACTTCTTCATGTGTCTTGTTCTTGAGTACTCTGTGTGGAGTACAGTTTCGTACATACACCGTTTTTCTGGCATCTTCTTCCCATAGATGCATGGGAAGATCTTGATCATGTAGCATTGCTCTTGTAGCTTCCATGATAGTTCTATTCTTCCTTTTTGCAACCCCATTCTGTTGTGGATTATATGGAGTGGATAACTCCCTCTTAATCCCTGAGTCTTTGCATAACTCTTTGAATTCATTTGATGTGAATTCTCTGCCATTATTTGATTGAAAGGTCTTGATATTCTTTTCAGTGTGGTTCTCAATCAAAGCTTTGAATTCCTTGAATTTGCTGAAAACTTCATCTTTTTTCTTCATGAAGTATATCCATGTCTTCCTAGAAAAATCATCAATAAAAGAAACATAGTATACATACCCACTTAATGAACTTGATGACATTGGACTGCATACATCGGAGTCGATAATTTCCAAGATTCCTTTTGCCTTGCTCTCGCTACTTGGAAACGTCATCTTTGTGTTCTTTCCTTTTGTACATCCTTTGCAGACTCCATCATGTTTTCCTTGAATTTCTGGAAGACCTTCAACAAATTTGCTGACAAGTGGTAGTGCTCTGTAATGCACATGTGCAAGCCTTCTATGCCAAATTTCATTTGGCTCTACTATGTCATGGACCATGGCTTGTTCTGGATGGCCCTTCAATTTGTATAGAGCTCCCTCTTGTTCCCCAATCACTACTGCATCATTAATAGTCTTTCCCTTAGGCCACATGATAACTTGGCCATCTATAAATGCAACCCTCATGCCTTTTGCATCTAATGCAAATATGGAGAGTAGGTTCTTCTTTAGTCCTGGTACAAACAATACATCCTTCTTTGTCATATACTTTCCAGATTCTAGCTTATAGGAGGTTTCCCCACTACCTTTTATTAGATACCAGTAGTCATCTCCAATTTTCACCTTGTGTGGTGATTCATGTTCTGATAGTTTCACAAAGGATTCTTTGAATCCTATCATATGTTTGGAAGCCCCAATGTCTATAAGCCAATAATTTCTTCCATGTGTAATGTTTCCCATGAGAGCAAATATCAAAACATATTCTTCATCGCTTGAGGAATCATCACTTTCATGTCTGATTCTCTTTGTGGAAGGTTCATCATCCTCTGGATCATGAGCATGATGTCTTCTCTTGTTTCCCTTCTTCTTATGAGAGACATTTTTGTTTCTAGGACATTCTCTAGAATAGTTTCCTTTCTCATCACATGTATAACATCTGATTCTAGACAAAACTTTTCTAGTGTTATCTTTGTGAAAGTGCTTACCTCTGGGGTGATGAGAACTTCTTCTAGTTTTCTTGGAGTGTACCGTGAGAGCTTGATCTTCACTTCCCATATTTTCTTCTCGAGCTTCTATTTGAGATTCTTCTTGAGAGCATTGTTCCCATAGTCTTTTGAACTTGACTAACTTCTTTCTCGCACAGATTCCTTGAATAAAGGAGTCCCATGATCTAGGGAGACCATTCAAGGTGGTCATTACAATATCTACATTCTCCACTTCTTCATCTACTGATTCTAGTTGTTCCTTTATCTAAGATACCCTTGTAAATTAAGACTGGATGTTCTCTGCATTATGGATCTTTACATTCTTCAATTTATTTCTCAGAGTCATCTTTCGGTTTATGTTATTCCCTTCAAACAGCTTGGTTAATGCATCAAACATAGCTTTAGGTGTCTTTAGGGAGGGCACCTTTGGTATGAGGCGATCCTTGATTGAATCAGCAATAATACTCTTAGCCATAGCCAACTTCTTCTTGTGTAAGGCCTTATATTCATCTCCCTCTGGAACTGGAACCTCCTCATTGATATAGGAGTCCAACTGATTTTCTTCTAGGACCAGGGAGATCCTATACTTCCAGGCTCGAAAGTTATCAGCTCCCTCAAGCTTTTCATCAAGCTTGGTTTGATGAGACATCTTAACTGAGAACCTCAAATGGAAATACAAAAGATTTAGATCTTACCAGGTCAAGATGTTGGATCTGGATTTGGAGCTGAATGTCTACAGTGCTGGTTTAGGAGCAGATTGGGGTTTGACTTTTTTGGAGTTCTGTCCAACCAAATGCTTTGATATTGATCTCTAAAATTTGATTTTGAGGAGGAGATCAATCCAGGCCTGGGCTCACTCAAAAATTGTGGAAAGCACTAATTTCCAGTAGTAGTGTCAAGTCAAAAACTAAAAATGCTCAGAATCATATTCTGCTTCGACAGAAAGATGTGCCCTAGGGAGGAGTGTCAATCCAACCTTCTTTTGCTGAAAATCTATGGAGAGAGATCCAAAAAGTAGGAATCCATAGTTCCCATAGCTACACAGTGTCGTGTTCTCAGGTTAGCTCTGATACCATGTTATATTTTTAACATTAAGCTAGCATTATATTAGGATCTTTAACTAAGAGAATAACAAGCACAACAATCAAACACAAGAGACAATGAAAAAAGTGTTTTTCCTCGGGAAAACCATAAATGAAGAAAAACCTGCAACTTCCTCAGATATAGAATCAACACCCAAAGTAAAACTCCAAAACATTAAGATGATCTCCCGACAACAGTAGCCTCTTTCTTCCTAGCCCCAACAGCTTCTTCTTCCTCAGCTATGCGCTACAGCTGAGTGTGAGTGAGTGTGTGATAAATAGAGAGACTCACTCTCTATTTATACTAATTACTAACTTGACAATAACTTACTAGGGCTGACTTATCTAGGAGATTCTAATAACCCTAGTGCCCTGGAACTACAGGGACTTTAACCCTTGATCAATAGGAGGGTTACCCACAATGACTTGACATGACTCAAATACATTACAGACACATCCCAAAATAAACATCGGGGTACAATACATAAGATATACGGATTATGAAGTTACAAATACATTAGCATAATAGAATGCCCCCCAAATCATGAGGATATAGGGATATGATAGGAGAGAGCTTTGAAAGAGAAAGTTATCACTTCAAGGAAATAAATCATTTGATCATAGATCATCATCAACCAGCCTTCTGCAATACATTGATACTTTTAACTCATAACCAAATGATTCCTCATCATGGCTAAAGACCAATACAAGGAAGATCCATGATGGAAATGAATAAACATGGATACTAGAATACAGCATATATACATGTGAAGAAGACTCAAACTTGGACATACACAATGTCCCTTTTTAAGAAATTTTATTAAATGACCAATTTTTCACTTTTTTCCCTTTCAACCTTTGACTAGTTTTGATGTCTAGGTATCCAAATTGGTCCAAATGCTCCCAAATATTCACAGAAGTTATATGATGATAATAAGTTTTTAATATGATTTTTGGATAATATTTATGACACTCTAAAGGTTTCTGCAAACTTTTTTAAGATTCTGGTCGAGGTAGGAGTTTTGACTAGTAATTTGGGGTTCTAATTCCCCCACAATGAATACTGAAAATAGCTTCCCAAATGCACTCAAGACAACTCAAATTTATTAATGGAAGAATGTGACATGTATAGGACATAAATATTAACTCATATGCATCACCATTCAACTTTTAATGTCTTTTATAACTCCCTTAAATTAGATGCAAAGAGACTAGTTTCAACCTTGGGGGAAATAGGAAAACTTCACCAAATGCTATGAAACTCAACAAAATAACTCCAGATTATTATGTAATGAACATTAAACTCATATAATCCATAACTAACGTTCCATTCATCCATAAACCATCAGTATTTTAATTATCCATTCGAATATTTCAACATTATATTGGTTCACAACAAGGTAGTGGGGAAATGGCACTGTTTCTTCATATTTTAACATTTATACATGAAATATTTTGGGTATTTCGACCTGAGAATCTCCTGAAATTTTAAAATCAGAAATAAAAATTCCATTCATACATAAACCATCAGTATTTTACTTATCCATTCGAATCCATCAGCATTACATTGGTTCACAACAAGATAGCGGGGAAATGGCACTATTTCTTCATTGATTAACATTTTTACATGAAATATTTCAGTATTTCAACCTGAGAGTATTATGAAATTGAAATTCATATAATTTACATCAGAACATAAAATAATGGGGCATTATAAGCTTCCCCAAAGAGATCAATATCTCACCCAAAGCACAATCCCTCCATGAGCAAGAATATGCAAGAAAAACTGGAAATGGTTGAGAGAAAGTGTTGCAATAGAAGGAACCAGAAGTTTACCTGTATATTAAACCTACAAATAAAACTCCATTAAATACCTGAGTGGACTCTCCAAACACCAACTTGGATGGGAATATTTCCCCCTCGAAATTGGCTAAGGCAAGAAACTAGTCATCCACTAGCTCTCTCAATTCACAAATGCAATTTTCTCAAATGATAAAAATATCTTCTATTTTTTGTTTGATATATTTTATACACATACTTATCCTTATAATTTTACCAATCCATCCACAAAATCAAGCCAATTCGAATTTGGGTGTGGGTTCAAGATTTTCCATCTGTCCTCCCTTTCCTAGCCTTCCATCCTCCCCCAATTTGAGTAGGAACCCATTGAGCTTCCTCAACTCACATGAGAGACCTATTGGATGCTATATTCCAACCTAGCATGTAATATATGTCATATTTCAGCCTTCATATCTGATTTTTTTCATAGGTGTTATATCATCTTCATCATTGTTGTCATAGAGCTAGGGAATCTAGTCCAAGTGTCTCACTAGCTCCAAAATGACTCTTCCTCTCCCATGTAAGTTACATTTCCTTCCAAATTATACCTATAATGCATATTTCCAATTTTATTATCCTTATAACTCATCCAAGTACATTTAGGCTTCCCATGGATTCGAAATTGTGAGAGGAGGATGCCATGTGGCACATAAATTCTAGCTTGTGTGGGCCCCATAGTTTCCATGTGTCTCCATGCTCCATTTCCACTTCAATTTTCTCTTGTATTTATTTAATAATCTAAATTAATAAATATTTATTCCATTCTAATGTATTAACATCATTTATTTTCCCCCTTATTCTAAATCCCAAAGCTTCCACCCCCAACCTAGGAAACTAGTAAATTTCCTCCTTGGCAATTATTTGACCCTTAGCATCAATTTGAAAAAATATCATGAATATGGAAAATGTGATTAGGATATTATGACCCAATGAAAAATTTGGGACATGAAAAATCCACCCTTCCTAATATTGTTGTCCTCAAGCAATTTCAAACATGGGTGTTGAAGAACTTGCTTTCTGTATGATTATTTGAAGTTGCCACTAAGTTGCCCAACTTTGATTCTTTGAGATTACATGAATATTTTAGAGAGAAACCACCATGATTGATGCTACATTAATATTATTAAAATCACTTTATTAAGTGGTTAATCCATCTCCCATACTTCTTTTTTCCCAAAAAAATTGAAATCAATGGGACTAAAAACTATCCCAGGGTCCCATTACTTGTATTGCACCCCAACAATTAAGAGTGCTCTCCAACCCATACCATTAGGAAAGAGAATTCTGGGATCCCATTTTCTTGTATGCATTATTACAAACATCATGAGTACATAATATATATGATCAAAGTACATAAAAACATAAAAAAAATTGCATCAAGGAGGGGCCTCGTCAAAAAAACATGAAAGTGCTTATACCTCCAAGTAAGTAGACCACCATTTGCCAAGTTCATACAAGCTTCAAGTGACCAATCAAATATGCTCCAATGACATAGGTGAGGATACCATGTCCTATAATGTTTCTCCAAAAGGATGTGATATGCATTAAAATATTCAACCACGTATTATTTCATCCAAGAAGTGAATGAAGAATCTCCACTAAAATCTAAACCAAATAATGAGCAAAAAAAAACAAGGAGACTTCAAATGACTCAAAAAAGTCGCACCCATACATCCATGAATGATAGAATCATAAGGATATAAAAAATTATGTGCCTGGAAAAAAAAAATTCTCCTATCATAAATCTATTCACCCTAGTGTTGGATGAAGTTCCTCCAACATCAAATGAACCAAGTGTTGAGTAAGAAAAACATGAGTCTTTAAGTGACTCAAATGCATATCATAGGTGCATCCATGTATATGTGCATAATGATAAAGTAACAAAGGATGATTCTAAAAATGTGAATAATAATTTTCTCCAACCATGTCATCATAAAAAGTAAATCTAGGAGTTCCATACTCCTCATGTGGCACCATAAAAAATAACTCTTTCACCCATACTTCATTGAGACTAATGCTACAAAACATGGAATTGCAAGATGTAGGAGAATGAACTAACTCACCCAAATGATCAAAATTTGCAGAATTTTCAGCATGGGAAGGATCCATATGGGTAGTATCATGCAGCTCCTTCAAAAGTGTGAAACATTTGTCATAGAGTGGTTCTAATGTAGAGGAATCATGCTCTTTTTTAAAAATTGCATAACCTTCATCAAGATAAAATTCAAGTTCCTCTTCCACCACATCAAGTTTTTTGATCTCTTCAAGTTCATATTCAAATACATCAATCAAATTCATATTTCCACATTTCTCATGATCCACCATGTCATGAGAATCCTCCAAACAATCTACCATTTGGCAATCTGAAACATAGGAGGAAAAACAAGTATATTGCAACTTTTCAAGAAGTTTCTCATTTTGAATTGTGAGCTTATGATTATCCTCATTATTCTTCAAGTATGCATCATGTAGAAATTCATTAAGATCAAACAAATGGTTTCTATCAAAAATAAAATACATGAAATTACCTTAATCTGACACATTTCTCTTTGAATATTCTCCATGTCTTCAAGGAAGGATGTTTCCTCCAATGCATTAGATCTCCAACAAGAATTTTACACTAATTATTTAGTGTCATGGAGTATTATAAGTGACTCTTGGATCTTATTTGCATTCATATTTAAGGACCCTTCAAGAAAATGAGGCTCTTGCAACTGAACCTCCTCATCTTCTTCCTTCTTGCTTGGACCAAATTCATGAAGCTCAAGTGGTGATGGGGAAGTTGATCTTGTTTCTTCTTCAACTACTAAAATTTATTAATTTTCATGTTTACTAAAAATTTGTCTTGCAGAAACATTTTGAAATATGATCTCTATGTCACCAACATAGATTTGTGAGCACCCATTAGTAGGTATTGCTTCATAGTTCAAGCATCCATTAGTAGATTCTCTTTTATTTAATTTACAAGGTAGAATGTGTCTTGAAATGATGTTCAATATTTTCAATAGAAACTTATTCATACTCATGTGATGTCTCTTCATATTTTTCAGAGTCAAATGGGAGTGAATTTTGATCCTCTTCATGTACTATGTCTTCTACTTCACCTCTTTCAGAACTAGGTGGTTCATGGGTCTCCTCCTTTTGCTCCTTCAAGCAAGCTGATGCATTTTTCCCCTTGGTTTTCTTAAGATCAATATATTATATCCAACCTTGGATAGCCAAAAATTCTAATACTTTCATAATATTCTTGTTCTTGTCTTAAAAGATAGGTTCCATGATTTTTATATGCTCCTCACCATCATATGAGATTCCCTTTTCATCCGTAGTCATAGTTTCCTCTTCAACAAAGCACTTTTTTGTTTCAATATATAATAGTGGTACCTGAATTATTGTACTCATAAATATCAGACCACATCAGGTTCCAAGATCATGCTTTTATACCACTGTAATGTCCCTTTTTAATAAATTTTATTAAATGACCAATGTTTCACTTTTTCCCAATTTCGACCTTTGACTAGTTTTGATGTCTAGGTCTCCAAATTGGTCCAAATGCTCCCAAATATTCATAGAAGATATATTAATGATATTAAGGTTTGAATATTATGTTCATGGAAGCTTTATTACCCTATAAAATATTTTGAAAAATTGTTTAAGATTCTGGTCGAGGTAGGAGTTTTGACTAGTAATTTGGGGTTCTAATTCCCCCACAATGAATACTGAAAATGGCTTCCCAACAGCACTCAAGACAACTAAAATTTATGAATGGAATAATGGTACATGTAAAGTACATAAATATGAACTCATATTCATCACCATTAAACTTTTAATGTCTTCTATAACTCCCTTAAATAATATGCAAAGAGACTAGTTTCAACCTTGGGGGAAATGATAGGAAAACTTCTCCAAATGCTATGAAACTCAAAAAAATAACTACAAATGCTTATTTAATGAACATTAAACTCATATAATACATCAATAACAGTCCATTCATCCATAAAAAATCAATATTTTACTTATACATTCAAATCTATAAACATTATATTGGTTCACAACAAGGTCGTGGGGAAATGACACTGTTTCTTCAATGTTTAACATTTATACATGAAATATTTTGGGTATTTTTACCTGAGAGTATCCTAAAATTTTAAATACATAAATTACAGTCCATTCATCCATAAACCATCATTATTTTACTTATCCATTTGAATTCATCAAAATTACACTGGTTCACAACAAGATAGCAGGGAAATGCCACTATTTCTTCATTTATTAACATTTTCACATGAAATATTTCAGTATTTGACCTGAGAGTCTTCTAAAATTTAAATACATATAATTTAAATATTAACATAAAATAATGGGGCATTATAAGCTTCCCCAAATATATCAATAGCTCACCCAAAGCGCAATCCCTCCATGAGCAGGAATATGCAAGAAAAACTAGAAATGGTTGAGAGAAAGTGTTGAAATAGAAGGAACCAAGAGATTCCATATATATTACACATGCAAATAAAACTCCATTAAATCTCCATTAAATACCTAAGTGGCCTCTCCAAACACCAACTTGGATGGGAATCTTTCACCCTCAAAATTGGCTAAGGAAAGAAACTTGTCATCCACCAGCTCTCTCAATTCACAGATGTAATTTTCTCAAATGATAAAAAGATCTTCTCTTGGATGGTTAAAATATCTTCCATCCACAAACTCAATCCAATTCGAATTTGGGTGTGGGTTCAAGATTTTACATGTGTCCTCCCTTTCCTAGACTTCCATCTTCCCCCAATTTGAGTAGGAACCCATTGAGATTACCCAAATCACATGAGAACCCTCTTAGATGATCTATTTTGACCTGAAATGTCAGATATGTCAAATTTCAGCCTTCATATCTGATTTGTGTCATAGGTTTCATAGCATATTCATCATTGCTGTCATAGAGCTAGGGAATCTAGTCCAAGTGTCTCACTAGATCCAAAATGACTCTTCGTCTACCATGCAAGTTACATTTCCTTCCAAATTATACATATGATGCATATGGAAAAGTGTATTAACCTTATAAATCATCCAATAACATTTGGGCTTCCCATCGATTTGAAATTGCAAGAGGAGGATTCCACGTCGCACATAAATTCTAGCTTGTGTGGGCCCCATAGTCTCCGTATGTCTCCATGCTCCATTACCACTTCAATTTTCTCTTGTATTTATTTAATAAGGTATATTATTAAATATTTATTCCATTCTAATGTCTGAATATCATTTATTGTCCCCCTTATTCCAAATCCCAAAGCTTCCACCCCCAACCTAGGAAACTATTAATTAGGGCTTATTTTCATGAAAAGAGTTTAAAGAAGACTCCATTAGGGTTTCTTTTCACAATGAGCAGGTTTAACGAACCTGAAAAGAACCGAAAACTACTCGAAACTTTGATACTAGGTTTAAAGAGCACGATCAAAGTATCAAAATTAGCGCTCAATGACTTTTTCCATTTTATGGAAGTATGAAAAAGTCAAAAACAAACTTACCCATAGCCAATATTATTCACTTTTGTGCTTGCAAGAACCTTTTAAAAGATCATTAGTTCTCCAAAAAATATTTAAAATTGACTATTATAACTATAAGAAAGGGAATTTTTCAATAAAAAATATTAAAATAATGTAAAAACCCTAAAAATCTCATATAAAAGTCAATTGAAATGGTAAAAAATTTGCATTTACCATTTACCAAATTTTGGAGAGCTACTTGGAGCATTTGTGTGCAAATTTCAGTTGGAGATTCCTGAGCCATTACCTGTCCATTTTCCGATCTATAATTCTTAGGTAACATCCGAAGCCATTCTTGTCATTTTCATGGTTGCAATTTTTTCTTTCCAAGCATTTTCATTGCGTTTTGGGGATTTTTACCCAAGGGTAAAATCGTTTCCTGGGAACACACTTCTTCCTTGCGAGAAAAGAGATGCCTATGGAAAACCGGATTTTTTGTACTTTGGACAGGCAGTGGCACCAGTTTGTCTCAAGGAGATAGAAGTGGTGCCACAAAACACACCCCAAAAAATGGATGGCCTAGAAAAAATAATTTTTTTTAAGCATTTAAAAAGATTGATTATGTGTCTAAATACTCCATTTGTGGTTTTTGATAGGTCATCTCGGTCAAAATGGTGGTATGGAAAGAGACACAACATGAGGACGATGATGCCAGACCTGGGGTGAATGTGGCTTCTATAGCTACTCTATGGGGTTGTGGCCTTTTTAAATTCTTCCATGCTCCCAATATGATATCTCATGTAAAATTACTGGAGTACATTTTGCGGATGTGGAAATCGGAACAACAATATTTTGAGGTGGGGGGCCACATTCTCACTGTGGAGGTGGAAGATATTTATTTTCTCATCGGATTATCCAGTTGTGGAGCACCAATGTCATTGGCAAGATCCTGAGGGGGATGCATTACAACACAATAGCTCATACTGCATCATTGTTACCCAGGCACTAAGATGTCTGTGAAGAATATCCTGATTAAAGAAGTAATGGACTTGCCTCTTTGGACCGTACTCTTCACTATGCAGAGGGTTGCTGGGATCCAATGGGATCATCAAGCTTCCCGAGCACATATTCTGTATTCCTTGGAGGCCATGGCACCCATAGTGTTTAACTGGAACGAGGCATTGTTGACTGTGTTCAAGGATTAGTTGACCAAGTTTCAGTAGGGGGAACTAAAACAATTTGGTTATGGGACTATCCTAGCATGTTTATTTTTTGAGCAGGTACCTCTCCTGAGACCACAGGTGGTTTTTACTAAGATGAGATCTTGAAACCCCCACATTTTGTAGTGGGTGGGTATCATAGCCTGCACTAGAGGTGGTGGAGCCAAGGTCAAGTACGGGAACCCATCATTCCGCTGATTGGACAACCAGATCCTCATGATCGAGGATTATGCTTATTTTGGGACTGACTTCCAAGGAGATATCAATCTACCTTTACCAGCCGATGCCCAGTGGGGTGATATTGGTAAGAAACAATGCTCAAGATGTTGATTGTTTTTAATGTTTTACGTTTTATGATTTTTATGAATGATGACGGGACCTGATTTTTTCATGCAGATGTTGGAGATGCACAACCTGGGGGTTCATCCCCAATGGACAAGTGAGCGAGGGATCGCTTTGTACACAGAGGAGATGATGGGTTAACCGAATTGGAGGACAACCTCAATCGGTTGACATTAGAAATTATAGATGCTGCTATAGATGACATCCTTAGGAGGTACCAGAGACACATGGCTAGAGTGTCAAGTTGTTTTAGCTGCTTGCTCCGAAGGGTAGCTAGGGCTATTATGTGCTATCATGAGCACCACTAGACGTTATGCATGATGTATACACTAAAATCTAGCTATCTTCAATATTTTTTACATTTTTTGTATCTAAAATCCAAAGTGCTTCAGTCGGGGTCTCGTGACCATTATTTTTGTAATACACTTATATATATATATATATATATATATACAGACTTATTTACGGTGTTTATATGTGTTTCAAATGGGAAATGATATTCACATGAGTTTTTATGTGTCTTTCACTATTTATTTTAATTTTCAATGGACCATCTTTTATTTATAAAATTTATGTATGGGTAATGTACAAGTTTAAACTGTAGTTTTCCAATTAGTCGAAAACCGTGTTATAAGACCTAGGAATGTGCCTATAAGTGATTGAATCAAATGACCTCTCTAACAGTTGCACTCTTTCGAAAAAAATGAAGAAATGTGGGGTTCCTGATGGTATAAACATGGTTTAAATGAAAAACCACTAGATGTGAGTCCATGAATACTACCAAGTCATGAATGTCCCGAGATACAGCCTCGGTCAACAAACCTATCATTGCTTGATACTCGGCGATGTTGTTGGTATCTGGGAAAATACAAACTACCCTTGAAATGACTAAGTCATGTGCCGGGGAATACAAAACCCAAGAATCTGAAGCAAGGTTCAAGGTATGATGGAAAGCACAATTAGAGAAACCATAAAAAGCCATATGATTTGCATAACCAAAACACGGTATAAACAGTACTAACAGCGAGACTCAAAAACCATATTGAAAAAAACAAAAACACACTAAAATTCAAGTAATATACATATATACAAGGTACCATACATAAATGACTTCAAGCATAGTACCTCTTCAGGTACGACCCATTGCGAGGTTTCCCTCAAGGTATCCCATCGTAGTCTACAAGATCGTAAGCCCCTCTCTCTAAAAATTTACTGATGATAAAGGGACCATACCACATAGATTCAAACTTCCCCTTATCTAGATTGTCATGTCTCTAATCATAAGTCAAAACCATCTAACCTTCATTAAAGACACAAGGTTGAACATACTTGTCATACTGAGCCTTAACACATTTTTTGTGTGCCTCATTAGCCAAGGTAGCATCTCTTCTACATTCATCAAGGCTTGTTAAGTACAAAAACCGTTCTTCTTCGGTGGAAGTGTTTAGGATAAGTTCTATTGCAAGTTTAAGTGACGGTATTTGAAACTTGATAGGGAGGACAACTTCTAGTCCGTAAACTGGCTGAAAAGGAGTGAAACCAGTTGTCATTTTAAATGAAGTCATATAAGACCACATTGTGGAAAAGAGAGTCAAATGCCAGTTGGATTTGTGATCTCCAACCATCCTACGCATATTTTTCAAAACTATGTTAATGGCCTCAACCTAACCATTATCCTACGGGTAATACAAAGTTGAGTTTTCATGGCAAAAACCTAGCTTAGCACTCAACTAAGCCATCATCTGATTGTGGAAATGAGATCCGTGGTTAGTGACTATGGCTTTTGGGACTCCGAACCCAGCTATCACATGGTTAAATAAGAAGAGGGTGGAATTCTTTCCATCCTCTTCATTTGTAGGAATTTCCTCATCCCAGTTTGTAAAGTAATCAACATCTACGATGATGTAACCATGCCCCCCAACTGAGGTAGGATTACAATGCATGAAATCAATACCCCACTTGGAGAAAGTGCCAATAGCAATGACGGGGTCTAAAGGAGCAGGGTGAGTGCACTTTTTAGGATAAAATTGTTGATAGGGTAGTAATTTCTTAACGGTCTCATGACAATCATTGATGCTTGAGGGCCAAAAATACCCAGTGCGAAGGATTTTCTGAGTTGTCGCCATCCTAGAAAGATGACTGCCACATGCTCTAGAGTGATAATCATTCAAAACCTATTTAGCCTCTTCATGTGTAAGGAATCATTGAAGAATGGATTCAATACCACGTTGATACAATGTATTGTTTAAAATGAGGTAATACTTTGCATGGTGACAGATACGACGATGATCGTCATGGGGTATGTCGGGCTGAAATCTCTGGGTATCGAGACAAATGAGCAAATATCTATACAATGGGTCGATTGTGGTGATCAAGAATAAGAATTCATCTGGAAATGATTCATTGGGATCAACTTCCATTAGAGCACAGGGAAGGTCACACATCAATTCCATGAAAATTCAGGACTTTTTCCAAGTATCCTTAGCGAACTTGAGATCGAATTCCTATAAGATAATGATCCAACGGAAATAATTTCCCCCTAGTACCCGACGATTCAGAATGTAATACATGGGGTTTTCATCCATGAGTACAATTGTGGTGTGTAACAAGATGTAGTGATGAAATTTTTTCACAGCAATGACAGTATCCAATGCCAGCTTCTCCACATGCGAGTAACGGGTTTCAGAGTCAAGAAGACTCTTACTTAGGTGATAAATCACATGTTCTTGTTCGTTGGGATCTTCCTGCACTAGAACCATACCAATAATTATATTAGAGGCCTCAACATACAACATAAATTATTTTGAGTAATCTGGAGGGTGCAACACCGATGAATGGGTCAGAGCCGAAAAATCCATCCATAAAAGAAACGATGACACTCCCATCATAGTTATCGATGATTTGATCGATGTGTGGATTAGGGAAATTGTCCTTGGGATAAGCCTTATTTAAATATCATAAATCGATAAAAACCCTAATAGTTCACTACTTCTTAGCCACGGGGAAAATGATAGACACCCATCCGTCAGTGGTACGAAATAAATAAACCCCTCTTTCATAAGTTTCTCCACTTCAGTTTTGATAGCCGCAACCTTCCTAGGATGGACTTGTCGTATTTTTTGTCGGACTGTCGTGGCCGTGGGATAATTTTTAATCTCATGCACCACAATGGATGGATCAATCCCAGGAATTTCTTTGTATGTCCAGGAAAAAACATCACAGAATTATTTGAATAGAGCTCTATAACTTTTAGTTTCTTCTGTTGAACAGTTTTGGCCTACATGAACATGCTCAATAGTTTCGGGCTTGATTGATATGTCAATAGGGGTTTCTTGAGTGATGTTGCAAATATTTCCCTCGGAATCAGTGCCTTGCAACAATACAGGTGTTTGAATATTGGTGACGATATCAGTACTAATAAGAGACACAAGATCAAAGTCTACTGAACTGGAATTTGGAAGGAAAGAGGATCTGATGATCTTCCCATACAGGTTCATTCACACTCATGATCTCCATAATGGACTCATTTGATGGAAAAGTCTATGTGAGATAGTCTAGAGTGGGGAGAGAGGTTTCTAGACAATAGGGCAGGTGGTAAGGATCTAAAGACACCAGATGAAGATCATCAAAATGGACATCAGAAGCATATTGAACAACATCATAAAGTGCTTCGTAAGGGCCTATAGAGGATGACTCGACAACTTTTTTGCATCTAGGACGGTGGCTAGTTGTGAAAATCATGTTCAAATTCAGCACTTCCATACCAGGATGACTTGAGGGAAACACTCCCATGAGGGTTGAATTCTTCAACATAGCTACCCCAATCGACTGATAAGGAGGAGGGGATTGTGCTAGAATAGGGATGTTATTTACGGTCGAGGTAGAAACATCTGATGAACAAAAATCAAAGTGATCGATGGTTACAATCTTCCCGAAATGAGGGAATTGGAGAGTTTGAAATACTGAGAAAGTGGCAGTCGTCATATAATAGAACTAATTTCTCCCCAATAGAAGATTGTAATCCAATGGGGTGTTATAATAATCAACCCATAGTTAGCTACCTTAGACATTAATTAATCCAATTTTTGTCTTATTTCCCTAGTTTCCATATTCCACCTTATGCAAGTTGTCCTCCACACATCCAAAGTGGTCAAAATTGCTAAATTTGATTCATGGAGCACTTGGGAAACCACTTGGAATCAAATCTACTTTATTCCTGACCTTCCTAGTGCATGTATTCTTTTTCTGCTTTATTGCCTGCCTTTTCTGAGTTTTAAGGCAATTGGGAAAGTTTGACTAGGTGAAGTTAACTTGTTTTTTTTCCTCATCATCCTCCACTCTTTTCTCCTAAGAAAAGCATGTATGAGTTGTCCTTCCATCATCTATTATCTTTCTTAATTGATTTTTCCAATTTGTGAGCTCCTAGACAGATTTGGAAACTGCTTTATGCACCTATGGGGGATTTGCTTAGATCTAGTAAGCCTGCTTTTGACCAAATTTGAATGGCATCCTTAAGCATTCAAATATCTCATGTAATTATTTATTGTGATAGCTTATGACTTCACAAGGTTGGATATTTTACACTTATTCAATACAAATTAATGTTCTGCTCCATATTCAGTCTCCTTTGTGTGTAATTTGCATGTGTAATTAGCAATTTTTGTGTGTAATTGTTCTAACACCTGGTTCAATTTACACATGGTATCAGAGCCTTTGTAGATAAATTTTTCTCCTTCCAATTTTTATTGTAGGTTCGACATCATTGACTGGCAGCATTCTGATGACTGAAGGGACAATTTCTGAGCTATGGATCAATCTCAGAAGATCATCTTGACTCCATTTAAATTCTTTGAATGGAAAGAAGAGATGGAGATACTGTTGAGAGTGAAAGGAATCTATAGAGTGACTATGGAAATAGAAGCAGAGCCCAATGCAGCTGTGGAGAAAATTAAATGGAACAACAGGAGGGATAAGGCCTATGGTCTCCTGTGTCCGAGCATATCCAGATACCTCCTTTTCCATATTGATGGATTGACATCACCAAATGAAGTATGCGAGAATATTGTTGAGATTTTTGGTAAGAAAGATGATACTAGGGGACATAAAATTGAAAATGAATTGATCTCCCTGAGTCCCAATAGCTTTGAATCCCTGCAACTCTATTTTTCCAAGTTCAAAGCCCTTTTTTTACAGCTAAAACAGTGTGGGATCGAAAAGAAGGATGAGAAACTAGTTTTGGCCATACTCTGAAAGCTTGGCCCTAACCATTCAGTGTTTGTCTCGACCTTCTATGCCACAAAGTTGACAGCTCGAGCCTAGAAAATTCCTAGCCTTGCATATTTCATGGAATCTCTCACACAAGAACAAGATAAACTGGTGATGATGGGCACCATCAAACCTTCCAAAGACCAAGATCTAGTTGCTGGAGATTCTAGAGTGGATTCAAAAGGTAAGAAGAAAGATAAGGAGCCACCTAAGCAAAAGAGAGACAAGAACAAGTCTCCAAAGGAGCCCCAAGGTTCCAAGAAGAACCCCCAAAAGAAGAAGAACAAAGGAGAAATGAGCAAGTGCGCATACTGCAGTAAGGGAAATCATCCTGAAAGCTCCTGCATGAAGAAGAAAATTGACATGCTGACCCAAATCCTGGTGAAGAATGGCATCTCCCTTCCTGATAGCTCAAAGAAGAGGGAAGGAGGATCAAATTCAGAAGACAGAGAGAGTGTTCATGCATTGGTTGCTGGCACATCAAGCTCACCTAGTTTCATCATTGATTCTGGAGCTTTAAGACATATGGTTTCGACCAAGGAGGCATTCACCTCACTTGACATGTCGAAAGGTCACCAATTGTACTGGGAGATGACTCTCTCACTGAAATTTTGGGCAAAGGGAGGATTGATCTTGACCATGGTAAGTTCAGCAATGTGTTGTATGTTACAGGTCTTGCCTCTAACCTCTTATTAGTGTATCAGATGACCCACACAAGGTCTCCAAAGAAGGTCATATTCTCCCCTAATGAAGTTGAGATCACAGATATCTCAAGTGGTAAAGTCATTGCAAAAGGAGTTGCAAATCATACTTCGAAGGTATACATGTTCTCACACTTCCTACCCTACTCAAACCCCTCTGCTCTTTTGATTCATGCTAATGAGGCAAGCAAGCTTTTGCATGAAATATTTTGCCACCTTAATTACAAGTATCTTTCTGATCTTAGTGAAAAATAAATGGTCATAGGGTTACCAAAGATTAAGTTTTCCAAAGGAGTCTATCAAGGTTGCATTTTAGGAAAACACCCAGAGCATAAATTTGAGAAAGCTAGTCATGAGAGAACCTCTACACCTATTGAGTTGATCCACAGTGATGTTGCTGGCCCATTTACTCATATGTCAATGATTCATGCCAAATATGCATTGGCATTCATAGATGAATTTTCTAGGTACTGCTGGTTTTACTTCCTGAAACATAAGTCTGAAGTTTTTGGCCTCTTCAAAGTCTTTAAGGCTTTGGTTGAAAACCAGTTTGGGAGGAAACTCAAGGTCCTCAGATATGAAAATGGTGGTGAGTATGTCAAGTTTGAGTTCATTCAATATTGTGTAGATGTAGGTATTCATATGCAGCATTCTATCCCTTACACACCACAGCAAAATGGTGTTGCTGAGAGGAAAAACAAATCACTGAAAGAGATGGCAACATGCATGATGGAGGCTAATACTTTGCCACCAAAGTTTTGGGCCGAAGCTATAAACTATGCAGACTATATCCAGAATAGGGTGCCTCATAAACAACTTGATGGTATGACTCCTTTCGAATCATGGAGTGGGCACAAGCCAGATGTGACGCATTTCAGGATTTTTGGCTCAAGGGCTTGGGCTAGAATTCCAACAAAAAAGAGGAAGGATTTGCAGCCCCAAAGCCAAGAGTGTCTATTTGTTGGGTACTCTGAATATTCAAAAGGGTACAAGCTGATTAATTTGAGCACAAACAAATCCTTCATTGAAAAGAGTGTTTAGTTCCAAGAAGAGCCCCTAGCAACAGTGGAAGTTGGAGAATCCTCTTCACCACCAGAACCATTGAATGTAAGTGAAGAGATAGTTGAAATTGCTGATTCTGATATGTCTGATAATTATTATTTAATTGCAGATCCTAACATTCCTACAATACCAAAATGGGAAGCAAAGACCATTCATGCAGTTGGAGAACTAGCTGGAAATCCTAATGATCCTAGGAGGACTAGATCTCAATTTGAGAGTGCTCTGTGCATGAAAGATCCTATGTTTGCAGAGAAATGATATATTATGGTTGACTCATACCCATATACATATTCATATGCAGAAAATGATCCAATATGTCAAACAGCCATGAAAGAAGAGTTCAGCTCACTCCAGAAGAACAACACTTGGGAGCTAGTTGATCTTCCCCCAGGGAGGAAGTTAGTTTAGTGTAAGTGGGTTTACAAAACCAAATTTTCTGCTGATGGTTCACCCTTGAAATACAAGGCCATATTGGTATCCAAGGGCTACTCACAAGTACATGTCATAGACTACAATGAGACCTTTGCACCAGTGGCAAAGATGGACTCCATCAGGCTAGCCTTAGCCATTGCAGCTTCGAAGCAGTGGGAGGTACATCACATGGATGTGAAGTGTGCTTTATTGAATGGATATATCACTGAATATATTTACATGTATAATCCTCAAGGATTTTTTACTAATCCATCTCTTGTGTGCAGGCTAAAGAAGTCATTGTATGGGCTTAAGCAAGCCCCAGGGGTTGGTATGCCAAGATTGATAGCTTTCTGCTATCACTGAATTTTGTTCGATGCAAGTCAGATCCAAATGTCTATTTTAAGCTGATTCATGGTTCATTAATTATTATTTTTTTGTATGTTGATGACCTTCTCATTACAGGAAGCTCAAAGGATGAAATTGCTTCCTTGAAGGATGCAATGAACCATGCATTCTCGATGACTGATTTGGGCTTATTGAGCCAATTCTTTGGGATCAAGATTGCTAAAACCAAACAAGGAATCAAAGTGCATCAGTCCAAGTATGCCTTGGATTTTTTGAACAAATTCAACTTGAAGGATTGTAAGCCAAGCAGGACTCCCTTCCTTTCAGGAGTTAAGCTTGAAGAAGTTGATTCTTCACCTATGGTAAACAATACATTGTATAGGCAATTGATTGGATGTTTGTTGTATCTTACACATACTCGACCTGATATTTATTATGTAGTAAGTGTGGCTTCAAGATACATGGATCAGCCTCATGAGATCCATTGGAGAGCAGCCATAAGGATCATTAACTTTGTTCAGGGAACAAGGACTCATGGGATCTTCTACAAAGCTAAATCTGATCTTGATTTGATTGGGTTTACTAACAGTGATTGGGCAGGTGACAACACAGATCGAAAGTCAACATCAGGATATGTGTTCATGCTTGCTAAAGTACCAATCAGCTGGTCAACCAAGAAACAGAGTGCCATTGCACTCTCATCTACAGAAGCATAGTACAGAGGAGTTGTAAATGCAGCAACTCAATGTTTATGGTTGTAGGGGTTACTTGGTGAGTGTGGCTTCAAATCAGAATACTCAACTACTATCTATTATGATAATCAGAGTATCATTCAAATCTGCAATGATACAGTTTAGAGATAGAGAACCAAACACATTGAGATCCATATGCACTACATTAGACAGCTTGTGCATGATGGCACCATTCACCTACTCTTTTGTTCATCTTCAGAACAAGTAGCAGATATATTCACCAAAGTTTTTTGTAAGAAGACATTCATCAATATCAAATCACTGCTGGGGATTTTTGATCATGCTGTGAAGCATGAGTGATGACAAGATTTTCAAATTTTGTTTTACTGTCCAAGTTTAAGGGAGGACTTTTCCCACTGGATTTTTGCCTCTTTCCTTGGTTAAATGGACATGCACTATGTAAAGGGTGACTAAGCCTTGTTTCTAGGCCCTATAATTTTCTGATATTTTACTCATAATTTAGGCTTAATGGGGGGTGTTATAATAATCAACCCATAGTTAGCTACCGTAGACATTAATTAATCCATTTTTTGTCTTATTTGCCTAGTTTCCATATTCCACCTTATGCAAGTTGTCCTCCACACATCCAAAGTAGTCAAACTTGCTAAATTTGAGTCATGGAGCACTTGGGAAACCACTTGGAATCAAATCTACTTTATTCCTGGCCTTCCTAGTGCATGTCTACTTTTTCTGCTTTATTGCCTGCTTTTTCTGAGTTTTAAGGCAATTGGGAAAGTTTGACTAGGTGAAGTTAACTTGTTTTTTGTCCTCATCATCCTCCACTCTTTTCTCCTAAGAAAAGCATGTATGAGTTTTCCTTCCATCATCTATTAGCTTGCCTAATTGATTTTTCCAACTCGTGAGCTCCTAGACAGATTTGGAAACTGCTTTATGCACCTATGGCGGATTTTTTTAGATTTAGTAAGCCTACTTTTGACCAAATTCGAATGGCATCCTTATGCATTTGAATCTCTCATGTAATTATTTAATGTGGAAACCTATGACTTCACAAGGTTGTCTATTGTATACTTATTTAATACATATTAGTGTTCTGCTCCATATTCAGTCTCCTTTGTGTATAATTTGCATGTGTAATTGGCAATTTTTGTGAGTGTAATTATTCTACCACCTGGGTTCAATTTCCACATGGGGCATTGATCAACTCCACCTGAATGGAAACAATATTTCCCCCAAGCTTGACCGAAATTTCTAGTAAAATACCATGAGGTTGGAAACCTCATCCATCGAAAGATTTCAAGGTTGTGGGTGATTTTGTAAGTTCGGGACAACCAATGGCTCTCCAACAAGCCACAGATAATACCGAGGTGGAATCTCCTTCATCCAGAACGGTCCTATGGAAATTTCCCCCAACTACTCTTGCCGCGATTTGAAATGTGAGCTGGTGGGGTAATATAGACTTGTAATTATCCACATTAAAGTGAATCAAAATAGTGTTATCTAGGTCTAATGCCTCCAATGTCTTCAACAAGTTTTTTCACTGCGTGGGACAACTTTGGAGTACCTCTAGGGTAGACATTGCACAAGGTGCTTAAGTTAAATATTCAACTATGTTGTAGAATTGTGCAGCTCTAGCATTTGTATTAAAGATAGAATTCCTAAGGGTACTCTTGGGTGGGCGCAAAATCAAGTCAAGATTAGGTTTCTCGTTTGTGAGGGGACCATTAGGTGAATATGGAGGAGAACTAGTGGAAGGAGTTTTTTCGGAAGATGGATTCTTGTCCTTCTTTTCTGTAGGTTTGTCATATGACTGAATACAAGTACTCAAGTTAATAGTTTCTAAGGACATCATCCTGATTTATTCTGTAGCATTGGAAGTTCCTTAATTAGACATATGATCTACCAATTATTGTTGAGATGGAAAGGGGTCGGTAAGAACTGTCGATCTAGGGATACTTTTCAAAAATTTACTAATTTCTTCATGACGAGGGCACTCCTTCATGAAGTGGTCACCACCACACAATAGACAAGGATACTTAGCCTTCCTCTTTCCTTTATTGTCATTCTATGGGATCGTAGCCTTGGTATTCTCTTGTTGGTTTCCGAGCTTCTTATTTTTTATTTTACCCTTCTCATTATTACTAGGTGTCTACATAGTTTGGATAGCATTCACCTCGGTGAAAACTTTAGGAGTAGGAGTATTAGTGGAAATAATATACTACTTGGTAGGATTAGCTGTCGATGAGGGCTGGATTGAACCGACAACCCCATCAACAGGAATTTCTGTAGGTGGCTTAGAAAGGTTTGTGCTAGGGTGAGGAGCTTGAGGGATTACGTCATACAGATTTCCAGACTGGGAATAAACCAAGTTGAGATACTGAGCATGACTGATAGCCTATTGTTCGGTAACAACACCATCCATAGCCACATCATGGGAAATGGGAGGAAACAAGGATTTCATGAACCAGTCTACTAATAATTGGTCTGGAATAGGAGCTTTAATAAGTCTTCGTTGTCTCCTCCACTCATGAATATGGTCAGATATGTGCATGGAATTATTTTGATGGAGTGATGTCAAAATATCCGTACCAGTTTCGTAATGGATGGGAAGTTGGAAATGAGTCAGAAAAAACATTTCCAATGAGCTAAATTCCACAAACAAATGTTGCAGAAGTTCAAAGTACCACTTTGCAGCTGTACCAGTGAAAGTTCACTGAAAGAACCTTAAACAGACTGCATCATCCATCAAGGAGTTGGAATAAAACCATATATGGAATGTCATAACATGGGTTTTAGTACCTTCTCCCTGCTCCCCATCAAATTTTGGAATATCTAATGGTAACTTTACTGGAATTGTAAGCCACGAAGGGTTATTCTAGATGGTGTCATTAATCAACTTAGATAGATCAAGAAAGTCCAAAGTTTCCAAAAAAGGATGTTGTCAGTTAGGTTTCACGTACTGGTAGTACTAATAAGGCATTTGTATACCAGTAGGACCATAGGCTTATTGATACATTAGTTGTTGATGATTTGGATTCACAGATGTTCCTCCTATAGATCTGCTAAATGGAGGTGCCCCCCCAAGATGAGGGTTTCCTCCAGGTGGTGATGGTGGTGGTCCTCCACCAGGAGGGCCTCCACTAGGTGTTCCTCTATCAGGTGGGCCTCCAAAATGTGGTCCACCATTAGGTGGTCTGCTAGAAGGTGGTCCCCTAGGAGGTGGTTCTCCAAGTGGTATCCCCCCATAAGGTGGTGGTCCTCCAAGAGGTGGTGGACCCCTAGAAGGTGGTCCACCTAGTGGAGGTCCACCTGGTGGAGCCCCCCTACTAGGTGGGCCTCCACCAGGTGGCCCCCCAAAAGGTGGGCCACCATATCCTCCAACAGTATTGATAGGTATCCCCGAAATAATAGGCATATATGACCAATTGGGTTTCCCCCAAGGTGTAAACATGTTTCTAGGGTAAGTCATATTGAGATATACCATTCTTGTAGATGTAGGTTGAAATTTCACATTACTTATGGATGATAAATTTATCTAGTGAGTATATCCCCAAGAAGGTTGATTAACGATGGGCTGTACCCCTGAGGGTTGGCCCATGCTAGAAGGGAGAGTAATTGCTTTGGTTTTTGTGGGAGGGACTACAACTGCTAACTATCCTACAGTAGGGGTCTTTCTTATACTGGATGTGACTCCAGTAACTACTGATGCAGCTTGAGCTGGAGGTTTCCCCCCAGTGGAAGAATATACGGGAGAACCAGAATAAGACCCTATATTTTGATCTATAGTAACAGGGTTGGAAGGTTGAACTAGATTAGGAACTATTGATCCTTGAACCGGTGATATCAAACTAGGAGTTGCTTGATACATTGAGAGTGAACGGTATCTAGGAGGGGTAGAATTTGAAAGACGGGGTAAAAGAGCTGACATAGGATCCCGATGAGGAAGAGGTGAAGCAGTGATGTTCACAAGGTGCTCTTGAAAATTACGTAAACAATCAACCATCGATTAGATCCTTATACATATCCTCATTCATTGGAGGATTGAAAAAGGATGGTATAGTAACCCCAAATTTGGAAATTTATTGACCCACAGAAGTTCTCCAAAAAGAAGCATTAGGGCCATATTTTTTCCCCTTGGTATCATCAGACAGACGATCAACCCAATTTGATGAACCAGCATGACCTTCCATTATAAAATGGAAAGTAGTGTCAGCCATGGGAGGTTGTTTGACCAAGGGATAGTCATATGTTGTGAATTATTCCCTCACCTCCATAGTTGGATTCTCTTCCATCTGATAATCAGCTGCGGCACCTTATTTTATGGCTTCAATTGGTATTTATCCTACAATAGGAGGAGGGTCAGGTGGAAATCCTTGCACTCTTCAAGATCGTCTCAAAGGAAACTCAACCAGATTGTTGGTCACTAGAATCCTAACATAAGGTTTGAAAACTATAAAAACATATAAAAACTCTCCTACACAAGAAAACTTAGATGACACAAGGGGCTGATAAAATCTGGTTCCTCACTAGGATTGTCAAGTCTTTGCAACTCAAGATATACCACAGGGTCCAACAATAAAATGCGACAAGGAGGATTGGGATAGTCCCTTACCTGAATACCTGATTACCTGGATGGTACATGCGTAGTAGTCTCCCCGATTGTTTTTCTCAGTGTATTGCATTGACAAAATGACCTAAAGGTTTTTTCTCAGATGGTTTAGGGAATCCTAGAAGGGTCTCCCGATATACACAAGGTACGTTGGAGCTCAAATACATGTTAGTATCTTCTAATACACAACCGTTTAAAAAGGGACTTCTGATATACAATTCATTATGTGAAGTACCTTTCAATATACCTCAAGGGTATGTGAAAGGTCGTTCGATATACTGACAGTACGTGGAAGAACCACTTAGTTCCTGGGTTGCGGTGTAGGAAAATAACGACAGCTCCTATGTTTAAAGATGTTGGAACACATCTCTATCCTATCACTCAAGTTACTTAAAATTTTAACCTAAAGCTACTGTTAATTTTATCTTGAATGGTAGGTGAATGCATGAAGTGTATACAAAAATGTAAAACCATGCAATATGGGATGCAAATTTTTCACTTTACCATTCAATGTATGCTCTACTTATGGGAAGGAGAGAGTGTTTCAATTCTATTTCAAAACAAAAAATTTCCCAAATAGTCACACTCAACTCATATCTGATTGATAGGAAAATTAAGTATAGAAAGTAGATGTGCCTCATATTTGATTAGATCTGGTTATATCGAACTTAGATCTCACTAGAAAAGCTAGTAGATCTGATCACTGAAAGGTTGGAGATTGGATTTCAGACAAGAGTTTGAAAACAAAGGAAGATCATATGTGTTAAATTCTCTTCCCAACAAAGTTGCTGAATTCGTTACTAGGAATATCACAACTCTTATGGACAAGAGCTATTCCTCTAGGCATGAATGGTTCATATCTAGATCAAATGAGTAAACAACAAATATGGAAGACTTCCCCTAGAGATTGTAGATATCTGGAATGAATCCTTTGCCTTTTTTGTAGTATGATGTAAGTGTCTCATATGGTGATGAATCTCCATGTATGTACCTGCACAAACACATCAAATAGACAAGCAAGATCAAAGGTACCATAACATAATATATAGTTCTATACTAGTGACTAAGGAATCAAGTAGTAAAATGAATGATTGAAACATAACACATTTTAAGGGAAATGAACCAACTTTGCATTAAAAATGAAGAAGAAATCTTACAACCATTGCCTTATTTTTGTGATGCTCCTTCACATTCCATGCCTTGTCCTCAAAAGCTCCAACTTGATCCTCCTATGCTCACCCTAGATTTGGCCAAAATCTCAATGCAACAGCATAGATTTTCTCTCTCTCAACCATGGGGTATGAGCCAGGTTTTATAGGCCTTGGGAGGATAGGGATGGCTGAGAAATCATGGGTGAAGTGGAAGGGGGATCCTACTAGGGGGGATGTCAATTCCAGGTGTTCCACAGGAGTAGGGATGAGGGTGCCATGAAGTCTTCCTTCGAGAAGCTTCGTGAATCTTCTCTTTTTCTCTTTTTAACTCAATCAACACTTTTCTTCCATGCAGATAGAGTGTTACAAGGGTGGAATTGCTCTTCGATCAAAGGCAGGAAGCGGTGGCACCGATCATTGACAAGAGACAATGGGAATTACTGAAGAGGGTAACTCCTTTTTCATTAAGGGAAAAGGTGGTGTTGGACTCAAATATGGAAAATAGGAGTCTGGGCCACTGTCCAACTTCACAATTTGGGATTAGAGGGAAAATTCTGATGTTTTAGGACACAACACATGATGGTGACGAGATTTATGTGTAACACTCATATGACAAATATTTCTCAAGAAAGGGTCTATTGACGATGATGTTCTCTATGATGACAATGATGGCCATAAAGACATTGATCATGATAATCATGCTGACTATCATGACAATGATAATTTTTCTATCAACATAATAATAATAATAATAATAATAATAATAAACATTAAAGTAATAATAAACATTTAAAATAATAAACATTAAAAAACAGAACAAACATTTCAAGCTATCCATGTTACCTCCCCTCCTTCACGACAAAGAAAATATACATGTTTCACCTACCTCACCTATGAACTAGGACTAAGGTCACAGAGGAGGTTCCAAGGTTGCAAAGGAGGAATCTCTTGTTCATTCAGTGAACCCCTTCCTTGACACAACCAGAAAGCTAGCTTATGAGCATGGAAAAACCCTTAAGTTGCACAAGACACGGATCAATTTCTTGTTTGACTCAATTTTTATAGTACAGGTTCTTCCTATAGGTCACTTTTTATTAGGTGGGAATTAGGATTCAACTTAATTTTAATGGTATCCCAGCTTTGGGGGTTTTCTATCCTCAAGGCTGTCCACCCCCTTCATCTCCAAAATCTACATAGAAGGACATTGGAATATTGAGATAGAGACCCATAAGCAAAGGTGAAGGTCACTAAGGCATCAAGAAAAGCATAGGCTAAGGAAGCTTCATGAATAGTTGGTTAAAAACCATTAGTAGATACAATATAAGTATATTTTTTTCCCACAGAGATGTCTTTGGTAAGTCAACTGCATTCATTAATCCATTAACTCATTTTCTAGAAGAAGATATAATGCTTTGCATGTATGAGGGTTACTCCTATCCGGCCTCCATAAATTGCAATCAAGGTTTTATTGATAGATACAGTCAGGTTTTCCTCCTATCTTCCCTCAGATTGATTAGGATGGATGGTTTTATACAAAAAAATACCTCACCTACTTCCTATCAACCCTGCTTCCAGGTATAACTCTAAGTTAGTGAAATATTTTGAAGACATTTAAATCCCACACTTAATGGACATAATGCCCGCAAGTATTGCATTATGCATGCAAGACTAAGATAAAATTCCCACAACTAGTTAAACATGCCCATAGGGTAATAGATAAATTCCCATTGAACCCCAAAATGCATGAAATAGAGGTGGAAAGATGCCCGCATGAGGTGTTGAAATGCCAACAAATCATTGAAATTCTTGTGACATGTAAGGACATGCTTGCATAAGTATGCAAGCACCCACACATGAATACTATATTCCTATGACATGTAAGGACATGCACGCATAATGAATGTATCAACAACCATATAGTAAATTCATAAAAGGTAAGCAAGCATCAATGGCAACATCACAATGTTGCTTCACTTTATTTCCTTTTCTTTATCTAACCATATTGCTACCCCTATCAACCCTGCTTCCAGGTATAACTCTGAGTTAGCGAAAGCTTTTGAAGACATTTAAATCCCACACTTAATGGACATAATGTCCAAAAGTATTGCATTATGAGTGCAATACTAAGATAAAATTCTTGTAGCCAATTGAACATGCCCATAGGGTAATAGATAAATGCCCGTTGAACCCCAAAATGCATGAAATAGAGGTAGAAAGATTCATGTAGGAGGTGTTGAAATGTCAACAGATCATTGAAATTCCTGTGACATGTAAGGACATGCCCGCATAAGTATGCAAGCACCCACACATGAAGACTATATTCCCGTGACATGTAAGGACATGCCCGTATAATGAATGTATCAACAGTCATCTAGTAAATTCATAAAAGGTAAGTATGCATCAATGCCAACATCACAATGCTACTTCACTTTATTTCCTTTCCTTTATCTAACCATATTTCTACCCCTATCAACCCTGCTTCTAGGTATAACTCTAAGTTAGTGAAATATTTTGAAGACATTTAAATCCCACACTTAATGGACATAATGCCTGCAATTATTGCATTGTGTGAAATACTAAGATAAAATTACCGCATCTAGATAAACATGCCCATAGGGTAATAGATAAATGCCTGTTGAACCCTAAAATGCATAAAATAGAGGTGGAAAGATGCTCGCAAGAGGTGTTGAAATTCCAGTAGATCATTGAAATTCCTGTGACATGTAAGGACATGCTCTCATAAGTATGAAAGAACCCACACATGAAGACTATATGCCCATGACATGTAAGGACATGCCCGCATAATGAATGTATCAACAATCATCTAGTAAATTCATAAAAGGTAAGCATGCATCAATGCCAACATCATAATGTTGCTTCACTTTATTTACTTTTCTTTATCCAATCATATTCAATTTTTTGTACTTTTTTGTGGCCATTTGTCTGGACCTTCGTGCATATGTTTGAGGCCTGCAGGAATTTTATAAGGTAGTGTGGGAATTTTATCAGTCCAATGGGAATTTTCAAACTGGTTGTGGGAATTTCTCAACAGGTTGCGAACATTTTTCCAAATCAATTGCTTATCTTGTTTGGAGAATTGATGTAAATGTATTCTGCAACTTAAATCTGGGCATATTTAACTAGCTGTGGGAATTTTTAGTGCACCTATTATGCCATGATCAAGAATGCAATTGAAAAAAATCAAGGACTTATTGAAATTCATCTCTATCCAAGTGGTCTTACAATATAGTTGAAGAATATGTTTATAACTCAAGCTTCCCATAATAGCTTTACTTTAGTTGTACCTATCAAGTGTTTAACTTTATCATTGAAATTCCCGTGACATCTAACGATATGCGTGCATGATGAATGTATCAACAATCATCTAGTAAATTCATAAAAGGTAAGAATGCATCTATGACAACATAGCAATGTTGCTTCACTTTATTTGTTTTTCTTTATTTAGCCATGTTTCTCCCCCTATCAATCTATAGACTAATTGCTCCCCCTAAAACCTTGTTGGTCTATCCATCTCAAGATATTTAATTTGTCTCAAATATATATTCAGAATCGATGAATAGTAATATCTCACAAATGTAGATTTCTGCCACAAGTTGTTCCCATGCCCTCAACTAATAAGGAACTTGGTGCATCTAGCAGTTTCACCAGTGGTGCCAAATACTAGTAGGTCAAGTATAGATCACGGCGAGAGAGACCACATTTCAAAAGAGGTTCACCACCAGAGAAGCGAGACTAGTCTTTAGTAAGTATGTATAGTGTAGATCTTCCATGTAGGTCTATATAAGTGTCCATCCAGGCTCCACACAATTCTTAGAATTCAATGTTGGTGGGTAACATATGGAGGTTGGTGAGTTGTTTGAGACTATTTATTTTACCCTAGATTTGGCAGGAAAGATTGTACTTCAAATCTAGGCACACCTCTAGTCTCTTACAATGATGTTGGTAGGAAACGAGTATTAGAGACTAAATTTCCTCCTCGAAACTGTATAGGATAGCATATATATTTCAAGCACATAGCCTATTACTTATTAGTATAGGATTTATTTAAGTTTTGTGAAATATTATTAGGAATAAAAATGAGAAAATGTGACACATGCATCCTCAAAGGATTGAGAAACATCCATCTAACCCAAATACCCTGCTGTCAATGGCATCCTTCTATCATATCTTACCTCCATTTTCCTACCTCATATAACTTAACAAGTGAAATATTTCAACTCTATGTTATGCTTCCTCGGAATTTGAAGTTTGAACCATTCCCAGCCTAGAAGAAATTCCATTATCATGCTCAACAGTCAATAAATTAAGTTTGAACACTCAGTTTTTCGTTAGATCGACTAGATTCAGAATGTCTCTTAGTTGTTGCATCTCCATTGGATGGCATAAAAGGACTAAACACCATGCTCCAAGGTATGAATCGGCCCTCACAAAATCACCTTCTGGGCTGCCAAAACATACAACTTCAAAGAATACTTTTTTTTATATAAAAAACTTCTCAAATTACCAATTTGGATTTATTTTCTATTATGAACAGATTTCTAGAGGCCAAATCTTGATTTCATACTATCTCTTTCTCCCATATCTTCATAGAATTAAAATTTCCTAAACCATTTTGAAATTAGTAATCAAGGCTGGAGATCTTAATATTTGGAAACTCTATTGTATTTCTCTAGTAAAAGTGTTTTGAAAGTTTGGACATTTTATAAATGGAAGGTTTTGTTAACCAGAAGACTATAATAAGTAATTACAGTCTTAGCTAAAGGAAATTCTTTGTTTTTGTGAAAGAGGTTTAAGGCTAACCAATGCATATTTAGACACATGCTCACTTTGATCTGTGGATTTATTGCTGCTCTTACATGTACAAGAAGTTAACATAGGATGCCTTAGTTGCCTAGATTGGGATATGCCTATGTTTTATTGTTGATTCAAGGTGTTTTAATATTTGTTGCTTCTCAGAAATGATCCCAATGTGCCCAAAACTTTCACACGCGGTTGCATGGGTGCTCAGAATTGTAAATTAATCCTCAAATTCAACCGGTATTATGAATTAGGACTATTCCTACTGAAATTAACCCAGATTTAAAAATGATGTTCTTCATTGCTGATTAGATACACAATCATGGAGAATTAAGGTTTCTTTCACACCCAGGTTCTCCCATACTTGAGGGATTATACTTGTTATTGTTATTTTAGACACATTGGGCTGCTGAGATTTGAGAAATTAATGCTGAGAATGCTACAACAGGTTTCTTTTATGCCCAAAAAGATTTAAAAATCCTTGGTGGACACCCATGCAATATAGGTAGTCACAGGATGTACACCAAAAACACCTTGGATGATGTCTTGTGGAAATAAAGAGGAATAGATAAATAAGGGTGCATCTGCATAAACAAAAAAGGAGCAAATACTTAATTTGGGATCAAATTTGCAAAATGATTCACCTGTAGAGGTTTTCCACCCAGCCATAGGCTCGCACTTTAAAAAGCCACCCCCAAGTTGAGGGCCTAAGTGTGACAAGGGAGGCTCTCTCACTCGTCCCAAACCCCAAAAATTGTTGAGAAAAACAAACATTCATCAAAACCTCCAAACCCTAACAAACTGAGGAAGAACAAGTAACGATTAACTAGTCAAAGAACCCTACTAGATCCTACACAAGCACAAAGTATTCACAACTCAATCAATTGATAGGCAGCCCTTCCTACCCACAAGCACATTCATTTCACTTAACTTTTTTTCCTTTTTTCCTTTTTTCCACTTGTGAAACATGCCCCCCATTATCCGTTCTAAGCAATAATGCACTTTATTTCTATAATAAAATGCATGGGCATCTTGCCCTTTATTACAACTTATATCACAAGCATTACATAATGAAATAAACTAACACACTGGATCCTTCACTAATTTTCATTCAATTAATCCAAATACAAGTTAAAATTACATAGATTTTGTAGTGTTACAGTTAGAGTGAGGCACCACGCTACATGAATAGGAAGGAGGGAGTGGAGTCACCACTCCATTTTGGCACAAAACTGGTAAACGCTAGGAGGGGAGGATAGGAATAAAAGTTAAGAAGAGAATGCCACTAGATTAAGTAATTTTTTAGAGTTGATTAGGCTATCTATGGTTGTATATTAATTAAGGTTATTCAATTAGGGTTAAAAAAAATAGGAAAGAAAAACAAATAAACACAGGAAAGCAAACTAACTAGGGTTATTAACTGTTTTCTTTTGTGAGTTGATTAACATAGTTTTTTAAGGTGAAATAGAGGGAAAAGGAAGGGACAAACTCAGAAAAACATTGATGTAGGTGTTAGCAATGCTTGGGTTGAATATTATGGATGTAGCAAATTGGAAACAAGAGAATTTATTCACCTGAATAGACTCGCACACGCTACTACACCTTCCAACAAAACAGACTTGATACTGATCTTTGATACAATGCAATAAAACACACTAGATTTACCATGTAAAATAATGAAGTGTTGGATGGTGACCCAATGTGCCCTCAATACCTTCATATCTTCCATATTATTCATGTCCAGCATGTCCCAAAAACAATGAGTTACAATAACCATTAAATTACTTAAAACAATAACAGTAATAATAGTAGTGATCTATATCATATCTAAGTTGTTAATGAAATACAACAATATATAACAATAGCATGATATATCATATCTGAACCAATTATAAAATCAACATACGATGTGAGGGAAGAGCTCCCTTTTCCTCATAAAAAATTATTCTAAATAGACTTCAACATCTTAGAGTTAGGTTACTTGCATGAGACTCAACTAGACAAACATACATATAAAAGGAGAGAACCCAGAACCAGAAAAGATCCTAAAATACATCATCCAACACTCAAAAATAAAAAATAGTAGCAACACAACAGTACGACCAACTTGTTGGAGTCATTATCCAACCCACACACCTATTTGGTCAATTTTGGCCTAATTAACCACTATCCTAAGTTTATTTACTCGAATTGGCATCAACATTAGCATCAGCACACCCACGCCCTCCTTTAATCAGGGAGGCCAACTAATCCTTCTCTTTTGATTAAGGAGGCTAACTAGGCTTCCTCCTTCAATCAGGGAGGAATTTTGGGGTGATCTTAGTGCCATAAGTGCACCAATTAGTTAACTGAATGTTGTTTCACCTAATAATCAGTTAATCTGAGTTGTAAAGGCTCCTCCCTCATGTCATTGTCTAATTTGGGTTGATTTGGGTGAATTGGAGTGATTTAATGCACCTCCAACAAATTCTGATGACTAGTATCAGTTCAGTTCACTTCATCAGAGCTGACTGGAGTTAGTGATGTTCTCCCACCTACTGATTCACATGCAGTGACATGTAGTTGAGTTACATTCAGTTAGACTCAATCATTTATTGCACTCTGATTTAGTTAAGACTTAGTTAGATTCAATCATGGCTATATTAGTGGTTAACTGGTGTGTTCAGTGTGGCCTAACGGATAGTTAAGCTACACCCATCCATGCAATTTGAATGACCTCTTGCAAATTTGAACTGTCTTGCATTCATGCAAGTTTTCATGACATTGTATCATTAATTTTATTTTATTATTGATAATATACAACTGTAACCTCCTATTGCAGTACTGTTATTTCATTTCATGCCTAAATTGTCTTGAATATCTTCTAAGTCTGTGCTTTGTCTCAAGATTGCTATGACAGAATTTAATATGGTATCAGAGCCATGGAGGGACGAAGCTCTTTCTTCAAAAAACATGATTTTTTATAGAACTAGCATGCAAATTTGAGCAAAAATTTCAAAAATTCTAGCACTACACCAGAAGCCAAAGGTTTACCACATAAGTCCTAAGCAAAGGAATTATTGATCAAGATTGCTTGATCAATTAAGTTGGGTGTGATGAAAACCTAAAATGTGCAGGATGTTCGACCTTACAGTGCCCTTTTTGTGTTGATTGCAGGTTCTTACAGGTCTTTCACTGCATTCGCTACCTCAACTTCTTGGCTTCTTCTCTGAATCCTCTTACTCCTTTCAATTACCACAAATGGAAGCAGGACATGGAGATTTATCTCCATTCAAAAGGGTTCTACCGAGTCACAATGAACATAGAAACAAAGCCAATAAGTGTTGTTGAGAAGGTAAAATACTAGAATAATCTAGATGAAGCTTATGGTTTCTTGTGTATGTCTATTTCCAGAGATCTTCTATTCCACATCTCGGGATTGAATACTTCGAAGGAGACTTGGTATAAGCTTTCTTCCTTGTTTGATAAGAAAGATGATCTATGGATATATCATCTAGAGAATGAGTTAATTTCCCTGAATCTGGGAAACTATGAAACTATGAATGATTTCTTCACAAAATTCAAGCAGTTGGTGCTTCAGTTAAAGCAATGCAAGATTGAGAAGGATGATGATCAGCTCATCCTAGCTATCCTCTCAAAACTTTGTTCATATTATTCAGTCTTTGTTTCCACATTCCATACTGGGAAGCTAACAATCCCAAATTGGAAAATGCCTTCACTCGATACCTTCATTAAGTCCCTCACAAACAAGCATGACAAGCTTGTGCAGATGGGGATCATTAGATCCTCAAAATATCAAGCACTGTTTGCTTCAAGGCCCAAATATCCAAAGGGTAAAGGAAACTAGAAGAATCCAAAGGCTAAATTTGATGCTCCAAAGCCTAAAGAAAAGAACCAACATTAAGAAGAGTATTCTAGGTCAAAGAAATAGAAGAGCAAAGAAAACCAAGTAAAAGAGAAAGTCAAGTGTTCCTACTATGGGAAGGGATTTCACCCTAAACATGCATGCATGAATAAAAATATTGATGAGATGACTCTTATCCTCAAGAGAAACAATATCAATTTTTTGGAGAGTGTTCAAAAGAGAGATAATCAAGATCGGGATACCCAACAAGAAAGAGGAAATGCTCTCATGGAAAGCACCTCTAAGACCAAATATCTCCTCATAGAATCTGGAGATTTGAATCACATGATGGAAAGTAGAGAATCCTTCTCATCCCTGGACACTGACAAAAGCATTCCCATCCACATGGGAAATGATTCTTAGATCATTTCGAAAGGCAAAGGTACGGTAAAACTTGAACATGGCATTATTTTGATGTTATGTATGTACCCTCCTTGGCCTCCAATATTTTGAGTGTATATCAAATGACTCATATTGGAGTTCCCAAGAGAGTTACTTTCAACCTTAATGATGTTGAAATCATTGAGATTGCATTTGGTAAACTTGTTGCAATAGGCATAGCAAACCATCATGCTAAGGCCTATGATTTTTCCCAGTTTGTGGCGGATGCAAAGTCCACCACTCTTCTGAATCATGGGAATGAGGTCAGTAGAATATGGCATGAGAGATTTCATCATTTTAACTTCAAATACTTATATAAAATTCAGAAAAAATCCATGGTTGAAGGCCTCCCAGCCATCAAAACTTCCAGTGGAATTTGCAAAGGTTGTATTATCGGCAAACACCCTGAGCACAAGTTTGATCAAGGAAAGGAAATACATGAAAAAAGTATTTTGGGGATGATTCATTCTGATATCAGAGTACCCATGCCTACAACATCCATGAGTGGTTCACGGTATGTACTTACCTTCATTGATTATTTCTCTAGATACACTTGGTTTTTCTTTCTAAAGAAAAAATCTGAAGTTTTGAAAAGATTCACCGAGTTCAAAGCATTGGTTGAGAATGCCTCTAGGATAAATATAAAGTCTCTCAGATCTGATAGTGGAGGAGATTATATCAATTCTGAATTGCTGCAAATATGTGATGGCAGTGGGATCCCAATCCAGCACTCCATTCCCTACACACCACAACAAAATGGTGTTACGGAAAGGAAAATACAAACCCTCAAAGAGATGACTACCTACATGATAGAAGCCAAAGGTTTAGCTACTAACCTATGGGATCAGGCCATGAATGTTTCTATACACATTCAAAATAGAGTCCCTCACTCTTCCGTGAAAGGAAATACTCCTTTCAAAGCCTACTTTGGACACAATCCGGATGTGTCAAATTTCAAGTTTTTTGGGTCCACTTCATGGGCTCAAATTTCGCTTGACAAGAGGAAATATTTGCAAACGCAAAGTATTGAATGTTTGTTCATTGGATATCCAAAAAAATTAAGGGATTCAAACTTATGAATATCAGAACCAAACAAATTTTCATTGAAATAAGTGTCTGATTTGAAGAACCTCTCTAAGAGGTAGAACTAGTTGAAGAAAATTCTGTTGAAATTCCCTCTTGTTCCACTGATCATTTGGGTGATGAAAGTGGGAGTGAAGGATCTGATTTTGAAGATCCGATATCTGATATCAGTGAGAAAACATATAAGGTTCATAATCAAATTCTAAAGTGCAAACTCATTGTTGGAGACATTTACCACCTTACACACTCAATTTGGTCAATTTGGCCTAGTTAAACCACTATCCTAAGTATTATCGACTTAATTGACATCAAAGGAGCACTAGATGACATCATCTAGATCACACCCACACCTACATTCAGTCAAGGAGGCTAACTTAGCCTTCTCCTACATTCAAGGAGGCTAACTGGAGCACTCCAGGGGTGATCTGAGTGTCATTAATGCCCCATATTGATAACTGATGGTGACAATCAGTTAAATAGAGCAATGAAGGAGCCCTCCATCATTAAATTGATTATTTATTGATTATTTAATGAACTGGAGTCAACAGGGGCACCTCCAACCACTTCTAATGTTTAGTTACACTTCAGTTAACCTCATCGAGGTTCATTGGAGCCATTGATGCACTATCACTTGTTGGTTGCTTTGATGTGACATGTGTTTGACCTACTTTTAGTTAGACTTAGTCATTTATTGCACTTCGACTTCAGTTAGGGGTCTGTTGAGTCAATTAGGGTTTTGATCAGTGGTTAACTTGAGTGTTAACTATGGCTTACATTCAGTTAATCTAGACTCACTAATTCAATTCGAATGACCTCCTTGGGAATTCGAATTGCTTTGTCATTCATGCTTGCAGCATGATCTTGTATTGTATTACTCATTCTTTGTGTGAATATACAGAGCGACTACTCATTTTGTAGCAAAATTACACCATTTTCATGACTTATTGTTATTAATCTTTGAAGAGACTTGTGTTTAGTCCCTAGATTACTATGAAAGATTAATATGGTATTATAGCTCATGGCAGAACGAAGCTTAGATATCTCAAAAACAAGGTTTTTGATAGATCTTGCATGAAAATTTAGCAATAGCTCAAAAATCCAGCACTGCACCAGAAGCCAAGGCTTACCACTTAATACCCCAAGTAAAGAACTTGTTGATCAAGCTTGCTTGATTGACTATGATTGGTGTGATGAAATCCTAAAATGTGCAGGTTGTATGACCTTACATTTCCCTTTTTGTTGTGATTTTTAGGTTTTTGACAGGTGAAAGCATTCGCTCCAACAAATTCAGATGGCTTCCTCAGTAGATATTTTGACTCCATTCAATTTCCACTCATGGAAAGGAGACATGGAGATCCAGCTACGTTCCAGAGGACTCTATAGGGTCACCATGGACACTGAAGAAGATCCTGGTTCTGCAATAGACAAATCTAGATTCTTGAACAAGAAGGATGAAGCATTCAGATTCTTGTGCCTCTCTGTTTCCTGGGATCTTCTTTTCCATCTTTCAGGATTAAAGAATCCAAAGGAAATTTGGGACAAATTGGAAGTCCTGTATGGAAAGCAGGATGATTTGAGAGTTTACCAGCTCAAAAATGAATTGATGTCTCTCCATCCTTCCAATTTCGAGACCTTGAATGAATTTTTCACAAAGTTCAAGCACAGTGTCTTACTGTTGAAGCAATGCAATGTGGAGAAAGAGGATGATCAGCTCATCCTCACCACACTCTCCAAACTTGGAGCTGATTATTCAGTTTTTGACTCTACATTCCGTGTGGGGAAGCTCACAACCCCTGGATGGAAGATGCCTTCACTCAATGCCTTCATTGAGTCCCTAACAAGTGAACATGATAATCTTGTCAAGATGGGGATCATCAGATCCTCTCATGATCAAGACCTCCATGTCTCAGGGCCCAAATATCTTAAGGGTAAAGGAAAGCAGCAGAAGAACCCAAAAACTAAATTCGAAGCTCCTAAGCCTAAAGTTGAAAACCAGTAGCATGATGAGTCTTCTGGATCAAAGAAGAACAAAGGGAAAGGGAATCATGGAAAGGAAAAAGTCAAGTGTTGATACTACAGGAAGGGCTTCCACCCTGAAAATGCCTACATGAAGAAGATGCTTGATGAAGCTACCTCTCTCCTTGAGAGAAATCACATCAATGTTTCAGAAAGATTTCAAAGGAGAGATCAGCAAGATTGGGAACCACGGCATGAAAAAGGTCATGCCCTCATGGAAATCACTTTGAAGTCCAAAGCACTCTTGATTGATTCTGGAGCTTCAAACCACATGATGTCTGAAAGAGACTCCTTTTCATCCTTGGAGACTGAAAAATCCATCCCCGTCCACATGGGAGATGACTCCACCATCATTTCAGAAGCACAAGGTACTGTTGATCTTGAGAATGGTTGTTTTTCAAATGTTTTGTATGTACTGTCTCTAGCATCAAATCTCCTTAGTGTCTATCAGATGAAACATACAGGAGTGCCTAAGAGAGTATCTTTCATCCTGAATGACGTTGAGATAACGGAACTTGCATCCAGGAAACTCATTGCTAAAGGAATTGCAAACCATCATGCAAAAGCCTATGAGTTCTCCCACTTTGTGGCAGATGCAAAGCCCACCACTCTGCTAACTCATGGCCATCTAAATTTCAAATATTTGCAGCAATTACAGAAAAAATCCATGGTTGAAGGCCTACTGATCATCAAGGAAACCACTAGAATTTGCAAGGGTTGTGTGGTTGGAAAACACCCTGAGCACAAGTACGATTAGGGGAAGGAAAACCGAGCTACATGCATATTTGGGATGATACATTCTGATATCAGTGGTCTTATGCCTATCACATCCATGAATGTATCAAGGTATCTTCTGAATTTTATTGATGATTTTTCAAGGTACACATGGGTCTTCTTTCTCAAAAAGAAGTCTGAAGTATGTGAAAAATTCTCTGAACTGAAGGCCTTGGTCAAGAATGCCTCTAGGCTTAAGATCAAGATCTTGATATATGATAATGATAGGGAGTATTTCAGTAATTATTTTCTGCACATATGATCTCAACGTGGTATTTATGTCCAACATTCAATTCCCTACACTCCCCAGCAAAACGATGTAGTAGAAAGGAAGAATCGGTCTCTCAAGGAGATGACCACCTATATGTTGGAATCAAAGAAGTTGGCTGCAAATTTGTGGGTGAAGCCATGCATGCTGCAACATACATTAAAAATAGAGTGGCACACTCATCCATGGAAGATAATACCCCTTTCGAGGCATACTTCGAACACAAGCTGAATGTGTCGAACCTGCGGGTGTTTGGGTCCACTACATGGGCCTGAATTCCACTTGATAAAAGGAGGGCTTTGCAGCCGCAAAGCATAGAATTTCTGTTTATTGGGTACCATGATGAATCAAAAGGTTTCAAGCTACTATATATTGAAACAAAATATATCATCATCAAGAGAAGTGTCAAGTTCGATGAGGTGGAACTAGTGAAGGAGAAAACTGTTGAATTTCCTTCCTATTCTATTGAATATTTGGATGATGAAATTGGGGGTGATGAACCTGATTTGGATCCTCTAATTTTTTATATCAGTTTACATCAAACATCAGATGCTGAATCAGAACCTGAAGTACAAAATCATCTTCCCACATGAGCCCAACAAACACTCTCCTCCGCAGGAGATAATATTGGAATCCGGATGATCCAAGGAGAACCCGGTCTGATTTCCAAAGAGCAGGTATTGTGCTCTCTTGTCCTGATAATTTGATGTCCAAAAATGTTTATTTGATGATTATTTCAGACCCAAAATCCTACTACCATGCTCAGAAAGATCCGAGATGGCAAGTTTCCATGGATGAATAGATGAATTCTCTTCAGAAAAACACTACTTGGGAGCTAGTTTCTCTTCCTCCGGGAAGGAAATTGGTTCAATGCAATTAGGTGTTTCAGACCAAGGTTTCTGCTGATGGAAGAACCTACAAATATAAGGCAATTCTGGTGGAAAAATTTTTCTCTTAGGTCCAAGGTGTGGACTACCATGATACTTTTGCATCGGTTGCAAAAATGGACTCCATCTGCCTAGTTTTGGCAACTTCGGCATCTAAGCACTTGGAAGTGCATCATATGGAGTTTAAGTTAGCCTTTATACATGGATATATTCATGAGGAGATATAATTAAAGTATCTTGATGGCTACATCTCTCATCCATCTTTCGTTTTCAATCTAAAGAAGTCACTATACACGTTAAAACAGGCCCCAAGAGAGTGGTATTCCAAGATGGATGCCTTCCTTCTCTCGCAAAACTTCCAAAGGTGTAGATCAGATAGAAATGTGTATATACAGAAGTTTGATGGTAATTTGATTATTATTTTTTTATATTTTGATGACTTACTGATCATAGGTAGCACAGTTGCTTCTATTTCATCCATCAAAACTGCTCTCAACAATGCTTTTGAAATGAGGGATTTGGGGCTCTTAAAACAATTTTTGGGGCTTGAAATTGAGTAAAATTCTGATGGGATAATGGTCACTAAGTCAAAATACATATCAGACCTGTTATTCAATTTTAACATGGCTGAATTTACGCCTGCACCATTCCCTTTCCTTTTAGGTATCAGCCTTGAAGAAGGAAAAAGCACACCTCCCATGGACTGCACTATCTATCGACAGTTGATTGGTAGCTTGTTGTACTTGACACATTCTCAGAATGATATCTATTATGCCATGAATGATATGTCAAGATACATGTAGCAGCCTCATGATATTCATTGGAAGGCAGCCAATAGGATCCTCCAGTATATTCAGGGAACCAGGACCTATGGCATTCATTATGCTGCAGACTCCGAGCTAGAGCTGGTTGGATACATAGATTCCGATTGGGTGGGAAATTATATTGATCAGAAGTCTACTTCCTGATATTTATTCATGTTTGGTGGTGGCCCCCTTTGCTGGTCTAGCAAAAATATGACTGCCACAGCATTATCTTCAGCAGAGGCTGAGTATCAAGGAGCGGTGAATGCTTGCATCCAAGCAGTTTGGTTGCAAGGCATTCTTTCAGAGTTTGATATTGGTAGTACTTTTTCCACTATCCTCTTTTGTGACAATAAAAATTCTATTAAGATATCCACAGATCCAGTTACCAGGTAGAGGACCAAGCATGTAGAGATCCACATGCACTATATCAGGGAGCTAGTGCATGACAGGACCATCATTCTGCAATACTGCCCGACTGATGAGAAGATTGTAGACATATTCACCAAGAGATTTTCACAAAAGAAGTTCACTTACCTCCGTTCACTGTTGGGGGTGAGTCCATCAAGGTGATCAGACTACTTTTAGTGTTCAGCTTGAGGGGGGGGTTTCCCACTGGGTTTTCCCTCTTTTCCTCACTTAAATTGTTTTTTAGCATTGTTTTAGTTTCAGCATTGTACAGGGTGACCTATGGCCTTAGTTTCCATGGCCGTAGCATTTTTATGCATTTTATGTTTTCTACTCCTCCTGAGTATAGCTTAAGGGGGGGTGTTGGAGACGTTTACCACCTTACACACTCAATTTGGTCAATTTGTCCTAGTTAAACCACTATCCTAAGTATTATTGACTTAATTGACATTAGAGGAGCACTAAATGACATCAGCTAGATCACACCCATGCCTACCTTTAGTCAAGGAGGATAACTTAGCCTTCTCCTACAATTGGGGAGGCTAACTGGAGCACTCCGGGGGTGATCTGAGTGTCATTAATGCCCCATATTGCTAACTGATGGTTACAATCAATTAAACAGAGCAGTGAAGGAACCGTCCATCATTAAATTGATTATTTATTGATTATTTAATGAACTGGAGTCATCAGGGGTGCCTCCAACCACTTCTAATGTTTAGTTACACTTCAGTTAACCTCATTGGGGTTCATTGGAGTCATTGATGCACTACCACATGTTGGTTGGTTTACTGTGACATGTGTCTAACCTACTTTTAGTTAGATTCAGTCATTTATTGCACTCCAACTTCAGTTCGGGCTTGGTTGAGTCAATTAGGGTTTTGATAAGTGGTTAACTTGATTGTTGACTATGGATTAAATTCAGTTAACCTAGACTCACTGATTCAATTCAAATGGCCTCCTTGGGAATTTGAATTGATTTTTCATTCATGCTTGTAGCATGATCTTGTATTGTATTACTCATTATTTGTGTGAATATACAGAGCGGCTACTCATTTTGTAGCGCAATTACACCATTTTCATGACTTATTGTTATTAATCTTTGATGAGACTTGTGTTTAGTCCCTAGATTACTATGACAGATTAATACTCATCTCCCAAATTGGGAAAAAAGACACTCTCTTCCGTTGGGCCAAACATTGGAAATCCTGCTGATCCAAGAAGAACTCGGTCTGATTTTCAAAGAGTAGGTATTGCTCTCTCTTGTCATGATTCATTTCTATCTGAGACCTTTTATTTAATGATTGAGTCAAATACTAATTCGTACTACCATGCTTGGAAATATCTAATATGGCACGATGCTATAGATGAAGATTTTAATTCTCTTTAGAAAAATGCTACTTGGGAGCTAGTTTCTCTTCCACCTGGGAGGAAATTAGTTCAATGCAAGTGGCTGTTTCGAACAAAATTTGGTGCAGATGGAAAAAATTGCAAGTACAAAGAAAGTCTGGTTGCAAAATGGTTCTCCCAAGTCCAAGGAGTGGACTATCATGAGACCTTTGCACCGATGGAAAAGATGGACTCCGTTAGGCTAGTTTTGGCCATTGCCGCATCCAAGCACTGTGAGGTGCATCACATGGATGTCAAGAGTCCTTGTATTCATGGATATTTGAATGAGGAGATATACATGAATCATCCCAAAGGGTATACATCAGATACTTCTTTGGAATGTAAGTTGCAGAAATCATTATATGGGTTGAAACAGGCCCCAAGATCTTCGTATGCCAAAATGCATGTGTTTCTTCTCTCACAAAACTTCCAGAGATGCAAATACGATCCTAATGTATATTTGCAGTAGTATTATGGTAATATTCTGATCATATTATTATATTTTTATGATATTTTGATAACAGGAAGCACACTTGCTTTGATTTCTTTCATAAAAACTACTCTTCATGTTGCATTTGAAATGAGCGATTTGGGGCTCATAAAGCCATTTGTGGGGCTTGAAATCTCACAAGACTTTGGTGGGATAATGGTAACCCAGTCAAAATATATTGCAGCCTTGTTAATTAAGTTTAACATGGCTGATAGTAGGGCTGCACCATTTCCTTTCCTCTCAGGGATCAGCCTTGAAGAGGGAAAACACACTCCAACCAGTTGATCGGAAGCTTGCTATACTTGACACATTCATGGCCTGATAATTTTTATGCCATGAATGTTGTATAAATATACATGCAGCAGCCTCATGAGCTCCATTGGAAGGAAGCCAAGATGATCCTTCAGTACATTCAGGGCACAAGATCCTACAACATTCACTATGCTATAGATTCTGAGCTAGAGTTGGTCGATTATACAGATTCTGATTGGGCAGGGGATTCCATAGATTGAAAGTCCAATTTCAGGTATATATTTATGTTTGGTGGTGGCCCCATTTTATGGTCTATCAAAAATCAGGTTTCCATTGCATTTTCCTCAACAGAGGCCGAGCACAGGGGAGCAATGAATGCTTGCATCCAAGTTTTTTGGCTACAAGGTATTCTTTTCAGATTTTGAGATTGGTAGTGCTTTATCCATAGTCATATTTTGTGACAACCAAATTGCTATCAAGATCTTCACAGATCCACTTCAGTGGTAGAGGACCAAACATGTTAAGATTCACATGCACTACATCAGGGATTTGGTGCATGACAGGACCATTATTCCACAATAGTTCCCTAAAGATAAGCAGATTACAGATATCTTCACCAAGAAATTAACAGAGAAAAATTTCACTTACCTCCGTTCACTATTGGGGGTGAGTTCATCAAGGTGATCAGTTACTTCTTCAGTGTTCATCTTGAGGGGGGGGGGGGTGGTTCCCACTGGGTTTTCCCTCTTTCCTCACTTAGAATTTTATTTGAGCATTTTAGAGTTACTTTATTGTACAGGGTGACCTATGGACTTTGTTTCTGGGGCCCTATCATTTTATGCACTTTATTTTACTCCTCCATATCAGTATAACTTAAGGGGGGGTGTTGGAGTCATTATCCAACCCGCACACCTATTTGGTCAATTTTTCCCTAATTAACCATTATCATAAGTTTATTGACTTGAATTTTCATTAGCATCAGCATCAGCACACCCACTCCCTCCTTCAATCAGGGAGGCCAACTAAGCCTTCTCCTTCAATCAGGGAGACTAGCTAGGATTCCTCCTAATTAGGGATAAATTCTGGGGTGATATGAGTGTCATAAGTGCACCAATTAGTTAACTGAATGTTGTTTCACCTAAAAATAAGTAAAGTTGAGTTGTAAAGGAACCTCCCTCATTTCATTGTCTATTTTGGGCCGATTTGGGTGCACTGGAGTGAGTTAATGCACCTCCAACAACTTTTGATGACCAGTATCAGTTCAGTTCACTTCATCGGAGCTAACTGGAGTTAGTGATGCACTCCCACCTACCGATTGACATGCAGTGACATGTATTTGAGTTACATTTAGTTAGAATCAGTCATTTATTGCACTTTGATTCAGTTAGGACTCAGTTACAGTTAATCATGGATATATTAGTGGTTAATTGATGTGTTCAATGTGGCTAATGGACAGTTAAGCTACACCCATCCATGCAATTTGAATGACCTCTAGTGAATTCAAATTGTCTTACATTCATGCAAGTTTGCATGACATTGTATCATTTATTTTATTCCATTATTTATAATATAAAATTGCAACCTTCTATTGCAGTACTGTTATGTCATTTCATGCCTAAATTGTCTTGAATCTCTTGTAAGTTTGTGCTTTGTCTTAATATTTTTGTGACATAATTTAATACAACTCACAATAGAAAATGACAGCAAAGTACTACAAATTTAAACGCAAGGGTGGGCATCCCCCCTCAGGGGTCACGCTAGTCATCAACAAGTTGGACGTCAACATTTAAGGGTTGTATATCTCAACGTTACCATGCAAGGGTCAATCACATGTCACCACAAGGCTAAACATCACATACAAGTAAACATGCAAGTCAACGTAACATAACAACACAACATGACATCATACTAGGCTCATGCACATTAATTCATTGTGAGGGTAGGTTACGTGGCCTTCTCAATTGTATGTGGTCATACGTCTCACGTGTCTCATGCAAAGAGTGGAATCTCATAATCATCATTACTAGATAAGTAATCTCATGTGGCCATCTCATCTTCCTCAGGTTAACTCAGGAAGGGGTAGCCATCCCCTTGAGGATAACCATATTACTCGAAAGCTGTCACACATTATAAAAAATAAGCTATGAACCAACTAATACAAATACAAATCTTAAATGTATACAACTACATTTTTTGCATTTTTCTTTTTTTTTCATAAAGTCCAAGATGGGGAAATCGAATTTGTTGTCATTTCTCATTGAAATTGTTCTTCCCTCTCTTTTTGTTGATTGTGTGGGCATGCTCTCCCATACCATACTTCTAGTACGTCGAATAGTAGGGCATGGAGGTCGCTCGAGAGGGGAATCATCTACAAAAACCAATAAATTTATATAGATATAAATGTTTAGTTACTATTGAGATGCGTATTTCATTATTTCCAAGATCATTAAAATGATGTTTACCTATTCGCTGACTAGGTGAGACAACTGGAGTGTTCGTTGGTTATTCCATTTGTTCCTCTTCCATTTGAGCATGAGCACCTACATGCAATGCCATTCACATAAGAAAATTTATTACTACATGTAATCAATTATATATTTGAAATCATAATAAATACTTCTATTTTATAGCATACATACATGAATCATGGCTAGGTTTCTTGCCACCAACAAAAGGCAGCTCCGCACCATCATGTGGTACCTATTCGGTACTGCTACAATCGCTACTTTTGTTTCTCTCACCCTGAAAACCAAAAAAGGCATTTAATTTTCAATGTAATGATTCATGAATAGATTACACAAGTACATTATAATGATGGTATTATTATGAGGAAACTCAATTTTTTTTGTAAGATGTTTGACACGACTAAGTCTATAAAAACATAAGGCCAAGTACACCAAGGTCACTCAAGTCACACTACCTTGTCCATCATTCTCACTAACACTTTGTTTCAATTCAAACATAATATGGTAAAATTATAGTCATGGAGGGATTGTGGTGAGCTCATAGAACAAGAGATAAAACTTAGTTAAGATGGAAAAACAAATATTGAGTTAACTATTGTAAGAGTTAGGGAGATGGTTGGAAGAAGGGAACCTAATAGTGTTGTTAGGATGTTTACCACCTCAATCATCCATTATTGTCTTTGAATGGTTGATTTGATCATTTTTCATTGATCAACATGGAGAACCAACCATATTGATTTGAAATCATCATTGGAGTTCAATTGGTGTAGTCAATATGAAGACTTGATCTTGAAAGTGATAGTTGTCAATCTTGGATTCGTAGTGTCTTGTTGATTATGAATTCAACCTTATTAGGCCTTATATTAAATGTAATATATTTGTGCAATTGATCCAATGTTCTTGTAATAATCATATGTGGGTGTATGTTGTTGATTGTCTAGATTTTTTTTCCAAAGGAAAAATCATATTTTTTATTAATATATGAATGGATAATTACATTCTTAAGATGCTCACCACAATTTTTTAATTAGGCTAGTTGAATGTCTAGATAAAGTGGTATAGAATATACTTGATGATGAGTCAATTAATCTAGAAAAGATTCATAAATCCACTAAGTCCATTACAAATCCTAAAAGCAAATTCAGGTTCAAAATGGCAACAGATCAATGGAAACATCTTAGGTATTATGCTCATATCAGGTCTTTTAAAAGATTTGATTATCAACTCAATAGTTGTAACGTCTAAAAGGATATTAATTAGAGTTGGTATGGGGATGCTTGAAAACATTCATTTATTAAAACAATTTGTCATATTAAGATCTTTCCAATGCTTAAGAAGTTTCAAGTTATCACATATACAAATTTGACATAACACAGAATTCAAGTCCACAATAATGTGAGAAAATTGAACATGCACAAATGGATTTATTTACCTCTATGTGCATCAATGGGGAAATTTGGGTTTTCCCCAAGATTTTTCGATGTTCCAACACATTTGAAAACCATACTTGAAGTCGAGCCTCAAGTATTCTTAAGTGGTTGCTTCTTGAAAAGCATTTCCTTGCAATGCATAACACCATAAAAATTATTTGTTCACTACAGTGATAAATAAATTATGTGTTCTCTACAGTTACAAAAAAAATGGCTACAAATAATGATCGTCCGATTCTTATAATTCATGCTCTTAGTTTTTTATGTACACCCTGGCCCAGTTTGTGATGCCCGTGTTTTTATACCCTTGGCTTTGTTTCTTTATAGGTGTCGGGGAGCCTATGAAAGGTTTAAAATATGTCAGATATCAAAACTTAAATATATTTAAAAGTAAAAAAAATATTGAACATTTTTCATTGAAAATATGATATGTGACATATATTCTTGAACCGATTGGCCAAGTATTTCCTTGTTTTCTCAGTGCCTTCTCCTTTGCATCAACCATGAGTTCTTTCCACTCCTCTGGAACCATCAGAGGATGCTCATTTTTAGTGTTAATTTTGCAAATTGTCCCTATAATATTCCCTGACATATTTCAAATTTAAGCCAATTGTTGCGGTGACACCTTTTTTGTTTAAGGTATCACCAAACACGTTAACCATGCGGTTCATCAAATCATCTTTCAATTTGTCATTTCGGGCATTCCACCGTGTATGAATCGTGGGCCAAAAAATATCCAATGCCTTCTAATGCAGGATCTTATAAAAAACATTATTTCCTGCAAAAACAATATGATCATTAATTAAAAAAAAAATGAGGTATGTGGCTTTGAATTACATGAAAAAAAACTGAATTAATTAAATAATACCTCCAATCTTTGGTATATTTATTTGAACAAAGTCATTTTCCGCCAAGAATGTAACGGACAATGATCCCTTTCTAACCACTCGTCTACTCAAGGATAGCAACTTTCATATTCAATGCTACTCTCCTCTCTAACATCCTGTGAAGTAGTATTGGGTGAAGGGCCCTGCTGATCTCCAACATCCGATGAGGTCATAGCATCTAAATGGAATTGATGGTTAGGAGAGTCAAATAACCTCGTTGGTACGATATATCGACCCTGTGTTGAACCATCACTACTACCATTTTCGACATCTATATATTGTACTTGATGCACAGGTGTTGTCTCCAAAAATTCCTACAAAAAAAACCTTAATTGATTAGATCATATCAAAAATAGAGAACTAAAATAACATAAATGAATACATTTCATAGTTCATAAAATATTCCATAGATACCACTTACCCCATACTGTACTATTGTTTGCCTCAAGTCACGAATTATTTCTTTGATTTCTTCAGTCATGGGTCTGATTTTTATCAGTGTAAGAATTTCTTGATTGGGCTTTTTCAAATCCTTCTTCACAATTCCCATTGGATCAGTTGAATAAAATATAAATTCCTTGGTGACCACCTCATCATAGTGATGTGGTGTTCTCTACAAACATCAATCAATAAAAGTAGTTAATTTATTTTTTCCATTACAAAAAATCACATGAAAAAAAAATAACATGCATTTAATAATAATAAAATTACTTTAATCATGTTTAGGTACTATTAGGATAACATTTACCTGATGGGACACCATTGGGGATTTCCCATGGTCATCCTGCCACAATACAAGAATAAACACAATTTCATATTGAAAAGTAAAAATTGAACCATGTCTAATAAACATTATTAATTAAGAAAAAAATTAGCGTTAATATGACAATCACGTTTACCTGACCAGAATATGCAGACATGTTTTGAGTACCCCCTTGGCACAATATAATAATCATGATATCATATTGAAATATCATAGTGTTTACAGTATGCCTACATGGTGTTTACAATATTCCCACATGGTATTTACAATATGCCAACACAGTGTTTTCAATTACGCGTGTAAGGGGATTCAATAATTCCTGCAAGGGGATTGACTAATTGCAACAAGGGGGTGGTAATAAGAATATAAGGAAACCCTCATACCCATAAGACCAAGGTGTACCATAAAGGTGGATAACCAACCTATTTTACCCATAGGACCAACAAGACCAAGGAATTTAATCTTTGTCAAGCTATCAAAGAGTCATTTCACATATTTAAGTGAAATCATTGTTTAAAACTTTAAAATGTTTGTATTGTATATATCACAGGGATATTGGAATATTTTCATATAGATATAACTTGGTATGAAGTCATGTTTTATTGTCAAACTTTAAGGATACCTCTTTTAAATTGGTATCTCGGACTAATCATTGGATTTTCCATTTCCTACAAGATTTGGACTAGTTGGAGTATCTAATATCCTACATTTTGAGAGTTTTTTGCTGAAATCTGGGAGCATTGAGTCAGTGAGTGGATGAGAATAGTAATTAGACCTAGAAGAGACGTAGAATAACATTAGTATGTATGGATGGCATGCTAAGAACTCCATCCCCTTGTACCAACTCTTTACATGCAAGAACCTCGTCCCTTAAGTACAGTCTTGTTATTAGCTTAGATATACTGTAGCTTCTATTAGCTTCTTATAGTTACTTATGGTATGGTTAAAATAACCTATAGTTCTCCGAATTCACTTACGCTTCACCGCATAGATGATAGGTTTCTTAATAGAGTTGATTAAATTCAATAAGTATGAGGTTTAGGTATGATTCATAGGTTAGGATAGTCCCGCAAAAGTGTGATTTCCCAAGGCTAGTCCCAAGGAGTAGGTACGAGGCCATCGAGTCCAAAGGAAGAGTTTCAGGAAGTTCCCAAGTCATAGGTGTGATTCATAGGGTGGGTAAAAAGGACGGCTGAAAATTATGTTTCAAAGACATGGGTTATAATCTGAGGTCCCCAAGGCATACGTATGATGGGAGAATATTTCGAGGTCATCCCTCCTAGAATTATAGGTAGTCTGAGTAATTTAAGGACATCCTTGCTTACACCATGAATTTAAGGTATCTATCTGAAGGTTCAAGGAATTCTTGGGATGTTCAAGTCTATTCTTTTATGTGAAGTCCTGGTGGGGCATTCATTCCATACTTATATCCTTCAATGGAATACTTATAGCCTTCATTGGAAGGATGTAATAGGTGGAAAGTTCATTTCCTTATGAGTATGACTATTCTGGGTGGCAACATTGATTCTATGTCCTAGCAGTCTTGTTTTCATAATTAATGCCGCAACAATATCAAATGTTGAGCTAAGTCTTTGTGGAATTGGATTTCCAAATTATAACAGCAATTACAAGATCCCTAACACACAATCTACCTCCACCATGAGACATTTCCCTAATGTGCCTTGGTGATAGTTTAGGCAGTAGGGTACAAACTCGGTAAATATGGAATTTATAAGTGCACTAAAGCAAGTTATGAGATAGTAGAATTGTTTAGGATTTGTTTTGGTCACTTTTGTGGCATGGGGAGAGGCCCTCTAAGGTAATTATTTGAAATAATCACCCTCCTATGGTATCCTACAGCAAGACTGAAATATAAGGAACAAGCCCACTGTTGGTAAAAGAAAAATAGCCCTAAATAGTAAATTCATAACAACATTGAAGGGAAACACCTAAGAAATACTTCGAGGAAATTTCTGGTAGTTAACCTCATTCATATCAACAGACATGTAGCAAGGATTCATGGCTACATTACAAAGTTCTACCAAGGATCAGTACTACCCTTCATTTCAAAGAAGGGATGTGGGAAGTCATTAAATTTAGAAACCCCTTGAAAAGTACACTTAATGAGAAAACCTTATAAAAGTTTAAAAGAGACAAGACCAAACATAGTCCTTTTCTTACAAACTGGTATTCCTATTTTTTCAACAACCTACACCTACAAGAATGGCTAGTGTGGATCCTTCTACTAGTTTTAAATTAATATTTGAAATTCATTTTTACCTAACATAGGTATAAAAGGAATTCTCTTTATTCAGAAGGTGCATCAATCCATTTTTAACAATTAAATTCTCCCCAAATTATAGCTATATCATAGAGAAATAAGACATCAATTATTCCCCTAAATCAATCATAACAACAATGTGCAAACTATTTTGTAGCTTATGTATTGTGTAAAAACTATGAGATGATGCTTTTTTTCTCAAATATGCATCCTATGATTTTCTGTAAATACTAGTAGAAGCCCAAACCTCACTGGATAAGCTCTTAGTCATGATTTATCCTACTCACCAAAGCGCACCGTACCAACCCATAGCTAACTGAACCGATATCAGGCCAGATAGTATGAGGCGTGAAAGCCCTTACAAGACAAGACAATATTGTATATCTATCTACATTGTATATATATCCACTATCCATAAGAGGGGTTGATTGTCAGATTTTATAGGAAGTAGGTGAATTATTTTTTGTATAAAACCATTGATCCTAATCAATCGGTGGAGGGCATATAGGAGCAAACCCTGACTGTATCTATCAATAAAACCCTGATTGTATCTATCCAATTGTATATCTATCATCTATACATAAGCGATGTTGATTTTCAGGGTATGTAGTAGCATGATTTATAGGAAGTAGGTAAAGTTTTTTTTGTATAAAAACATCCATCCTAATCAATCGGTGGAGGTAAGATAGGAGAAAACCCTGATTGCAATTTATTGACTGTATCTATCAATAAAACCCTGACTAGAAAACTAGTTAATGGATTAAATGAAATCATTTGACTTATCGAACACATCTCTACGGGAAAAAACTATACTTATATTGGATCTTGGTCTTGAAGATACCTTAGCCTATGCTTTTCCAGATGCCTTAGTGACCTTGACCTTTGCTTATGGGTCTCAATCTCAATCTACCAATGTCTCTCTACGTATATTTTGGAGATGAAAGGGGTGGATGTCCTTGAGGATAGAAAACCCCCAAAGCTGGGATACCATTAAAATTGAGTTGCATCCCGGTGCCCACCCAATAAAAATCTTCTTGTAGGAATAACCTGTACTATAAAAATGGTTTCAAACAAGAAATTTATCTGGTGCAACTTAAGGGTTTTTCCACACTCACAAGCTAGCTTTCTGGTTGTGTCAAGTAAGGGGTTTGTTGAACGAACAAGAGCTTCATCCTCTGCAACCTTGGAACCTCCTCTATGACCTCAAGCCTAGTTCGTAGGTGAGTTAACTGAAAAACATCCTCTGCAACCTTGGAACCTCCTCTGCGACCTCGGGCCTAGTTCGTGACTGAGGTAAGTGAAAGATGTAAATTTTGTTTGTCGCAACAGGGGGAAGATAAGATGGATAGTTTTAATTGTTTGTTCTTTTTTTAATGTTTATTAATTATGTTTATTCTTTTTAATATTTAATAATATTTTAATGTTTATTATTAATTTATGTTTATTATTATTTTAATGTTTATTATTAATTTTATGTTTATTATTATTTTAATGTTTAATTTTTTTAATGTGATTTATTACCTTTACTTGAATCCAATAAGTCCACTACACCCCTTCGGAGAAGGATAAAGCCAGGGACTTTTTCTAGCAACACGGAGGTAAGGTAGCAGAACAACCAATTTAAACTTAAGATGAGAGATGTTTGTTTGGGATACAAGGTACTATATTAAAAATTTAATGGAAATGCCAATGATGATGAAACTGAAGACATCAATACTTATGATCATCATCATCATCACCATATTTAACATCATCATCATCATGATAATCATTGTCAACATTATCATCATCATCGTCATCATCATCAAGAACATCATCATCATCATAATCATTGTCATTATCATTGCCAATGATCATCACTGTTGTCATAAACAACACCATCGTCATTGTCATAGTCGTCATCATCGTCATAAACAACACCATCGACATCATCATCATCGTTAGTGATGGTGATGATGATGATGATGATGTTGATAGTGAAATTATCATGGTCGTCATAGTCAGTGGGATTGGCATGATCATTTTCTTTATGGCCATCATCGTCATCATAAGAAAATAATCATCAATAAACCCTTTCTTGAAAAATAATTTTCATATGAGTGTAATATGGTGACCATTTCAAAGTTTGACACACAGAGGATGCTTGATAAAGTCCACTATCAAGAAGACTTGAGACAAATAGCATAAGTAAGTAATAAGGTTAGATGGAATTCATTGTAAAATACAATTTATTTCTTACAAGTCTTTAAATCCTAAAAATGTGTAAAATTCATTTAATTACAACCTTGTAATAGGAAATTGAACATGAAATTGTTCTTGTCTTATTATTATTTTTAAAATTTATTCTAAAATAAAAACCCATTTTTTAAATAATTAGGCTTATTCAATAGATAATAGAGTGGATAGATACAAATTATAGATTACATGTGTTAATGGTTAGGAAATAGTGTTTATAAGGTATAGGGTTTAGATATTATAGTATTCACAAGCCAAAGAATTAGGATTTATAAACATTTTTCAAGTATTCAGGGTATTAGGTGATAGGATCTACAACTTACAACTTAATAATTATTAGGAGTGACAAGTTATCAATTATTGAGTTGAAAAATGATGGAAGTAAAGGGGTCGTAAGGGATTATCAAAGTAAAAAGTATACCAGTTGCAAGGTTTTTTCTTATCAATGATTAGGGGTTATAAACCTAGTAATTAGTATTAGATAATTACTATAACTACTAACTTATTACCTTTTATAAACCCTTAGTTGCACCACCAAATTAATGCACACATAAATGAAGATAGTACATGATGAACATAGTTCCTAGGATATATCTCCATATCAATTATGTCATGGTTCTCATCTATCACTAGTACATGTGAACATTTTTCCCATATCAAATTGTCGCTAGGATGAACATGTTGATGATGATGATTGCGATTATTTTAATCTGAGTATGAACATGATGATGATTATGAATATGAACATGATGATGATGATGATGATGATGATAAAGTTTATGATGGTCATGATATGTTGATGATGATGATGATGATAACATTGATGACGATGATGATTATAACATTGACGATGATGAGGCTGAGGATGAGGATGAGGTTGATTATGATGTTGATGATGAAGATGATGAAGATGGTGATGATGAGGATGATGATGGTGAGGAGGAGGATTATGATACCATTTATGATCATAAAGATGAAGATGATTATGGTTGTGATTATTCTAATGAGGATGACAAGATGACGATGATTTTTATTATTCTAATGAGTATGAACATGATGATGATGATGATGAAGATGAACATGATGATGAATATTATGATGATGATAACATTGATGAAGATGATGATTATAACATTGATGATGATGAGGCTAAGGATGAGGTTGATTATGTTGTCGATGATGATGATGATGAAGATGGTGAGGATGAGGATGAGGATTATGATGATGATTATGACACCATTGATGATCATAAAGATGAAGATGATGATGGTTGCGATTATTCTAACGAGGATGACATGATGATGATGATTTCTATTATTCTAATGAGTATGAACATGATGATGATGATGAAGATGAACATGATGATGATGATGATGATGATGATGATGAAGATGAATATGATGATGATGATGATGATGATGATGATGATAACATTGATGACGATGATGATTATAACATTGACAATGATGAGGTTGTTGGAGCAATAATACATCCTTAGTACATAGTTTTGACCTTAGGCTAACTTCATTTTCTTTCATGCAATGATATCCTATGGTTTAGACTTAGGAGAGTTGGTTTTGCAAGATATCTGGTTATTTTGGCATGTTCACACCTACAACAACACTCTAGTTTGGTCAACCCATCCCATGTAAACCCTCATTAATTTGGGGCGCTAAATCCTTGGTATGGGGGATACAAGTTTGACTAGGTGTGCTAGTGGTGTATTTTGCCTATTTTGGATCTCCTAGGAGTATTTATTGCCACCTTAAGCCTCCCACTCAGCTCCATCTTCTCACCCACACATGACTTGGAGTCTTTAATTCCCTAGCACACTTCACCAACATTCACACCTCGATTCGTAATTTTTTTTGGGTTGAGTTGGAGCTCCATTAGTCCACCTAGGGGGGATTGAGGTCAAATCTCACCATGACACATGTACAACTCCAATTGGCTTCTAGAGTCTCATGAATTGTCTCCAATGTATTATAATTATGTACCATAAAATATACAAGATGTGTTGTAATATCATGGTTTGATCTTAGCACCTTTCACATGTGTTATTCTAGCTATTTCCGTCTCTTTGTTTTTCTCTTGCATATTTTGTAAAACACTTTGATGGTGAAATTGTTATAGCTCCTAGATCTAAATTGAGAAGCAATTCTCAATGGTATCAGAGATATTTGGAGCTGAAAACAAATCTAGTGAGGTTTGAGTTGTTGTTTAGGGCATATTTCCACTTTATCTAAGTGTTTTTCATTGCATGTTCTTACAACAAATTCATGGATTTGAAAGTTGTTCCTCTCCTTTCCCCATTCAACTATTTTGAATGGAAGTTGAAGATGTGTTCATATATCAAGAGGCAATGTCTCGATTATTTCTCCATTGGTGATGTGAGAGAGACAAAGTCCTGTCAAGAGAAGTGTGATTGGCTTAATGACAATGATAGAGCCTATGGAACTATGTGTCTTGCTATACCTCCTACCATGTGCTATCTCCTTGGTTCTACTAAGTACCCATTCGATCTCTGGAGAAATCTAGATTAAGCTCTTGGCATGCAACAAGAAGATAAGATCTATATGGAGAGTAAGCAAATGGGAACATCCTTATGTGTTCTCCCTCCTATGATCTCAACCTCATGCATTTCTCAAGAATTTCTTCAAAATGAAGAAGAAGAAGTAGCCAAAGATTCAGAAAATGATCCAACTCAAGTTTCTTCCTCTGTGGCTTCATCTCCTTGTCAAGAAGTTATTTTTCATGAATATAGAATACAAGTTGCTGCCATCACTACTGCTGAAGATTTATCTATCCATTCTACACCCTTCTCCTTTATGTCTTTTGTTATGAATAGTGAAGATGTATTGCTAGTTGATGTTCATAGTGAGCCCTCTCTAAAAGATGGGTTTTCTTCACATGAGAGTATTGGTTCGAAATATGGAGAAGTTTGCATTAGAGGAAATTTCAACTCAAAATGGGCCTTTTAACTTTTATTCAAATTCCATGTCATTATGTGTTAGCCAATGAAATTGCTTTAAATTTGAAATACCGTATAGGTCTTAAACACTTTTTTAATATAAATTTGGGGATAGGTATCATAAAAAAAACTACTTTTTTTGTTTGTATTTTTGACATATCTCCCCGTGTTTTTACTCAAATTTCGATCGAGAGAGCTCATTGGATGCGGAATTAAATTCCGCACTCAACGAGTACCCACTCGGCATACTTTTGATGGACCCCGCTACCCCAAAAACAAGAAATACCTGAAAAAATGGAATGATGATGTCATCATTCCATTTTTTCAGGTATTTCTTGTTTTTGGGGTAGCGGGGTCCGTCAAAAGTATGCCGAGTGGGTACTCGTCGGATGCAGAATTTAATTCCACATCCAACGAGCTCTCCCGATCGAAATTTGAGTAAAAACACAGGGACATATGTCAAAAATACAAACAAAAAAGTAGTTTTTTTCTTTTCTTCCTCCAAAATTAATAAATATTATTTTATTATTTTAACTATTATTTTATTAGTTCATTTTATGAGGCCCATTTTGAGTTGAAATTTCCTCTAATGGATGTCAAGTGAATATCTCTCATTTATTCACACTATTTTTCCCATGTATTCCTCCACCATCACTAGCAGAGTTCCTTCAACTTCATATGAAGATGGAGAAGCCTTTCCCATCACAATGGCACATTTGGGATTCTTGTTCCACCTTCTTGGAGCTTATTAAAACTTTCATTCAAATTTGATGCTTCAATATCCTTATGACTCGCTTGGGTCACCTATTCTCAAGCACTTCAAGTATCTTTTGGGCATGGAATCCTATTTGGTTTGAGGTTCAAGTCTGAGGAGAACCATTCACTCTCCTATCAATACATTTCAGTTGTTCTACATGGTCTGAGGATTCATCATGCAGTTGTTCTTGAGTTGGTTGATCACATTGCACTTCTTCTCAAGAAGAATATTCCTCTATACATTTTCATTTAGTTTGGAGTGTATGCATATTTTTGGTTTCTATGACATTTCCATTCTTTAGGGGAGGCTTTGTCCCATGAGGTTTTCCTCCTTACATCGGTTACATGGATCAATAAAAATTGTTGTAAAAGGTGACCTGTGCCTTAGTTTCCAAGGCCTTAATAAATTATTTAAATTGTACTAATTCTAGATTAAGGGGGGGTGTTGGAGCAGTAATACATCCTTAGTACATACTTTTGACCTTAGGATAACTTCATTTTCCTTCATGCAATGATATCCTATGGTTTAGACTTAGGAGAGTTGATTTTGCACGATATTTGGTTATTTTTGCATGTTCACACCTACAATAGGGCTCTAGTTTGGTCAACCCAACCCATGTGTGCCCTCAATAATTTGGGCCACTACCTCCTTGATTTGGGGGATCCAAGTTTGGCTAGGAGCACTAGTGGTGTATTTTTCATGTTTTGGATCTTCTATGAGCATTAATTGCCACCTTGAGCCTCCCACTCACCTCTATATTCTCACCCACACATTTTGTGGAGTATTTAATGCCTCAATACACTTCAGAAATGTTCACACCTTGGTTTGTGACTGTTTGGTCTAAGTTGGAGCTCCATTGGTCCACCTAGGGGGGATTGAGGTCAAATCTCACCATGACATATGTACAACTCCAATTGGTTCCTAGGCCTCACAAATTATCTCCAATGTATTATAAGTATGTACCACAACATCTACAAGATTTGTTGTAATATAATGGTTTGATATTAGCACCTTTCACATGTGATATTCCAACTATTTCTGCCTCTTTGTTTTTCTCTTGCATATTTTTTGAAACACTTTGATGGTGAAATTGTTCTGGCTCCTAGATCTAACTTGAGAAGCAATTATCATAGATGATGAGGATGAGGATGAGTTTTTTTATGATGTCGATGATGAAGATGATTAAGATGGTGATTATGGTGATGATGGTGATGATGATGATGATGATGATGATGATACCATTGATGATCATAAAAATGAAGATGATTATGTTTGTGATTATTCTAATGAGTATGACATGATGATGATCATTGCTATTATTCTAATGAGTATGAACATGATGATGATGATAACATTGATGACGATGATGATAAAAAAATTGACGATGATGAGGATGAGGTTGATTATGGTTTCGATGATGATTAAGAAGATAGTGATGATGATGATGATGATGATGATGATACCATTGATGATCATAAAGATGATGATGATACCATTAATTATCATAAAGATGAATATGGTGATGGTTGTGATTATTCTAATGAGGATGACTTGATGATGATGATTTCTATCATTCATCATAAATATCATCATCATCAACGTATTCATCTATATCATCATCTGGTCCAAAATCACTATTGTTGAAAGGATCGCTCATATCATCATCATCATCAATGTCATTTTCAGTTATATATCCATCATCAATATCATCATCGAGTACAAAATCGTCTCCTGCGTCATTTGGATGATCAAATTCTTAATCAAATTCTTCCTCTGACACATCTACGACAACCACTACTCCCAATCTACATCACCTTCTTCTTCAACATTTTCTTCTTCCTCTGGATTATAATTAATCGATATTCCTCTTGGATCATATCTAACAATGTATGACCAACCTGCTTTACCTGGAACCTCTGAGTAAAATACCTGCTCCCATTGAATTGGAAGAACATAAGGCTCTCTATCCGGTTCAAGTTCCCTTATATTAACCATGGTAAATCCATTGGCATGCTCAATAACAGTTCTTTCAGGATCATGTTCATTCATTCGTATCCTATATCATTTGACCTCAAACATAAATATTTTAAAGGAATTAAAGTCACACTCAATTATATCTTCCAAATAACCATGGTACCTACTTTCATATACTTCTGGATGCTTGTCACTTCTAGATGAAACATTAGTGACTTCAAAACTGCAGTTATCCCTTTCTTGTGATCTAACTTTCTGATGCGAAATTTACAACCATTGGACCACATAGCCTTGTGGTGTATCAAATGCATCATGCCTGAATCAGTAAATAAATATATAATAAGAAATAAACAAAATAAATACATTTATATAATGGGAAACAACAAAAAAAAATGATTAGGGTATAAAATATACTTGCCTTTTTTATCTTTTAAACCACATGCTAAATCAATTTCCCTTTGTGTAAGTTCACTGGGATATTCTTCTTAATGACGATGCATTGTTTTAATCAATTTTCTCACCCCTTCCCATGATAAGGTACCATAGAAATCTATACATATTTCTATCCATTCCTCCATCCAATCAAGATTTTTTGCAATGTATAAATGTACTGCATCCCACATGCAACCAACTATACGTAAAAATAACAATTAAGAATTGTAAATTAGCTATCAATAAAGGAAATTAAGTTTACATTACAATACTGATGGAATAATAAAAATTACATGAGTAAGATATATATGAAATAGAAAAAATAATTGTATAATAAATTAAATCTATACCATCTAATTACCTTTCACTTTCCTTGTTCTACCTTTCCCCAATAGGACCTCCCCTTTAAATTTCTTGATGGAGTTGAGATGACAAATGCAAGGAAGATTGATATTTTTTATAAATGTGGAAGATACCAAATAATGTACACCACGGATTGATAAACCATATATCCCTCCACAATAGAACCCTCAGGATGTGCTCTTTGTCTAACAAAATCCTTTAATGACTTTAAGTGTCTTTCCACCATCCACATTGATCTTGTGTGTACAGATCCACACAATTCAATCTCCTCGACTTGGTGTATGAGATAGTGTTATTGTGCATTGAAACATCCTAGAGGTAAATACTTCTGCATTTCACACATTAGATGAAGAATTTATCTCTTCCAATACCTAATATCTTCTTTATGGATTTCTCTAGATGAAATCCACCTACAAATGATGCGAGAAAATAACAGTGATCAACAAGATTGAGGCATATATAATAAAGTTCCAATCTGTAAAACAAAATATTTCAATAATCTATGCAACAAAGTGAACAAACATTTTCATGCATATAAATTGTTACTTACCTCATGTATTTACCAAGATCATATATAACTTATTTTATGTTGTCGTCAAAGCTATCTAGGAGAGATAGAGGTAGAACGTACTATAACAAAAAGAAAATGATCATTCTTTATTTAATTTCCAAATAAGAGACAACAATTACTAAAAATATGTACTAAATGGAAATTACATACGTAAATAATTACCTTAATGAATGTATGCTAGTCATGAGTTTTAACACCACCAAAATCACCTTTTTCATTAAGATATTTTGTATGTTCCACGAAAACCTAGTTGGAAACCTTATTTTATGAATGACCTATTTTATATCATTGCTTTATTACTCTGTAAATAACCATGGAAGACTAATATTTCGGTACCCCTCTCTGTCATTGGAATTAATTACAATTTGTAATGCATGATTGCCTTCTGCAATGTCACTACAATTTTTTTCAATTTTATCTTTGTCAGTCCTTCCATCTAAGATTCTCCATATCATTTTTGTTACATTCTTCCCGATATGCGTTGTATCGAACAATTGAGCTTTTTGTAAGTGCACATAGTAAGGAAACCTATTGAATTGTATGGAATAACTCTTCATTCCTCAAGGAATCCCATTCATTCCTTCATGACATTCAACATTAAACATAAACCAAAACACATTAACAATAATTCATGACACCAATGGTAGAGAAAATTCAATAAAAATATAAATTCATAATATTACATATTTATATGCTACATATACAATTTGCACACCATGATGATGTCTATTGTATTCCAACTTCCATAGGTGATGTGTCATTATTCGTGGTTTATTCCCATTGTCTTCTTTACCATTGGATTTTGTTTTCTCAGTAGTTCAATACCTATGGTTCTTAGGGAGGGAATTCATGTACTCATCAAACACCTCCTTTCCTAAACTTCTTGAACGGCGAGATTTTATTTTAGGACCACAGACTGGACATGCAAATTTTCCCTTTGTTTGGATGCTTACAATATATATGTATTAATGTTATATAAGAATCAAAAGATTAATAATTTAAATAAAAAATGCATGATATTTACCTTAAAAACATATTAATTTAAAGTGCAACATAAATTTACATACCACAAAATGTGTTAACCCGGGAGCGTCATGAATTGTCCATGCAAGTATTCCATGGAACTGAAATTGTTTCTTCCCTATTGGTCTAGATATGTCATACATAGTGATGTCATGCCATAACTTCAATAGCTCATTGATAAAAGGATCAATATATAATTGATACAAGACACATTTGCTCCATTCAATGAGGACAACCTCCATGATATTCATGATGTTCCTTTACTCGAGAATGTTCCTCACTCGATAAGTCCCAAGAACCTATTTATGAAGGCTCAACAAAAAATCTTGTATCTTCTATATTGTTGGTGGTGAACCTGAAAGTTTTGAATGGTTTATCAAACACTTGTTTCACACAGATCCTAAGGTATGTAATGTATTAATTGCATCATCACATGGTATGAAAAGTTCATTGTTTTCCTCTATTTTTAGTGTTAATTAATTCATAAATTAGGGATAAGCAATATTTCTTATTTATATTGTTTACATTTCATTTTTTTTTCAATGTTACATATTGTTGAGTGAATTTCCATTACCACCATCAAATAATTTACCACGCACATGTCAAGAGGTACTCTTGATTATGAAAGAGATTGGAATGGACTATCAATCTATCAATGCATGTCCTAATGATCATATTATATATTATGGACAATATGCATCAGAAAACAAATGCCCACAATGTGAAATTAGTAGATATCGAAATGATCAAGTAGCAAAAAAGGTGTCTCACAAATTTCTTCGTTATATTCCCATAATTCCATGTTTCCAACGACTATTCAAGTGCCAAAGTATAGCACAGTTTATGGATTACCACGAAAAGAACAGAAGTGAAGATGGTGTTCTTTGAAATCCTGTATATGGTTCTGCATTGAAGAACATCAAAGAAAAATGGCCAATTTTTAAAGATGAAAATTGTAATGTTAGACTTTCATTGGAAGCTGATGGTTTCAATCCATTTGGAGAGATTCATTCTACTTAGTCAGTGTGGCCTGTTTTCATCATAAACAATAACCTTCCTCCTTGTATGTCGATAAAGAGAGAGCACACAATGTTGGCAATGATTATTCCAGGTATTTTTTTGAATGTAATTATATTATTTCATTTCTTTGTTTCATTGTTTCATGAGAACATCTTTTATATATTTGGACACATAACTAAATAGAATCGTATGTTGAATAAATTAAGTAAGTACCAAGTTAAAGATATGAATGTATATATTGAGCCTCTTATCAATGGGCTATTGAAGTTATGGGTTGGCATCACTATGTATGATATCTCTATACTAATATGCCAGAAACAATTTTAGTTCCATGGAATACTTGCATGGACAATTCATGACACTCTCGGGTTAACACATTTTTGTGGTATGTAAATTCTTGTTTCACTTTAAATTAATATGTTTTTAAGGTAAATATCATGAATTTTTTATTTAAATTAATAATCTTTTGATGTTTATATAACATTAATACATATATATTTCCAGTCTTCAAACAAAGGGAAAACTTGCATGTCTAGTATGTGTTCCTAGGATAAAATCTCGTCGTTCAAGAAGTTTAGGAAAGGAGGTGTTTGATTAGTACAGACACTTCCTCCCTAAGAACCATAGGTATCAAACTACTGAGAAAACAAAATTCAATGGTAAAGAAGATAATGGGAAGAAACCACAAAGAATGACACCTAACCTATGGAAGTTGGAATATAATAAACATTGTCATGGTATGCAAATTGTATATGTAGCATATAAATATGTAATATTATGAATTTTATATTTTTATTGAATTTTCTCTACCATGGGTGTCATGAATTATTGTTAATGTGTTTTTGTTTATGTTTAATATTGAATGTCATGAAAGCATGAATGGAATTCCACAAGGAATGAATAGTTATCCGACACAATTCAGTAGGTTGCCTTACTATGAGCACATACAAATAGCTCATTTGTTTGATACAATGCATATTGGGAAGAATGTAATAGAAATGATATGGTGAATCTTAGATGGAAGGACTAACAAAGATAAACTTGGAAAACTTTGTAGTGGCATTGTAGAAGCCAATCAGACCTTGCAAAGTGTAATTAATTCCAATGATGGAGAGGCAGACCAAAATATTATTCTTCCATGGTTACTAACAGAGTAACAAAGCAATGATATAAAATAGGTCATTCGGAAAATAAGGTTTCTAACTGGGTTTTCTTCGAACATACAAAATACCGTAATGAAAAAGGTGATTTTGGTGGTGTTAAAACTCATGACTCGCATACATTCATTAAGGTAATTATTTACATATATAATTTCCATTTAGTACATATTTTTAGTAATTGTTGTCTCTTATTTGGAAATAAACAATGATTTTCTTTTTGTTACAGTACGTTCTACCTCTATCTCTCTCAGATAGCTTTGAGAAAAAAATAAAACATGTTATATATGATCTTGGTAAATATATGAGGTAGGTAACAATTTATATGCATGAAAATGTTTGTTCACTTTGTTGCATAGCTTACTGACATATTGTGTTTTACAACTTGGAACTTTATTATATATGCCTAAATCTTGTTGATCACTATTATTTTCTTGCATCATTTGTAGGTGGATTTCATCTCAAAAAGTCCATAATGAATATATTAGGTATTTGAAGAGATAAATTATTCATCTAATGTGTGAAATGTAGAGTATTTACCTCCAATATTTTTCAATGCACAATAACACTATCTCATACACCAAGTTGAGGAGATTGAATTGTGTGGACCTATACACACAAGATCAATGTGCATGGTGGAAAGGCATTTGAAGTCATTGAAGTATTTTGTTAGACAAAGAGAATGGCATTAGGGTTCTATTGTGTAGGGATATTGGTGTATCAATCCATGGTGTACATTAGTCAATATCTTCCAAATTTAGCAAGACATATCAATCTGCCTCGCATTTGGCATGTCAACTCCATTAACAAATTTGAAGGGGAGGTCCTGTTGGGGAAAGGTCGAACAAGGAAAGTGAAAGGTAATTAGATGGTGTATATTTAAGTTATTATACAATTAATTTTTCAATTTCATATATATGTTACTCGTGTAATTTTTATTATTCCATCGGTATTTTAAACTAAACTTAATTTCTTTTAATGATCGCTAATTTACAATTATTAATTATTGATTTCCTTTAATGATAGCTAATTTTTATTATTCCATCAGTATTTTAAGGTAAACTTAATTTCCTTTTGTATAGTTGATCGTGTGTGGGATGCAGTAAATTTATACATTACAAAAAATCTTGATTGGATGGAGGAATGGATAGAACAATGTATAGAATTCTATGGTACCTTGTCATTGTTGCTGGAAATTCTCACCTCCTGTAGACAAGAGTTGTTTCCCTAGATTTAATCCTTCACAGCTAGAACAAATGAGTGATAACAATAATAAGAACTTTACCTAGAATTGATAGATGTCTCGAATGATTCTTTTACCTATCATGTCTTATGATGTATCAACCTTGTATGGTTCTAGATATCCATGTATCTACCTGGAATAAGAGCATCAAAACAACATACAATATTAAAAGTACCAGAAAATGATCTACAAATCTATATCAGTCACTAAGGAATTTGATAACAAAATGAGTGATTATAACACAATGCATTTTATGGGAAAGGCGCCATCATTGCATTAATCATAAAAGAAGAGATATTACAACCATTGTTCCTTAGTGTTGTGATGCCTCCTCACATGCCAAGTCTTTTCCTCAAAGATCCAACTTGTCTTCTCTATGCTCACCCTAGATTTGGCCAAAACATAGGTGCAGCAGCATAACTTTCCTCTCCTTTCCCATTAGGGGTGAGCCAGGTTTTAAAGCCTTTGGGAGGATAGGAATGGTTGAGAAAATGGTGGATGAGGTGGAATGGAGATCCTACTAGGGGAGATATCGAGTCCAGGTGGTCCACAAAGGTAGGGATAAGGGTTCCACAAAGATGATCTTCGAGAAGATTCATGAATATTCTTTTTTTCGTTTTAAAACTTTAGCACCGCCTTTTCTACATGGATACAGAGCGTTACCAGGGTTGCAAAACTTATTGATCAAAGGGAAAAGGTCTCTCATTGTCAATTGACAAGTTACGTTATTGAAGTAGGTAATGCTCATTACATAAAGGGCAGAAGCGATGGTGGACACAAGTATGAAAACATGAGTCCTGGCTAGTGTCTAACTTCATCACTTGAGGAATTTGAGGAAATTTCTGGTATTTTGGTTCTCTGCACATGATGGTGATGAGAATTATGTGTAACAAAATGCCCCCCAAAGCATTAGGGTAAAGAGATACGATAGGCGAGGTCTTTGTAAGAACAAGTTGTCATTTCGAGGCAAGAAATCGCTTGATCAAAGATCATCATCAACCTGTTTTTTCTACAATACATAAATACTTTGACTCATATCCAATAGACTCGTCATCATGGCTGTAAACCAATACAAGGCAGATCCATGTGAGGGGTGAACAATCATGGCTACTAGAATAGTATGTAGATCCATGTGAAGAAGACTCAAAATTGGATATAGCTATAAGACACACAACATATATCTATGTCATATGGATGAAAATTTGAGCACAACCACGACCATACAAATGTGGATCCATGATAGGAATCATATAGAATACTCCATCACAACCTAGGGAAAGCAATGAGTGCTTAACAATTACCTAGGGTCTTCGTCTCGTCTTCCACAAAGTACGATTTTATCCATGTGATTACAACGTCTTGATGTCGAACATGGTAGAAACCACTTGATTACCAGTCAATGATGAGAACCATTAACAAGTGCGTGGGAAATAACCATTAATGTCAATGATTCCCAAGGTACCCTAGTACAATCTCCCAAGTGTGAATAGATAATCTGATGTCAAACACTTGGTTGAATCTTTCGATCAAAGGTTAATGATGTGAACCTATGTCGAAAGCGAGAGGATATATCATTAATGCATACAGATCTCAAGGTACTTGTTTTTTGTTTCTACTACTAATTCCTATATGATGACCTAAAGTCGACAGGAATAGTCTCGTCGAAGCAGGGCCGTGATGAATCACACATCAATGAAACAAAACTCAAAATAGAGTTCTAGAATTTTGAGTATGATGTAACCATGGGACTGAATCAAAGGTAAGTGACACAAAATCTTAGCTGCAGATGTAAACTCTCGATATGACTTCCCTTTGAACATTGTGCGTCATGACCGAAGACTTGGAAGCATTGACTTGACCAGGCGGACACCAAAACATAATGTGACGGTGGACAATGCATTATTTGAAAGAATCAAAGGAGCGACATGACTCATGAAAGTGGAACAACTTGGAAGCAAGCTGAATTCCCAATTGACTGAATGAAATGCAGACAAGTGACATGTTCAAAGGTGACTAACAACTACCATTATTGCAAATGAAATATAGTTCCCTTCCCTTAATTTCCCCATCATGATTGATGAGTCCCTCTTTTCATTTTTACGAGTTCAAAGAGGGTAACAAACACTCATTGCAGCTTATCCTAAGATAAGGCCATTCTCATATGTTTCTTGAACCTAAGAAAGGAGGGGTTCGTTCCCAAAAAACAGGATCTCTTAGTGTTTAATTTAATGAGTCCATTGAAAGTTGACTCAGTATTGTTCATGTTTAGAGAGTCTGAAAGAAAATGGAAAAAGACTCCAAAGGTCTTTTTTCGTATGATTTAGTCCCTGGGTCCTGAAAAAGTAAAAAATAATGCCAAAGATAACTCTTCTAGCTAAGATCAACTAGAGCATTCATTTTTCCTAATTAGTCAATCTGAACCGAAAAAGGGGTAAAGTACTGTTAGAAATACAAATCTTCAAGTACTTTTATGAGTTTGAAGAAAACAAGTTTGCTCAGCAATCTTTTCACATTTAAGAAGTCTGAAAAGAGCTTAAAGAAGACTCCATTATGTTTTGTTTTCACGATGAAATGGTTTAGCGAGTCTGAAAAGAAGTGAAAGTTCACTCAAAAATTTGGTACTAGGTTTAAAGAGCACGACCAAAGTTTCAAAAATCAGCGCTTGAGGAATTTTTCCATTTTATGAAAGTATGTAAAAGTCAAAAACAAACTCTATCATAATCAAACAATTTTTTAATTCTCATCCCTGCAAAACCTTTGAAAATATAATTAGACCTCCAAAATATTTAAAAAACAAGTTTTTAATGACTAGGTAAAAGGGAATTTTTCAATAAAATAATTAAAATGATTAAAATAATACAATAAACCCCAAAACAATTCATATAAAAACAAATGAAATAGTAAAAAACTTACCATTTAACTATTTACCAAGTTGGAGAGCTATTTGGAGCCATTTGTGTGCAAACTTCAAGCAAGGATTTTGGGGTCGTCAACCTTCTATTTCTCGATTTGTTAGTTCCAGGTAAGATCCAAACCAATTCCTAGCATTTCTATGGTTGAATTTTCCCCTTCCATGCAATTTTTTAGGGGTTTTGGAGTTTTTACCCTAGGGTAAAACATTCCCACAGGGTAACGCATTCCCCTTGCAAGAAAAGCAGTGCGCGAGCAAAACCACGGATTTCATTCCAAAAAAGGTGATGCCGCAGGCTGCCCCTAAATGCTCAACGTCGAAGCCAAAAGAAAGATTTTAAAGTATTATTAATGGTTGGAAATGTGTTCTAATACTTCAAATTTGATTTTTGGCAGGTCATTTTGGAAAAAATGGTTGTGTGGAAGGAGAGGAAACATGAGGATGATGATGACAATGTTGTAGAAGATGTTGGCTCTATAGCCACTATACGGGGTTGTGTCCTACTAAAATTTTTCCAAGATCCAAGCATGAGGTCTCATGTGAGATTACTAGAGTGTATACTAAGAATGTGGAACCCAGAGCAATAACATTTCGAAGTGGGGGCTCACATTATTACATTGGAAGTAGAAGATATCTACCTTTTTACAGGGTTATCTATTCATGGAGATCCAATCTCACTGATAGGTCCTTAGGGAGGATATGTCACCACACAGGAGATTATAGATCGCCATTGTTTTCCAGGAACTTAGATGTCTAGGAAAAATATCCCAATAAAAGAGCTGATGTATTTTCCTCTCTGCATAGTGCTCTTTACCATGCAGCGGCTTACAGGGATCCAAGGGGCTCATCGGTATTCTTGAGGGCACATGCTCTATGCCTTGGAGGAAATGATGCCTACAATATTTAACTAGGATAAGGCTCTACTGAGTTTTTTCAAGGAGCAACTGACCAAGTGTCGGCAAGGAGAGTTGAAACAATTTGGTTACGGTACCATATTGGAATCCTTCTTTTTTGAGCAACTACCTCATCTGAGGCCACATGTAGCTTTCACCGAGCTGAGAGCATGAGACCCTTGCATGCTGTAGTGGGTAGATATCATGACCCACACTGGTGGTGTTGGGTCTAAGGTCAAGTATGGTAACACATTCTTTTTTTGGTTGGAGGACCAACTACTCATGGTTGAGGATTATGCATATGTTGGTACTCACTTTAGAAGGGATCCAGACCTACCCTTACTAGCAGGTTCCCAATGGGGAGATATTGGTAAGAAGAATACTTAAGATATTAATTTTTTTTTCATTTTATGTTTTATAATTATTATGGATGATAACGAGACCTAATTTTATGCAGATGTAGGAGATGCATGACCAGAGGGTTCCTGCCCAATTGACAGGCGTGCGGGGGGGGGGAGCACTTCATACACAGAGGAGACGATGAGTTGACTGAGTTAAAGGAGAACCTCAACCAGTTAACTCTTGATATTCCAAACATTTCCATAGATGACATCCCTAGGAGCTACCAGAGGCATACTATTGGAGTATTGGGTCACTTTTCACGCCTGCTACAGAGGGTAGAAAGAGATCTCTTTCTACCCTGAGAAAAATTAGTAGTATTACATGTTGTACACACTGAAATCTATTTAGCTTCAGTATATATTAAATCCAGTAGGTTTCAGTCGAGGTCTTGAGACCATTTTTTTGTAAAAAACTTTATATATATATATATATATACAGACTTATCTATGGCAGTTTATCTACGTTTAAATGTGTAATGATNTATGTCTTTTTACTGTCTATTTTATTTACAATGAACCATATTTCACTTATCCAATGTTATGTGTGAGCAATATACCGGTCCAAAATGTAATTGGCTAATGAGTCTGCAACAGTGTTACAAGACCTAGAAATATGTTGATAAGTGATAGTTTCAAATGATCTTTCCAACAAACTCACTCTTCGAAAGAGACGAAGAAGTGTAGGATTTCTGATGGTATATACATGATTTAAATAAAAAACCACTAGCTATGAGTCCATGAAAACTACCAAGTGATCAATGTCTCGGGATGCAACCTTGATTAACAAACCTATTACCGCATGATACTCAGCGATATTATTGGTGGTCGAACCTATGCAAACCACTCCTAAACTAATTAGGCCATGAGCTGGGGAATAAAAAACCCAATTAGCTGAAGCAAGGTTCAGGGTATGATGGCAAGCACCATCAACAAAACCATAAAAATCTATTTGATCTAGATAATCAAAACATGGTATAGACAGTACTAACAAAAACTCAAAACCATATTGAAATACTAAAACCACACCAAAAATGCAATCAATGTACATATATACAAGGTACTATAACATAAATCACTTCAAGTATAGTACCTTTTTAGGTACAACCCATTGCGAGGTTTCCCGAAAGTTATCCCATCATAGTCTATAAGCTCGTAAGCCCCTTTCTCTAAGACTTTACTCACGATGTATGGACCATACCACATAGATTCTAGCTTCCCTTTTCCAACTTTTTCATGCTTCTGATCATAAGTTAGAACCATGTCACCTTCATTAAATACACGAGGTTGAACAAATTTATCGTACTGATCCTTAACATTTTTTTATATGCCTCATTATCCAAGGAAGCATCTCTTTGATTCTCATCAAGGTTTTTCAAATATAAAAAACGTTCTTATTTGATGGAACTGTTTGCGAGAAGCTCAACTGTAATCTTGAGTGAAGGGATCTTGCATTCAATACGTAGGATGGCTTCCAATCCATAGACCAACTGAAATAGTATGAAACCATTTGTTGTTTTTACCAAAGTTCAATAATCCCATAGTGCAGAAAACAAAGTTAAGTGCCATTTGGATTTATGATTGTTATGGAGAGAAATTCCTATGGCTTGGGGTACTACAACAGATAGCTTGACTCCAGAAATCAATCCTTTCCTATATGCAAGAGAAACCAAATATCTAACGCTAAAGGATATCGATTTGTACCTTATTCCGAATGGTTGATGTAGATCCTCATTGAGCTTTCCAACTCCAACTCGAATTGATAAATTGCTTCCTCGGCATTCAATAAACAAGACAAGCATGCTATATATAATCGTGTAAGACCTACTCTAGCATATATAATCAATAACATATAAGCATTTGAAATCATCCATGGATCAAATATTCATTCAAATACACATTATTGGACATGAAAAGATATTTCTATTGATATAAAATAGATATTACAATAGAGACAACCTCTGTTGGCACATCTACGAATCGGAGAAACTGAGTCCCTGAATTGGGCCTCCACCACTTCAATCCTCCATCTCTCGATAGAAAGATCACAAGCAAAAGGAAAACTTGGGAAGAACACAAAAGTGCTCAAAGGGACAAAGGATCTCGTTTCTATTAACGGTATACATCAATGACCAGTAATCAGATGATGGACTACTATGTTCGACCTCGACACCTCTATTCACATAGTAGGACATGTACTCGTAGCGGTTTGTGTAGAAGACCTTCCAGATTGGTGGCACATAACAGATCAGAACCTCCATGATGAAGATATTCAAAGGATCATGATCTCAATGAAGACTGAAGATATATAATGGATCAAGATCTCCATAATGGCTAGAAATTTCTGACATATACTGAAATCAAGTCATAAGAGCTGAAATCTCATGAACATTGGCACGATCAAGGAGGTAGCATATAAGAGATGCCACCAATATGGAAGGTCTTCTACACAAACCTCTACGAGTAAATGTCCTACTATTTGAATAGAGGTGTCGAGGTCGAACATAGTAGTCCATCATTTGATTACCGGTCATTGATGTATATCGTTAATAGACATGAGATCACCCACCAATAATGAAAATGGGAATCGAGGTACTAGAGTGAAAACTAACAAGTGTGAATAAATGTGTTGAGGTCAAAAACTTGAGAGAATCCATCGATCAGGGGACATTGATGTATTCCCAAAAACTGTCGATGACGAGAGAACCTGCCACTGATTACTGCAAGTCTCAAGGCACTCAAAAATGACTCTAGATTCCTATCCCAGAATAAATGATCTGAATTCGATGGGATGAAATCTACTGGAAGGATGGAATTAAGGCATCCCCCATCATCCAACACAAGGTACTCAGCAAAGCTGTATAATGTGGAAGTACTTGATCATAAGTTGCACGAACCAGTAACTGTACCGAGAATCGTCGACATGCAAAGTCAATATAACTGAGAAATGGCCGACTAGGGTTTCAACTTCCTTTGAACAAGAGCATAAAGGTGAATGGTGACTGAATGTAGGTAGCATAGACTCGATATACAAAACTGGGACATCTCTGTGACACAGGAGGCATCAACAAAGGCTCCATATGGACTGGAATCTTAACCAGTCAGTGGAGATAAACTCAGATAAACGAGTACAGCTCCTAAAGTCAAACTATTAACCCTACCAATGACTATGATATATAATGCTCTGTTCGAAAGCAACACAACTCGACTGCTGCCAAAGATAACATCTTTTCTTGTCTGTCTTTTTGGTTTTTTAATATTTTTTTGGACTTTTTCAAATATTTGAAAAGCTTGAAAAAGAATAAAATTGCTTTAAAGTTACAAAATAGGAGGAGACGAGTGTCAAATGGGAAAACAAACTAGTTCCAAGCAGTAGAACATACCTATGATCAATGCAAGGACACATGTGTAGGATAACAACACTCAGGGGAAATTCCCCTCCCGGTGAAAATGGGGAATCAAGCTGCAAAGGATATATAAAATGGCTCTGCGTGGCTAGACATGAGACAAGATCTGGCTATATGACTGATACCCAAAGTTAGGGAAGCCGGCATAAGCCTCAATAAGGCAGGCAAAGCTCATGATAAATGCAATTACATCTTGACATAAGGGAGTCTGGGGGAAATAGGCCAGCAAAAGATCAAGAGGAGTATGAGGCTCTTGCAAAATGTCATGGAAATACTATGCAATGGACTCCCACACCCTAAAGGACAAACTATCGGCATGGGCACCAAATGAAAATAAGGAGCTAACTAGGGTACCCATGTAAGGTCAAGCTCTACCATTCAAACCATGCCACTTCTAAAACAGCAAGAAGGTTATGTGACAAGATAGAATGGGTTCATACCTACGGTTATAATGAAATGGTCATAAGGTCATGCAAAATGAAAATAGAGGTGAAACCTAACCTATATGCTATTTTAAACATGATACCTGAAATCGGCACAAATAGGTCAAAACAATGATCAAAACGGCACTCAAAATGGTCTCCTACATCATATATTAGTCAAAAACGGTCCAAAAGGGTCAAAAACGGTCCAAAACTATAGAAAGGGGGGTAAAAATTTGAAAAACCTTGAAAAATTTCTATAAATAGAGAAAAATTCAAAACATTATATAACATTTGAAATTTTTACCCAATTGAGCTCAGAACTTCAAACGTGAATTCCGGGAGATCCAGCCGGCGGAATCTGACACCATTTTTTCCAGGTAATTTCCTATGCCCTGCTCTTTCATTCACATCTAAATTTTTCAATTTTCCATGGTCTAATTTGATTTCTAGGCCATCCTAAAGTATACACCATGGCCCACACAAAAATAAAGGATTTTTCCACGTATAGGGCTGGATATACACAGAAAAATGCCCAAAGTCGCGTACATATGCGGCTATTTAGCAAATAGTCGCGTATGCGGCTGTGTTCAAGATTTTCTAAGACATATAATGACCCAAAATTGAATTAAATGTGCAGGATGGTTCTAGAATGGAGATAATGTGAGCATGGGGATGTAGAAGAAGCAATACGGGATTGTCCCGAAGGGGGGAAGTGGTGAACCTACGTTCTCGTGGGCCCAGAGGTGGCCTCACCATAGAGGAGTACATAGTAGTGTATTGCTATCCAGACATGGAGAAGGTTAGGAGTTAGATCCCAACTAACTCCATACAGTTTCTAGGATTAAAGGCCATACTACTGACACTTGACAGGATAACAGGGCTAGCCGCACTCCACCAAGCCTCGTGGCCCTTGATGTTCTATGCAGTGGAGTGCATGAGACCCATGGTTTATGATTGGAGCACTGCATTGTTGGGAAACATGAAGCACCATCTCAGTGAGTGCAAGATGGGTAGGGTATGAAACTTTGGTTTCAGCAGCATATTGAGCATGTTTTTCTTTGAGCATGTTCCAGGGTTGAGCCCTAGAGTTGACGTTCCTCTTCACAGGGTTCAAGATCCGACCCAACGACGTTGGGAAGATGTGATGTGTAGACTAGGTGGAGGTAGGGTGTCCAACCCCTATCCAGCTAATTTATTTCCATGGTGTCGGTGGTAGATAATTGCCATCGATGATTACCCCTATGCGGGGATAGATTTTCGGGGATACCCTGACATGCCACTACCACCAGGATCGGCATACAGTGATATTGGTAACGAATCCCAACCCTCTTTTTAAGATTTCTGAGTTATTTAATTTTTTGTGTTTTTTTTATATATGGAATCAAAAAGACATGTTTTTGCATGACAACACATGGTGACATCCTGTCATATGCATGTAGATGTAGGACCACGGCAACCTGAAGGATTTCCTTGTCATGAACAGAGGGGAAGAGGAGATGACATTACGGGTGTGGATGCGGAGCAGATGCTCCAAAGAATTCATACCAAATTCGTGTGGTTGACACACAGGGTACCCATGGCGCAGGTCAAGGACCTGCCTGAGGCCATGCAACGTTAAGTGGTGGGTGTGCCATGAGCATGGGTGTGGTTTTTTAGACGGCTAGCTAGAGCTGTGGTGACATTCCACGATCAGAACCCCCATCCTCCTCCCCAGGCTTAGATACTTGGGAGTGATACATTTTATACTATCGTGCATTTATATTTGGGTGGATCGAAAGCCCCATTTTTGTATTATGACACTATGTATTATCACATTTTGGATGTTTGATGAAAAACTTTTATGATGATCAGTTTATTTATTTACATGTGTAAAAATGTATGTTTATGATGAGCTTATTGTCTATGAAACAAATTCCAATCTAACATGTAGTTAGCATATGAGTCAGCAACTTGATTATAAATTCTTGGAACATGTATGTATGTTATATTGTCAAATTGTTGTTCTAACAATCTCACACGTAAGAACTCCGTAATAATGTTGGATCCCTAACATGATACATGCCATTAAGCTGTGACACTACTAACTCCGAATCAAGATGTACCTCAAGAGATAGAACACCATGTGAAATGGAATCCCATAGAAGCTCGATAACGGAATTATATTCTGCAACATTGTTCAAAGAGGGCCATAAACATACACCTCCTAAAGACAATACCTGGCCCATAGGAGTATAAATCACCCAAGCAGCAGAGGCTGAGTGTTGAGTGTGACGGCTTGCACCATCCGCGAATCCTATATAGATGGAAGACTCCATTGACATCTTCCATAAGAAACGGAAGCTAATCAACAAACCCGGTCACCATAAGAAAAACCTAACTATGCAAAATGTTGTACAATAATATACAATAGCCAGCCCTGGCTTAAAATCATGCATAGTAATTTTTAAGATAGAGCCCATTTCTAGGCTCCACCAAGGTCGTATCCTTGTAATCTACTAGCTCATAAGTGCCCTTATCTAACACATGTTTAACCACATAAGGACCATGCCACATGCGGTTGAACTTTCCTGTCCCCAAGGGTTCTTTAGCTTGATCACACAAGAGGACCAAATATCCTTCACTAAAATTCCTTGGACAGACAGATTTATCATACTAGACCTTAACGCGATGTTAATTCACTTCTAGAGCCACTAAAGCATCCCAGCACTGCTCATCAAGCTGCTCTAAGTGGACCAAACTCTCCTCCAATGGGGAAGTGTCTGGTAAGAGCTCTATGGCTAGCTTCAAAGAAGGGATTTCGCACTCAACCGGCAATACAGACTCCACTCCATGTACAAGCTGATATGGAGAAAAACCGGTGGCAGTCTTAACCGTGGTCCTATAAGCCCACAAAGTAGGATATAACATCATATGCCAATTGGTATTGCTTTGTGCGATGGTTCATTGGAGAATATACTTTAGTGATTTGTTCACTGCTTCAACTTGTCCATTCGCTTGAGGGTAATAAGAAGAAGAATGCTCATGCTTATACCCTAACTTTAAGGCCAACTCTTCCATCATCCGATTCTGAAAGTGCCTACCATGGTCAATGACAAGCTCTTTCTAAATACCAAACCGAGTAATAATCTGGTTGAAGACGAAGTATGCAACTATCTCACCGTCGGATTTAATTGTAGGCATAGCCTTAGCCCATTTCGTGAAGTAGTCAAAATCCATGATAATATGATGATGCCCCCCGGCTGAAGCTGGGTTGCAATCCATGAAATCAAGCCCCCACTTAGTAAAGGGACTAGCGGTGATAATTGGATGTAACAGGGCAGGACGCGAGTGCATATTACATGAGAACACCTGGAAAGGGTGGCACTTCTTGACCACATTGACGCAATCTTTAAATATCGATGGCTATAAATAACCCACTCTCAAAAAAATTTGGGTTGTAGAAAGCCGATATAAATGACCACCACATGCCCCTCCGTGGCAATCATTCAGCACAATCTCAGCCTCCTCATGAGTTAAACAATGGCGTAACATGGAATCTACCCCATGGTGATATAATGTGTTATCCACTATGAGGTCATTCTTGGATACGTGACGTAATTGTCGTCATTCATCCCATGAAAGGTGAGTATGGACCTTCAATGTTTGTAAATATATGATAATATCCCCATACCATGAATCCAAAGTTGAGATCAAGAAGATGTGCTCATCGACAAACATATCTTCACAAGCCTCCTCCTCCTCACTCGGGAAATCAGATATAAGCTCCGCAAAAATCAATGATTTCTTTGATTTTGCTTAAACAAACTCGAGATTGAATTATTGTAAGATGGCAATCCACTTATTATATTTTCCCTCGATCATCCTTCTAGTGAGGAAGAATTGAAATGGATTGACATGGGCTACCACCAAGGTTTGGTGAAGGAGAATATAGTGTCTCAATCTTTGAACCACATGAACGGTAGCTAAGGAAAGCTTCTCCACATGGGAATAACGGATCTCCACATCTATAAGGTTTCGGCTTAGATAATATATGACATGCTCTTGGAGCTCCTCATCCTCTTGAACCAAAACCATACCAATCGTTTCCATGGACGCGACCACATAGAGAAGAAAATCATGGCTATAGTCGGGTGGACTAATCACTAGGGCTGATGCTAAGGCTCGCTTAAGCATGTCAAAGGACTCCTAGGCTCGCTCATCCCAGCAAAAGGTAGTGTCCTTCTTCAAAAGATGCATAAACCCTCTAGTCAAATTGGCAAAGTTCACGATGAATCTCCGTAAGAATTTTTCCATGCCTTGCAAACATTGAATATGTCTAATGTTTCTCGGGGGAGACAATTGAAGTATTGCCTCAACCTTCAAAGGGTTGAATCTTATACCCTCCTTGGAGACAATGAACCCTAATAAATGACCAGACTTCACGCAAAAGATGCACTTGTGAGGATTTAACCTAACCAAGTAATGGTAGAACCTTTCGAACACTAATCTCAAATGGTAGGAATGACGCATTCTCATATGAGAATGAGCAGCAAGGTCATCCAAAAAGACTTCAATAATCGATTTGAGATCAAGGTCATATCCCACTGAAAATTGGCTCTGGGGTTTTAAGGATGAAAGGAATCTTTCGATATGCAAAGGTACCGTAACGACAAATAAATCCAGTATTATGTTGATCCTTGGGTTTGATTTGTATCTAATTGTATCCAAAAAAGCCATCCATAAAGGAAAATACCTCACTTTCCGCACGCTCATCCAAATTTTGATCGATAAATGGTGTGGGAAAATTATCCTTAAGACAAGAACGATTCAAGTAACGAAAATCAGTGCATATCCGGATTGTTCCCTGCTTCTTATCAACCAAAACAGGATTTGAAACCCACTACGTCAAGGGAACAGGATAGATAAAATCAGCATTCAACAGATTTTCTATCTCAGCCTTAATTGTGGGTGCTTTCATAGGATTCACTGCACACAAGAGTTGTCAAATAGGATTAGCATTAGGATAAGTTTTAATCTCATGTTCAACAATGCGAGGGTCGATACCTGGCATTTCCTCGTATGACCAAGAAAATACATCATGAAATTCTTTGAACAACTCTGTATACTCTTTAATCTCAGCATGGGAACATTCTGCCCCAATATAGACATTCTCAATCTTGCCAGGATCGCGAGAGATATTGATAGAAATGGTAGGAGATATATTTGCCATGTTTCCATCAGCCATTGGACCAGGAGAGCTTAATGGAACCACGGTACTACCAATTCTCTCACTAAGAACCTCCCTAAATTCCTCATGCTCTAAATGGTCAAGCTCGGGAAGAAAATAAGATCTATGATGCAACTCTTCCCAAGGTGGCTCAACCCCAGACATGGCATCAATAATAGCTTCATCTGAAGGAAAAAAACTATCAAGGTAGTCATGTGTGTGAGAAGACTGAACTGACCATGCAGGAAGCACATATGGGTCCTCCTCCTCCGTCCACAAAGAGGAAGAATTAGGCTCTGCAACACATTCAATATTATCTTGATATGCTATCATAGTTGCAGGCAGCGGCATGTCTGTTTCGATGGGCTCACATGAAGGACTCAGTGTAGGAAGAATCCAAGGATATTCCATATGGGTTGTGTGAAAATACATCAATCTCACTGATGACGAAGCCTCATGGGAACTAGACCCGATCATAAGAATAGGTGTAGAACAACTAAAGCTTCCCATAAGGGATGGATACATGCCAACACCCACACTCCCAGTTTCCAGCTGAGAGTGCGTGAAAAATCGGGATAGAAGCTCCCAAAGATGCTATAATAGGTGGATTCTTGAATGACATTTGATCAATCGTAACTTTCTTCCCATTAAACAAAAAGCATACAACTCAAAATAGAGAAGAAGCTACAACTTGCATACTATACATCCAATTCCTACCCAGCAACAAATAGAAGTCAAGGGGCGAATCAACCACCTTGACCTCTATTACAATGGTCTTCCCTCCAAAACAGACCTTAAGAGAAGGAAGAATACCGTGCAGTCAAAATGATCTACCATCAAAAGCAGTCAACATGGTAGCGGATTTAGACAACTCGGGGGAACCCAAACCCTTCCAACATGCCAAAGATATCACAGAAGCAGTAGCGCCTTCGTCAATCACAGTGCATTTGACGGTCATGTTAAGACATTCTACATGAATCAAGAGAGACACACAGTAAGGAAAGCAAGGTTGTAGTCCCGCGGTTTCAAATTTGATGACAGAGGAAGAATTATCCTTGAGAACACCAAGAGTAGAAAGCAAAGCTTTCCTTTGCGAAGGAAAACTATGAAGTACTTCGAGTGTAGACATCGCACAAGGAGTGTGGCCCAAATCCTTGACAATAGAATAGTTCTGGGTGGCTCGGGCATTAGGATTGTGCCCTGAATTCTTAAGGACTCCCTTAGGAATGCGAGGAGAAACTTCAGGTTTATCCACAGGTTTTTCAATACACAAAGGACTCTCGGGTGGAGCAGGTTCCTTTCCAAGGTCTGGTTGTGACGAACCATAGTCCTTCGCATGAGTCACAACCTTAGTAGCATGCACCATATTGATGCAACCGTGACCACTAGTAGCTTCTGACGGATCTTGATCCCCACCAGACTGATCATGGGTCTTCCAATTCATGTTTTGATTATGAGGTAAAGGGTTGGTTAGCACAGTTGGGCCCTACGCTATGAATCTTGAGGCTTCTTCTATCCGAGGGCATAAGTGAGTGAGGTGGTCATCCTTACACAACTTGCAAGGAAAATTAACCTTACGTTTAGGCTGCTTATCCCCCCCAGCATTTCGAGTGTTCTTGCCATTAGAATTGGCATTTTCATTATTATTCCCACCCTTATGATTATTTTTACCATTCTTCTTATTCCTTCTGGGTTGTCGGTTACCCTTCTAGTTCTACGATTGCACCGAAAGCACACTCACCATTTGGGTGGGTCGATACGAAGCTATGGCTTGTCCTGAGGTAGATTGGTTGATAGATAATTGACTGACCTATTTCACAACTGACTCTATAGGTTTGGCACTCGTACAACCAACAATGACATTGGCATGTGGTCCAGGTTTGATCTTAGGGTCGAAACTAGAATGCAAAGCATTAGGAATGATCTCATATAACAAAGCAGATTGAGCATAAATCAAGTCCAATTCATGTGCCCTAAAAATGGCTTGTTCGTCGTTCTGAACTCCAGATGTAGAAACATCCTTCGCTATATAAGGTAGTAACGATTTAAGGAACCATTCAAGGAGAAACTCTGGCGGTATGAAGGCTTTAATCAATCTGTTCCATCTACGCCACTCTTAGATATGGCCCAAGATATGCATGGATTTGTCTTGACAAAATGTAGACAAGAGCTCTGTACCAACGTCGTAACGCATTGGTAGCTAGAAGTGGTTGAGAAAATTCATACCTAGGTCATCGAATAAAGCGAATGCCCCTGTAGGTAGCTCTATGTACCATTTCATGGTAGGCCCGGTGAGGGTGTGTTGAAATAGCCTTAAACAGATCGAATCTTCCTATAAGGAATTAGAAGTGCACCATAGGTGAAATGTAGTAACATGTTCACTCAGATCTTCTCCTGGTTTTCCCTCTAATTTGGGAATGTCCGAGGGAAGCTTCATAGGGATAGCCAACCAAGCCGAGTCATAACATACCGGATCGTTCATTAGTCTTGACAAGTTAGGAAGATTTAACGTTGTGAGGAAAGGGAGCCTAGGTTGAGCAAGTCTATGAGGCGCTCCCTAATAATTTTGATTCACATAGGACTAATTACCATAACCACCATGGCCATGGCCATAGTATCATCCTCCCATTTGAACCATCTAGGGTGGCATGGAAGCACCATAATGTGGTGTACCTTGACTATGTGGGGGTACAAAGCCATAATTCGAAGAGTAAGCGGGTTGTTGATACCCGTACCCATAAGGTGAATAACTCTATGCATACTATGGTCCATAAGAAGTCCCATGAGATGTCCCATGAGAAACTCCATAGGTAGGGTTCGACGTTCCGAAAATAGGAATATGACCTCCAAAAGTAGGAATACGACCTCCCGATACAATAGGAGGTACTTGACTCTGAGACACAACTGCGCAAGTAGCAGTAGTATGCACATGCCTCATAGCAACATTCCATCCCAAAGGACCACATGAATTTGGGGGAGGAATAGCATTTGAATAACTAGGAATATAGGACGAGGGGACATGTGAAATTACGTAACTAGTATTCCCTACAGTCACCCATCTTGGCTCTGGTATCCGAATAGGACTAATAGCACTAAGTCTAGGATGAACATGTGATATGACCTCCACCGTCGGGATGGAGGGTGCAATGTGACTCGTGTTCCCAAATCTCTCCACATGGAAGTGACTAGGAATACCCCCAGGCATAGTGTTAGGTTCAAACTCTGACTCGGTAGGAAGTACCGAATCATGTGCAGGAATACCAGACATATCATAACTAACATAACTAGTGCTTGCAGGTTCATGATGAGTCTCGTCGCTCGACATCCAATACCGGTGACCTGCGGATGAGGGATCATACCTAGAGTGTGTAGGTATATCACGTGAAGGATCATACCCAAAGTGTGTAGGTATATTAGGTGAAGGATCATATGTCGGGGTAGGCTCTTCTTATTCAACCTCATGAAGCGAAGAAGGTAGCTCAGGAATTTCATCTTCATGATCTCCCATCATGTGTGAATCAATGTGAGAAGTAGTCCGCCTGGACCATCTGCTTCTCTCTCCCAAAGGAGGAGGAGATGTAGAAGGTGGAAGTCCTACTAAACGATGAGAACGACGAGGTGCTACACCCGAATCCACAATGAATCAAAAAATTAAAAAGACTCTCTAATTACGCAAACCCTAAGCAAGCTAACATGCACAGAGCATACACCAATATAATCTAAATTCAATCACAAGCAAACAAGGGTAGGATATGTGAGCTCCCGAATGAAGTAGGTATGTCTCACCTAGGAGAGGATTGAGACTCCCATACACAACAAGTGGAGGTTCGTAACCAATTATTGTGGCCCTCAACTTCAACGCATATAGCGACTGTGCTGTTCAGCCCCAACCTGGCCAGGACACCTATAGAATAACCCCTGCAAAGTACCCCCTCGATAACCTAGGTAAGGAAACTAACGTCACCTCAATATAATCAATGCTCAGGCAGACAGTCGCAGGCAATATTGACCGTATGGGTAGGGTAGAAAAGCCAGAAACTCTCGAAAGAGCCCCCAGATATGAATACAATCCTAGAAATATCTCTAGTGCTACTCAGTTATGACTAGGGGTCATCCCAATCAATAATCGCTCACACTGCCTCGTGCTTAACTCCCTTGTAAGAGGAGGATCCTTAGAAACACTAAGTATACCAAGGAATTTCACACTCTCACCTAGACAAACACATACATGTTGTTTTTTAGTGGTCTTGGAGAATTTACTCACAATGAACTATTCCAAGACCCTAAAACCTAATCTTATTGGTGTACCCTATCAAAGAAAAAAGTGTAATCCATTTTAATTAAGCGTTGATTTTATTTGGCTTTATTACTCAACAAAGGTAGATGACTGTGCAACTAATGGTGATATGACGCAACATGAAGTAAAATGCACACATAAAAACCAAAGCAAATGAATTATGTCGAATGAAAAACAGGGCATGCTACTATGTGAAATGCAAAATTTTCTTCAAATGACAAATGCAGTCATTCCTATATGAAAGCCTAACTAAGAATTCTCTAAGAAAACCTAGTGCAATTACCATGCAAAATGTAAAGTGCAATGCATAATGATGCAAAGAAGCAAATATTTTTGGATTTTTTGAATAAAAATGAGATAGTAAAGAAAAAGAATGATTCTACCACCCCAAACTCTGCAAGCACAATCAAACAGCACTCACGCAAAGTACTAAGGTAAAAGAAATCTAATGCACTAATCCCAAAATAAAAAATAAAAAATGCAATGACAAGAACATTCTTAAAAAAAATACCCTAAAAAGGTGTCTCTGGTCAGAAACAAAGGTGTATACAGACTCTAGCAGTATCAAAGGAGACTCAGCAATCATGAAAATTCACCCATCAACAATCAATCTTCCTCTAAAAGGAAAAACTCAGGGCATACGTGACTGTATGTAGAAAACCCACGTATGTACACGGATATAGGAGTCAAAACCGCATGTACACGCGACTGTGAGTTAAAAACTCATGTACAAGAAGAAAAATGTATAAAAATGAAGGAAATAGATAAGCTGAGACAAAATTCACACCAATCAGACACTACCAGGAAAACATGCCCCCAGACCCGACTCAAAAACAGAGAAATCAGAGCAATTCAAGAACATTGAATGCTGATAAAAACCCCCAAAGGACAACTACCAGGAACTCCCCAGTGGAGTCGCCAATTCTGTTATGGAGAAAAATTCCTATGGCTTGGGGTACCACAATAGACAGCTTGACTCTAGAAATCAATCCTTTCCTATATGCAAGAGAAACCAAATATCTAACACTAAAGGATCTTGATTTGTACCTTATTCTAGATGGTTGATGTAGATCCCCGTTGAGGTTTCAAACTCCAGCTCAAATTGATAAATTGCTTCCTCAACATTCAATAAACAAGACAAGAATGCTATATATAATCATGTTATACCTACTCTAGCATATATAATCAATAACATATAAGCATTTGAAATCATCCATGGATCAAATATTCATTCAAATACACATTATCGGACAGGAAAAGATATTTCTATTAATATAAAACAGAGATTACAATAGAGATAACCTCTGTCGGCGCGTCTGTGAATCGGAGAAACTGAGTCCCCCACTTGGGTCTCCACCACTTCAATCCTCCATCTCTCGATAGCAAGCTCACAAGCAAAAGGAAAGCTTGGGAAGAACACAAAAGTGCTCCAAGGGACAAAGGGATGCAGACTCAAGTATAAGCTCTGGAAAAAATGGACTATAGTTCTCTTGCTCTCAATTCCTCATGCCTTCAATGTATCCAAAGGGTTCCTTATATATCTATTCAATGGAGTAATGAAGGGTCGAATCTAAGCGATCTCAAGGCATATGGAAGGCCATGAGACAAGTGAGTCGGATCCACATCAAGGAAAACTCCAAAAGAATTTGTCCTTTTGCACACATCCTGATGTACACGGTTTTAGGGGTCAAACCCACGTATATACACGAGAAAGGGTTTAAAAGTCATGTATGGAAATTTTTACATGTTTTTAGGGATGATCTTGGAAACATTAAAGTGTGATTCACCATGTGTGGTAAAATCAGCTATAAAAATGATCTCCAACCATTCTTCATAGAATAGTATTAAGAAATTTGTTAATGACTTTGACTTGACCATTATCCTGTGGATAATAAGGATTTGAGTTTTCATGACGAAAACCCAGCTTAGTACTCAACTCAGCCATCATCTGATTATGGAAATGGGATCCATGATCTGTGACTATGGCTTGTGGAATTCCAAACCTAGCTATTACTTTATTGAAAAGAAAGAGGGTGGCATTCTTACCATTCTCTGCATATGTAGGCATTGCCTCAGCCTATTGGATTAAATTATCTATGGCTATGATGATGTAACCATTCCTCTCTGTTGAGGTAGGCTTACAATGCATAAAATCTATCCACCATTTAGAAAAAGGGCCAAAGTCAATGACTGGGTGTAAAGGAGCGGGTTGGTGCGCATTTTTGAATAAAAAATTTGACAGAGTGGGAATTTTTTAACCGCCTCATGACAATCTTTGAATATTGAGGGATAAAAATACCCAACATGAAGGATTTTCTAAGTTGTAGCCATCCCATAAATATGACCGCCACATGCTCCAAAGTGGCAGTCATTCATGACTTGTTCAGCCTCGTCATGTCAAAACACCAAATTTTCTCTAAAATTTAAAAATTTTGATGTAACATAAACTGTCTATAGTCACAGTCTCATAATTGTTAGCGGCTAACTGAAAAATGAAACAGTTAACAAAGGTAACCATTAACTTAAACACATATAAATTAATATTGTTTTAATTTTGATATGTGATGTAAATAACCTGAATTCAGTTGTTTCTAGCTGTATTGATGATTTGATTTTGTCAAGTAGGTGAGAATTTACTTTCTAACTAGGGCTTAGTGATTGCTAACTTACCTGGATTTCTAGATCTTACAGGCTTGATAGGTAAATTTTGAGCCAATAAGAGTTTATTAAGGCGTTAATCTAGATATACTTCTTTTAACATAAAAAAATATACTGCTAGAGTAAAAAATTTCTTAATAGAATTCAAGGGTACTACGATGTAAATTAACTTTCCTTTACTTGTTTTACAACTATGACAGTATTTTAAATTCATGTTGTAAAGACTAATAACCTTACCATACTCAATTGTTTTCATTAGTATGACTTTTATTTTGGACAATTCTTCTTTCTAGCTATTAGCCAAGTTACTTATAGATCTCATGATTTTGTATAACTATTTCTTAACTGACATAAGAGTTTACTACTGTTGTTTTTTCTAAACTTTAAAAAACTGCTTAAGTATGGAAATAGACCTAAGACCTTTTAAGAAACAAGCTTACAGAGAACTCTTAGCTTTACCTTTCATTCAACTTCAGTAGAGGAAATTTATCAGCGTATTAATGTAATAAGTCTATAAATTAGCATTTGTACAAATGTTGTCAAGTAGTGATTTTTATTCTCCAAATATCTTCATGACATAAGTAATGTGACAAAATTACAAAATAATAGTGATGCTATATGTATTCTTAGATAGTTTTACTATCTTCAACTTCCAAGTCTAATCTAACCTTGGTTTGTTTCATTTAGAGCTTTGGTTCCTTGTGGAGACCAAATGTCTATAAACCTCCAAGATGTTTATCTTACTCTGTGGTACTATAGACTAAACATTTAAGTGTAAGATATTATTTCAAAGTGTAATAACTTTTATATACACATTGATGATTTATAAACTAAATTCTTACCATTAATGTTTACCTAAGACTAGGTCTAACAACATATTTCTTCATTGTAAAGTTTGAATCAATGATTATTATTAGAACTAGTAACTTATGATTAAGGGCATATACCCTACTATGGATATTTCCATAGTTATTATCTTACCAATGAAATATTTCAATGTTTACATATAACAAGGGTTAACAATGCAATAAAATGTTTTGGTTCATTACCAACGAAGATTCCAAGGTTTATAATATAAGGTTTATCGATACAATAAAACCTCGTTCTTAACATAGCTTGACTTCATAGCTCATCATTGAAATGATATGTATTGACTTTGTACATTATACTATCATTTTGGTCATCATTTAAATTATTAGCACAATTTGGTTCCCGACAGTGCAGTGGAGACTATACAACTCGACCCACTGTGGACTAGATAAATTTATGGATACGTGGAACATCCACCACCATGTAATGCATGATTTAAAAGTCTCCAATGCAACCCTAACTCCTCATTCTTTGTCGAGGGTTTTGGTATTTGATCTATCTGGTTTACTACGGCCATGAGGTCTTGCTTGTGCTCATCTCCAGCTCCATTGTCTATGTGTAGATGAGTGTTGGCACTCTAGTGTAAGGGTTGCGAAGTTCACAACTCACATTTGGTGTTTTTATTCCTGCATACAATACACTATCGTGAGGGTAGTGAAGCTCTGTCAGTATTTTTTATTGTTGTTTCCTTTTGTGGCCATTTTCAAAGCTTACTCCTACTCGTGGTGTAGAATGTAATGTGAGCCCCGTCGCCTTTGTCACTAATGAGCATGAGGGTTGTGCTGCTCATGGTGTGGAATCAATTCCTCTTCGATTCCTGAATCTTTCACCTTTAGGTAAATAGTTTATCTTATAGTTGTTATAAATTTCTAGCTACAATATTATTTATAAATTAGTGGGTTTCTAACTAAAACCCTCTGGTTGCTTGCAGGTTGCAATTCGCCCTTACGCTTGGAAGAACCCTCTCCATGTTTGGATTTATAGCAAGACCTACGAGTAATCCCTGGTTACAATGTGGAAACTCCCTGCTTGTACAGATTAGGGAAAAACAGTTTCAGTTGGAGAAGAAATACGACCTCGGTTACTTCGGTGTTTAAAATGTTTAGCTCAGTTGTTGTTTAGTATTTTTGGTTATTAAACCCTTGCTTGTAGTAGGGTTGCTCCGGCCTTGATGAAGTGACTTGTATTTCACTTTTCTTGACTATTTGACAGGTTTACAGCCTTATGGCTCAGTAATGACATACTCTATTCCTTTTATGTGGAGATTCTCTTGTCTTCTTGGTTTAATGGTTCTCTGTTTTGAATACTATAATAAAATATACATTGTCCCATAAATGTCATTACAGTAATGAAGTTTTATAAATTGTTTGTTGGTTTTGTCCTTCAAACCCCCCACCACAATGATAGGTGTAACCGACCTGAGCTGGGTAAAAAAAATTTGTTATATCTTAATCCTTTCGACCTGATAAAGTAATATATTTGGTTTAAAAAGGATTTAAAAAGAAAATTGAGCTCTGTCTCGTTTATACATCAGTTATATAACCTATAAAATTATGACATTATGTAATTTGAGTCTTCCCTTCCTCGACTGTCAATAATGATAACTATTTGTTTTAATATTTTTCTTGTACATAAATTAAGATAATGTGAAGACTGTAAGTTCAGTAGTAAGGTAAATTTTTATATGTTTAAGCTTTTCGGTTAGGATATAATATTAGGGTTTACTGTAAAAGGACCCTTAGATAAATATATTCTTAAAATTTATCAATTCTGTTGGTTTCTGTTTACCTATTTTGCGTTGTTACAATAGTATTAATAATGTTTATCCTGTTTAAATATTTCATTTTCTTTAAATAAAAGAGTTTATACAAATACTGTAAGTTATTTTTATAAAACTGTACTCAGTCTAGTGCATACTTTAGTATTCTAGTTTTTAAATTTTAATTTATTTATTCTATTTTAAAGAAATACTTTTATAAAAAGAATGGAAGTAGATTTAGGGTTTGACCCTCAGGTTAAACCTAAACATATTTAGAGCTTGTTAGAAAATAATTATTGTTGGAATAGGTAAATTCTTAGCTTCATTCTATTTACTGTTTACATTTAAATTTTCATTTGTTTACTACTCTGTTAATTTGTAAAGCTTCAAGGTTATGTAATGTTTTAAACATTAACTCTGAACTCTAATTATTTCTTCCTTTAATAGTATTTATAACATAATCCTATTCTAGTATATGTAAAATAATAGTTTAAGCTAAATGATATAAGGGTGGTTGAAACCTTGTTTAGATACTTACTATATCTCCTATAATTTTTATTGTAACAATATATTTCTTTACTATAATTCTATTTTAGCACTATTGTTTCTTTTCCAACATAGATATGCTCATAAAAATAGTAAACATAACTAACTAGAATATTGTTCTCTTTAATAATAACTTACACACAGTATTATATTCAATCTCTTATCATTTTCTTTCATCTACTGTAAACATTCTATCTATGCTGGAGTACGGTCTGGTTTTCCAATTGTGGAAAAACACAGACTAGAAATTATTTTTCCATTCTAACACATTACTTTTCAAATTCATTTCTTCAATAAATTAAAAGGACTACTAAATTCTAACATTTACAAACTGAATATTTAACATTCATATAACAGTCAAGCTCAGATTTATCTATCGAACACAGTAAAACAAAAATTATGTAGAACCTATTTAGGAAAGACGACAACAGCATTAGGAGGTCGTTTCTCCCTACCAATCTCCTGGAGAGCACTCAAACAACGCTTCCTCAGGACCCCCGAGCCTGTTCCTGGTCTTCTTGGTTGAGAAATGGTGGAGAATGCAAACACCTGATTGGTCCAATATCTCAGTAAAACAATCTGCTCTCAGCAGTAAGATCTTTCAGCTTAATAGGTGCACTAGATCAATCAGCAGTTATCCCCTCAAACACTTTCCACAACTCCCTTCCATTGAATTTATTTGAAGTACATTCATTCACCTGAATGATCACTCCTCTAGAATGAGCAACCTCAACTCTCTTCAATGGGAATTTTTATAAAGATTACCTAGGTATTTTGGGTCAATTTTCATTAATTGAGCCACCTGCTCTGATTCCACTTTCTTGGGGAATCATGACCACAAATGTAGCGAGGTTGCCACCTGCAACAGTTGGAAGTGGTTTGAGGATGCTTCCACATGTTAGTTTTCTCTCCACTCAGTCTCCTCCACCAATTTGAACAGTAAACACTCTTTTAAGAGCTCTCCTAAGATGTTGTCTCCTCCTTTATTTATTTATAAATAAAATATTCAAAATTACATTAAAAATCCTTGACTCTATTGAGTCATCAGTTACAACTTAACATAAAATTTAACATATTGTCCTCAAATAATACCAAATAATATAAAATTGTTTTTGCAAAATTGGGGCATGTGACATACACACCCCCTTAAAGCATAACATCATCCTCAATGTTATTTATTCTTCATCCTTATAATTCCCCTAGAATAGAATTGGATATGCATCCCACATATTACTTTCCAATTCCCATGTGGCTTCCTCTGGACTAAGGTGCTTCCATTGCACCTTCACCTGACCAATGGTGCGGTTCCAAAGTGTGATCTCCCTCCGCCCGAGGATACAATATGGTTCCACCTCTACATCATTCCAGTTAACAACATGAGTAGCATCATGAACATATTTCTTTAATACAGAAATGTGAAAAAAAATATGTAGTCTTAAATTTGGTGGTAATGCTAATTGATAAGCTACTTGTCCAATCCTAGACAGTATTTCAAATGGACCACAGTAACGAGGCGCTAGTTTTGCACAACTACCCAATCTCAAGGAGCTCTTTTTGGGCCTCACCTTGATGAACACATGTTCACCTACCTGGAACTCCTTTGGAGTTCTTTTAAGGTCTGCTTGACTTTTCTATCGGTCCTGCACAATTTCAGATTACTTTGTACCTGCTTAACAATTTCTTCCATTTCCTTTAATAGTCCAGGACCTAATACTAATCTATCCACCAGATTACTCTAGGAGATAGGAGTATTACATTTCCTTCCATACAAGATTTCGAAAGGTCTAAATATGGCTTACGCTTGTTAATTATTATTATAAGCAAATTCTACCAGATGTAAATAATCCTCCCATTTACCTGGCTAGTCTTTCACATACATTCTTAGTAAATCTTCCAGGACTTGGTTTACTCTTTCAGTCTGTCCATATGTTTGGGGATGGAACGAAGTACTAAAATTTAGTGTAGTGTTTAATCCTTTAAACAGATATTTCCAAAAGTTACCTGTAAATTTAGGATCTCTATCTAAGATTATAACTTTTGGTATTCCATGCAGTCGAAAAAAAAAATTTAGAAAGATATCAACTATGTTTATAGCTTTATACGTAGTTTTAACAGGTATAAAGTGTGCTGCTTTACTTAATTTATCGACCACTACCATGATGGAGTCATTTAAATTCTGATTTTTAGGCAATCCAGTAACAAAATCGAGACTAATTATCTCCCATTTCCATCTAGGAATGGGTAATGGCTATAGTAATCCAGCTGGGTGTTGATGTTCAGTTTTCACCTGCTGACATTCAAAACACCTAGCAATATATTCTTCCAGTTCAGTCTTCATGTTTGGCCAAAAATATTCTTTCCTTAACATAGTTATAGTCTTTTGATAGCCTGGATGACCTGAGTATGGAGTTTTATGGATTTCATCTAAAATCAATAACTTAACTTTAGGCACATTAGGTACATACATTCTGTCTTTATACAGTAAAAATCCCTTTGCATTCAAATTGTACCCTTTACTTAAGATTTTTGTTGGATTTTCTTTTGTTTTAGCTTGTAAGTTTTGGTAAATTTCATCTTGTTCTATCCCCGCTTTAAGTTGTTCATCCAAATCTATTGTATAAGTGCTGATAACTGCTGTGAAGTTCATCCTTGCATTCCTACTTAATGCATCAGCAACCTTATTTTCTTTACCTTTAATGTGCTGAATTTCGAAATCATACTCACTTAGAAAAGCTAGCCACCTAGCTTGTCTGGCATTTAGATTAGGCTGATCTAATAGATATTTTAATCCTTTATTATTCATCATTAGAATAATTTTTTTGCCAATTAGGTGATGAATCCACATATTTAGAGCATGTATAACAACAGCTAATTCCAGATCATAAGTTGCATAATTATTTTCATGAATTTTTAATTTCCTAGACTCATAGGCAATAGCATGCCCTTCTTGAGTTATAACACTGCCTAAACCATCATTGCAGGCATCAATGCACACTACAAATTCTTTATTTGGATCAGCTATTCTTTAAATAGGTGCGTTGGTTAATAAAGTTTTTAACTTTTTAAATATTTCCTCACATTTCTAGTTCCAATCAAATTTATTTCCTTTCTTCTGCAAAGAAGTTATCGGATTTGCGATTCTCGAAAAACCTTCAATGAACCTTCGGTAATAACCAGTAATTCCCATGAAGGATCGAACATCAGTTACATCTTTAGGAACCGGCCAATCTTCGATTGCCTTTATCTTTTTGGGATCCACCAAAATCCCTTCCTTAGTCACCACATGACCTAAGTACTGAATCTTATCCTTGAAGAAATCGCATTTACTAAACTTTGCAAAGAATTGATGATCCCATAGCTCTTGCAAAACAATTTTTAAATGTTCATGTTCTTTTTCAGTTTTTGAATAGATTAATATGTCATTGATAAACACTACCACAAACTTATCTAGATACCTATGCATAACGTTATTAATTAAATACATAAAAATATCTGGGGCATTAGTAAGCCTAAATGGCATGATGACAAACTTGTAATGGCCATATCGAGTTCTAAAAGTTGTTTTAAAGATGTCTTCATCTTTAATCCTAACTTGATGATATCCAGACCTTAAATCAATTTTTGAGAACACTGTGTCTCCACTTAGTTGATCAAATAGATCATCTATGCAAGGCAATGGGTATCTATTCTTAGTAGTCATCTTATTCCACTGACGGTAATCTATGCAAAGTCGCATGGTTCTGTCCTTTTTCTTAACAAAGATGAAAGGTTCCCCACATGGAGACACACTAGGTTGAATATACTTTTTATCAATAAGTTATTTTAATTATGAATTTAATTCATTAAGTTCAAGTATGTTCATTCGATAACGGGCCTTTGAGCTGGGTACTGCACCAGGTACCAGCTCAATGGTAAAATCTAATTCCCTTTTTGGAGGTAGTCCCAGAATTTCTTCTGGAAATACATCAACATATTCTCTTAAAATTGGTATGTCTTCCAACTTTAATTTGTCTGTCTTAATTAGATTCTCCTCATCAGTTATTGTTACTGCATAAGCTTTACAACCCTTCCTAACAGCCCTCTTAAGCTGCAAACCATAAATCTGCCTTATGGTAGTTCTTCTCGGGATTCCCTTTACATTTATTGATTTTCCATCATTATTTATACACGTAAAGGTTTTATCATAACAATTTAAAATCACCCTATGTTGTTCTAACCAATCCATACCGATTAGTAAGTCATAAGAACCAAGAGGTAATACATTAAGCTTTACAACAGTTTCAAATTGATCCATAACTCCTGCACATTCTTTTACAAAATAGGTTACCTTCCTTTTTGCACCAGTGGCTAACTGAACCAACCAAGAATTTTCAAATTTTTCAATAGGCAACTTACATTTTTCTACCATTTTAGGTGAAATATAACTGAGACTACTTCCTGGATCAATTAAAATAGCTATAGGGGTTTGGTTTATCATACCTTCTACTTCCACCATGTAAGTTTGATATTCTGCTTGTCGATTCTCCAAGTCTGCATTGATTCCTGGCATAGTCCTCGCTAAATCTCAGACAGTCATTTCCTCCTGTATGGTATGAATATTACTGACAGTCTTTTTCTGATTAAGACAGAGTGAGGCATAATGTGGGCCATTACACTCCCAGCACTTTATAGGTTCTTTGCGTTCAAATTTATTTGTGTAATTACCATGGTTATTAGCATATTCTTTACCCTTTGAATTATCTAATTGCTTGGTGAATTATTCTTATTCCCTTGGAAATTCTTGTTAGCAAAATTTCTGTCCTTAATGTTTCTAGAATTCTGGTTGGGCACAAATTCTTTCTTATTTTGATCATAATGGTTATTATTCTTCTTGGCCTTCCAGTTGGCCATGCTCTCCTTCTTCTGATTCTATTCATAACAGAAGTCGGATTTCCTCATAGCTTCTTCCAGAGTTTTTGGATTTTCATACTTAATCCTTTCCTTAATATGATAAGGTAGACAGCTGAGGAATCATTGTACCTTTGGTTTTTCATCTACAAGGTATGGCACATACCTAAGCAGACTTAAAAACTTGTTGTTTAGATCTTTCATAGTCATTGATCCTAATTTAAGCTCATAGATTTCTTTTGCTCTCTCTTCATAGTACTGCTCATACAGAAATTTCTTTTTAAAGTACCTCTTGAAGGTACTCCAATTTACGTTCTTCTCTTTTATTCCCTTAAATCTCTTCAAGTCCTGCCACCAAATATCAGCCTTTCCTGAGAGATTGTAGATAGCCATTCTAGCCTTTAATTGGTTAGAATAGTTATAAATCTATAAGTACTTCTTCATCCCAGATAACCAGGATTCCGCTTCCTCCCCCTTCTCAGTCTCTCCATTGAATGTTGGTGGTTTAATCTTTTTAAAATCCCCAGAAATTTCCTCATAGGGTTTATATTTTCTCTTTTTAGTATAATGGTTGTCATCACTACTACCACTAGTGAAATGAAAATTACGTCGATCACCAAACACCTCTGAACATGAGTTGCTTTCATTTTTAGTCTATTTAATCTTTTTATATTTATGTTGATGACTTGTATCTTCTGATTCAACTCTCTTACCCCTACCCTCAATTTCAAATATTTTTGTTAGGATCGAATTCATCTCCTCCTGAGCTCTCAGAATCCTTTCATTCTCTCATTTAATAGATTCCATTTCATATTTTAAGTATTTTATTGTTTGTAAAAGTTCTGAGGAATTAGTGGTTAGATATTCTTGTATAGGGTCTCTTGGTAAGTTTTCTTATTCAGTAAATGGATATTCCTCTTCCGCATATTCCTCCAGCCTTTCCATACCTATTGTTAAACTTCAAAAACAATTTTCTCTGTTAAATAACATTAAAAGAAAATAACATCAGCAAAATAGTTTAAATTCAATATTTCATAAAAAGCAAGCTGGTCTTCATCAAGGCCTAATGTTTGAACCTTGTGCTCTGATACCACATGTCAAAACCCCAAATTTTCACAAAAATTTAAATTTTTTTGATTTAACATAAACTGTCTATAGTCGCAGTCTGGTAACTATTAGCGGCTAACAAAAAAATGAAACAGTTAACAAAGGTAACCATTAAATTAAACACATATAAATTAATAATGTTTTAATTTTGATATGTGATGTAAATAACCTACATTCAATTGTTTCTAGCTATACTGATGATTTTATTTTGTCAAGTAGGTGAGAAGTTACTTTCTAACTGGGGCTTACTTAGCAATTGCTAACTTACCTGGATTTCTGGATCTTACAAGCTTGACAGGTAAATTTTGAACCAGTAAGAGTTTATTAAGGCGTTAATCCATATATACTTCTTTTAGCATAAAAAAATATACTGCTAGAGTAAATTTTGCTTAATAGAATTCAAGGGTACTACGAGGTAAAGTAAATTTCCTTTACCTGTTTTACAACTATGATAGTATTTTAAATTCATGTTGTAAAGACTAATAACCTTACCATACTCAATGGTTTTCATTAGTATGACTTTTATTTTGGACAGTTCTTCTTTCTAGCTATTAGCCAAGTTACTTATAGAGCTCGTGATTTTGTATAACTATTCCTTAACTGACATAAGAGTTTACTACTGTTGTTATTTCTAAACTTTAAAACATTGCTTAAGTATGGAAATAGACCTAAGACCTTTTAAGAAACAAGATTACAGAGAACTCTTAGTTTTACCTTTAATTCACCTTCAGTAGAGGAAATTTATCAGGTTATTAATGTAATACGTCTATAAATGATCATTTGTACAAATGTCGTCAAGTTGTGATTTCTATTCTCCAAATATCTTCATGACATAAGTAATGTGACGAAATTACAAAATAATAGTGATGCTATATGTATTCTTAGATAGTTTTACTATCTTCAACTTCCAAGTCTAATCTAACCTTGGTTTGTTTCATTTATAGCTTTGGTTCCTTATGGAGACCAAATGTTCTTAAACCTCCAAGATGTTTATCTTACTCTCTAGTACTATAGACTAAACATATAAGTGTAAGAGATTATTTCAGAGTGTAAATACTTTTATATACACATTGATGATTTATAAACTAAATTCTTACCATTAATGTTTACCTAAGACTAGGTCTAACAACATAGTTCTTCATTGTAAAGTTTGAATCAATGATTATTATTAGAAATAGTAACTTATGATTAAGGGCATATACCCTACTATGGATCTTTCCATAGTTATTATCTTACAAATGAAATATTTCAATGTTTACATATAACAAGGTTTAACAATGCAATAAAATGTTTTGGTTCATTAACAACGAAGATTCCAAGGTTTATAATATAAGGTTTATCGATACAATAAAACCTCGTTCTTAACATAGCTTGACTTCATAGCTCATCATTGAAATGATATGTATTGACTTTGTACATTACACTATCATTTTGCTCATTATTTAAATTATTAACACAATTTGGTTCCCGACAGTACAGTGGAGACTATACAACTCGACCCACTATGGACTGGATAAATTTATGGATACATTGAAAATCCACCACCGTGCAATGCACGATTTGAAAGTCTCCAACATAACCCTAACTCCTCATTCTTTGTTGAGGGTTTTGGTCTTTGCTCTGTATGGTTTACTGCGGCCATGAGGGCTCGCTTATGCTCATCTCCAGCTCCATTGTCTATGTGTAGATGAGTGTTGCCACTCTAGTGTAAGGGTTATGAAGTTCACAGCTCGCATTTGGTGTTTTTCTTCCTGCATACAATACGTTGTTGTGAGGGTAGTGAAGCTCTATCAGTAGTTTTTAGTGTTGTTTCCTTTCATGGCCATTGCCAAAGATTACTCCTGCTCGTGGTGTAGAATGTAATGTGAGCCCCATCACCTTTGTCACTGGTGAGCATGAGGGTTGTGCTGCTCATGGTATGGAATCAATTCCTCCTCAGCTCCCGAATCTTTTACCTTCAAGTAAAGAGTTTATCTTATAGTTGTTATAAATTTCCAGCTACAGTATTATTTATATATTAGTCGGTTTCTAGCTAAAACCCTCTAGTTGCTTGCAGGTTACAGTTCTCCCTTACACTTGGAAGAACCCTATCTATGTTTGGATTTATAGAAAGACCTATAGGTAAGCCCCAGTTACAATGTGGCAACTCCCTGCTTGTACAGATTAGGGAAAAAGGGTTTCAGTTGGAGAATAAATATGACCTCGGTTCCTTTGGTGTTTAAAATGTTTAGCTCAGTTTTTGTTTAGTATTTTTTATTATTAAATCCTTGCTTGTACCAGGGTTTCTCCGGCCTTGATGCCTTGACTTGTATTTCACTTTTCTTAACTATTTGATAGGTTTATAGCATTATGGCTCAGTAATGACATACTCTGTTCTTTTTATGTGGATATTCTCTTGTCTTCTTGGTTTAATGGTTCTCTGTTTAGAATACTATAATAAAAGATACATTGTCCCATAAATGTTATTACAGTAGTGAAGTTTTATAAATTGTTTGTTGGTTTTGTCCTTCAAACCCCCCGCCACGATGTTGGGTGTAACCGGGCTGAGCTGGGTAAAAAAAACTAGTTATATCTTAAGCCTTTCGGCCTGACAGAGTAATATATTTGGTTTAAAAAGGATTTAAAAAGAAAATCGAGCTATGTCTCATTTATACATCAGTTATATAACCTGTAAGATTATAACTCTGTGTAATTTGAGTCTTCCCTTCCTCGATTGTTAATAGTGATAACTATTTGTTTTAATATTTTTCTTGTACATAAATTAAGATAATGTGAAGACTGTAAGTTCAGTCGTAAGGTAAATTTTTATATGTTTAAGCTTTTCAATTAGGATATAATATTAGGGTTTACTGTAAAAGGACACTTAGGTAAATATATTCTTAAAATTTATCAATTGTGTTGGTTTCTATTTACCTATTTTATGTTGTTACAATAGTATTAATAATGTTTATCCTGTTTAAATATTTCCTTTTCTTTAAATAAAAGAGTTTGTACTGTAAGTTCTTTTTATAAAACTGTACTCAGTCTAGTGCATACTTTAGTATTCTAGTTTTTAAATTTTAATTTATTTATTTTGTTTTAAAGAAATACTTTTATAAAAAGAATGGAAGTAGAATTAGGGTTTGACCCTCAGGTTAAACCTAAATAGATTTAGAGCTTGTTAGAAAATAATTATTCTTGGAATAGGTAAATTCTTAGCTTCATTCTATTTACTATTTACATTTAAATTTTCATTTGTTTACTACTATGTTAATTAGTAAAGGTTCAGGGTTATGTAATGTTTTAAACATTAACTCTGAACTCTGATTATTTCTTCCTTTAATAGTATTTATAACATAATCCTATTCTATTATATGTAAAATAATAGTTTAAGCTAAATGATATAAGGGTAGTTGAAACCTTGTTTAGATACTTACTGTATCTCCTATAATTTTTATTGTAACAGTATATTTCTTTACTATAATTCTATTTTAGCACTACTATTTCTTTTCCAACATAGATATGCTCATAAAAACAGTAAACATGACTAACTAGAATATTGTTCTCTTTAATAATAACTTACACACAGTATTAATTACTCTGTTATCTACAAAATGCAGAACCATATCTATTATATTCAATCTCTTATCATTTTCTTTCATCTACTATAAATATTCTATATGTGTTGGAGTACAGCCTGGTTTTCCAGGTGTGGAAAAACACATACTAGAAATTATTTTTCCATTCTAACACATTACTTTTCAAATTCATTTCTTCAATAAATTAAAAAGACTACTAAATTATAACATTTACAAACTAAATATTTAACTTTCATATAACAGTCAAGCTCAGATTTATCTATCTAACATAGTAAAACAAAAATAATGTAGAACCTGTTTAGGACAGACGACAACAATGTTAGGAGGTCGTTCCTCCCTACCAATCTCCTGGAGAGCACTCAAAAAACGCTTCCTCAAGACCCCCGAGCCTGTTCCTGGTATTCTTGGATGAGAATTGGTAGAGAATGCAAACAATAGACTGGTTCAATATCTTAGTAAAACACTCTGCTCTCAGTAGTAAGATCTTTCATCTTAACAGCTGCACTAGATCAATCAGCAGTTATCCCCTCAAACACTTTCCACAACTCCCTTCCATTGAATTTATCTGAAGTACATTCATTCACCTGAATGATCACTTCTCTAGAATGAGCAGCCTCAGCTCTCTTCAATGGGATTTTTTATAAAGATTGCCTAGGTCTTTTGGGTCATTTTTCATTAATTGGGTCATTTTTATAAAGATTGCCTAGGTCTTTTGGGTCTTTTCATTCATTTTTCATTAGGGAATCATGACCCCAAATGTAGGGAGGTTTCCACCTGCAACAGTTGGAAGTGGTTTGAGGATGCTGCCACATGTCAGTTTGCTCTCCACCCAGTCTCCTCCACCAATTTGGCCAGTAAACACTCTTTTAAGATCTCTCCTAAGCTGTTGTCTCCTCCTTTATTTATTTATAAATAAAATATTCAGAATTACATTAAATATCCTTGACTTTGCTAAGTCATCAATTACAACTTAGCATAAAATTTAACATATTGTCCTCAAATAATACCAAATAATATAACATTGTTTTTTCAAAATTGGGGCATGTGACACGTCATGAGTAAGACATCGTCGGAGGATACAGTCTATACCACACCGATATAATGTGTCATTTAGAATGAGATAATATTTAGTGTGGTGGTGAATGCGTTGATGATCATCATGGGACATATCAAGATGGAATATTTGGGATTGGAGATAGATCATCAGATCTCCATACCATGGGTCGATTGTGCTAATCAGGAAAAAAAATTCATCTGGAAATGAATCGTTGGGCTCAGCTTCCATGAGAGCACAAGGAAGGTCGCACATTAAGTCTACAAAGACTAAATAATTATTGGAAGTAGCCTTAGCGAAATTGAGATCAAATTCCTATAGGATAGCAATCCAATGGGAATACTTTCCCCCTAGCACTTGACGAGTCAAAATGTAATACATAGGGTTTTGATCAGCGAGGGCAATTGTAGTGCATAGTAGAATGTAGTGATGAAATCATTGCACAGCGACGACCATATCCAACGCTAGATTCTCCACATGTGAATAATGAGTTTCAAAGTCAAGAAGACTCTTACTTAAATAGTAAATCATATTTTCTTGGCCATTCATATCTTCCTGCACCTGAACCATACCGATCGTAGTAGTGGAGGTGGAAACATAAAGCAGAAAATTATTTTGAATAAATTGGCAAGTGCAACATCGGTGAATGTGTTATAGAGTGTTTAAAATTATTAAAATATCTTTGGGCCTGGTCATCCCAAAATAACAGAGTGTTCTTTTTCAAGAGACGCATATAGCTATGTATTTTTTCCGCAACGGTTGCACATAAAACAATGAAGAAATTTTTCCTTCCCTTGCAAACTTTGGAGTTCAGTAATATTATTCAGGGTGGGTAAGGCCAATATAAAACCTATATTCAAAGGATCTATATAAATACCTTCCTTGGAAACCATGAAGCCAAGAAGGAATCCAGCCTTAACACAGAAAATGCACCTATATGGATTAAGACGTATGTTATAATGACGGCATCAAAGGAAAATGTCCCTAAGATTCCCTGGGTGGTCCTCTCATTGTTGCAAATGAGCAGGGAGGTCATCTATATAGGTTTCCACAATGTTTTTAATATCATGAAAAGCGTAGGACTTGGCACCCTAGAATGTAGCTCTAGTATTTTTCAAACCAAAGGGTAACTTCCTATAGGCAAAGGTTCCTCATGGACAAATGAATGTTGTCTTGTGCTAGTCGACGAGAAAAATTTATATATGATTATAGCTGGAAAATCCATCCATAAATGAGAAGATGACGCTCCCATCACATTTATCAATGATTTGATCGATATGTGGAGTAGGAAAGTTTTCCTTGTGACAAGCCTTATTCAAATCTAGAAAATTGATGCAAACCCTAATAGTTCCCTGCTTCTTAGCTACAGGAACAATATTAGACACCCACTCGATTAGAGATACTAGATAAATAAAACCATCTTTCATAAGCTTTTCAACCTTGGATTTTATTGCTATAGCCTTCCTATGATGGACTTGGCGAAGTTTTTTCCGGACTGGTCTTGCCATGGGATAAGTATTAATCTCATATACCACGATGGATGGGTCAATCCTAGGCATTTCTTCATATGTCCAAGCAAAAACATCTCGGAATTATTTAAACAAGCTCTATACTTTTTAGTTTCTTCAGTTGAACAGTTTTGGCCCAAATGAACATGTTCAATAGTTCCATGCTTCACTGATATGTCAATGGGATTCATTTGTGATGTTACATAGGTTTCCTTCAGTATTAGTGTCTTCTAAAAACATAGGCGTTTGACAATATCAAAACTAATGAGAGAGACCAAATCGAAGCCTATCAAATTAGCATTGGGAAGGAAAGAGGATCTATGGTGATGATCTTCCCATATAGGTTCATCCGCACTCATGATCTCCATAATAGACTCATCCGATGGAAAATTCTGTGAGAGATAGTCGAGAGAGGGGAGAGAGGGTTCTAGCCAATAGGGTAGGTGTTAAGGATCTGATGCTACTAAATGAATATCATCATAGTGTACATTGGAAATAGATTGTATGGCATCATAGAGTGCTTCATGAAGACCTGGAGAATGTGGTCAGTCATGGAGATCATGTTTACATTTGTTACTTTCATATTAGGAGGGGTAAAGGGAAACACACCCATAAGAGTTGGATCCTTCAACATTCCTACCCCAACTGATTGATAAGGTGGGAGGGATTTCCCTAGTAGAGGAATATTGTTCGTGGTAGGGGTGGTAACATCAAGTAAAAAAAATCAAGTTGATCTATGGTTACAATCACCCATAAGTGAGGGAATTGGAGAGTACAAAAAACTGTAGAGGAAACAGTCGTCATAGCGTAAAACCAATTCCTCCCCAATATAATATTGTAATCTAATGGAGCATCAACCACTTCCACTTGAATGGAAACATTCTTTCACCCTAGCTTGACTGATAGTGTCAATAACAAACCATGAGGTTGGAAACCTCGTCTATTGAGAGATTTCAAAGTTGTAGGTGAATTAGTAAGTTCAGGAGAACCTATGGCTCTCTAGAAAGACAAAGACAAAATTGAAGTGGAATATCCTTCATCCAATACAGTACAATGGACCTTCCTCCCAACTACCCTAGTCATGATTTGAAATTCTAGTTGGTGGGATAACCTTGACTTTTAATTCTCCACATTAAAATGAATAGTAGTAGTATTCTCTAAATCCTGAAGCCCTAAAGTTGTCAACAGATTTTTACGTTGCATAGGAAAACTTTGGAGCACCTCCACGATAGACATAGCACAAAGTGCTTGAGCCAAATATTCAACAACGTTGTATAATTGGGTGGCTCAAGCATTTGGATTAAATACATATTTCTCAATAGTACTCTTAGGTGGGTGAAAAATCAAGTCAAGGTTAGTTTTCTCAATCATAAGAGGGCCATTAGACAAGGTGGAGGAGAAGAATTTGTAGAAGGAACTTTCTCAGAAGAAGTACCTTCATCCTTCTTCTCTACTAGTTTGGCATATGGCTGATTATGTGTAGTCATATTAAAAGTTTCAACAGACATCATTCGGAATTCTTCATTAGAATTGGAGGTTCCTTGTGAAGACATGTAGTCAATTAACTGTTATTGAGACGGAAAAGGATCGGTAATTACCACTGATGTAGGGTTACTTTTCAAAAACTTATTAATTTATTCACGATGAGGGCACTATTTCATGAAGTGGTCACCTCTACACAATAGGAAAGGATACTTAGCCTTCCTCTTACCTTTGTTCTCATTCTCTGAGGTCGCGGTCTTTGGGCTCTCATGTTGGTTTCCTAAATTTTTATATTTTCCCTTCTTTTTATTACCAGGTGTTTGCACGGTTTGAATGGAATTCACTTCACCAAAAACCGCAGTAGTAGAGGGAGTAGTGGCATAAGTAATTTGTTTCTTAGTAGGCTTCACTTCGGATGGGGGTTGGATTGAACCTACAACACCATCAACAAGTTTCTCTGTAGGTGTCTTGGAAGGTTCTATGATGGTACAGGGAACCTAAGGGATCAGATCATAAAGGGTTCCGAACTAAGAATAAACTAATTCTAGATACTAAGCCCTGCTGATAGCCTTCTCTTTAGTGACAGCACCACCCATATCCACATCATGGGAAACGGGAGGTAACAAGGATTTCGTAAACCATCAACCAACAATTGGTCTGGGATAGGAGCTTTAATGAGTCTTCACTGTCTCCTCCACTCATGAATATGATCTAATATATGGGTGGAAGTATTTTGATGAAGGGATGTTAAAATATCCATACCAGTTTTGTAACAGATAGGAAGCTAGAAATGGGTAAGAAAAATTATCGCCAACAAGTTGAAATCCACAAATGAATGTTGTCGAAGCTCAATGTACCACTTGGCAACCATACTAGTCAAATTTTGCTAGAAGAGCCTCAAACGGATATAATCATCCATCAAGGAGTTAGAAGAACACCATAAATGGAATGTAATAATGTGATTTTTTGGATCCTCTCCCTACTTCCCATCAAACTTAGGAATGTCTGATGGTAACTTGACCAGAATAGAAGGCCACAAAGGGTTATGTTGAATGGGATCATTGATCAACTTGGACAAGTCATACAATTCCAAATTTTCCAAAAATGGAAGTTGTTGATTAGGTTGTACATACTAGTAATATTGATATGGAATCTGTATACCAGTAGGACCATAAGTCGACTGATACAATGGTTATTGGGGAGGTGTATTCATAGATGATCCTGCTAAAGATCCTCTTGATGGCGGTGGGCCTCCAGTAGGTGGTCCTCCAGGTGGAGGGGGTCCTCCAGAAGGTGGACATCCAGATGGTGGTCCTCTGGGTGGTGGTACTCCAATTCGTGGATCTTTAGAAGGTGGCCCTCCAAGAGGTGGTCCTCTAGGTGGTGGGCCTCCTTAAGGTGGTCCTCCAGGTGGTGGTCCTCTATAAGGTGGACCTCCACTAGGTGGGCCTCCAAAAGGTGGGCTTCCAAAAGGTATACTACCAAAAGGTGACCCTCCATAACCTCCAGCAATATTCATAGGTGTTCCTCTAGGCATAGGAATATATGACCAATTAGGTTTCCCCCATGGCGTAAACATATTTGCAGGGTAATGCATCCCAAGATAAAAAATCCCTAAAGATGTAAGTTGATAATCAACATTGCTTACATGTGGTTTATTTCCCGGGTATGTATAACCCCAAGAAGGTTGATTAACTGGGGGTTGTACCCCTAAGGGTTTACCTATACTAGAAGGAGGGATAACCACATTGGTTTTTGTGGAAGGAATAATAACTATTGGTTGTCCTGCAATGGGGTTTTTATTTGTACTGGAAGTAACTCCACTAATCATTGAAACAACTTGGGTTGGGGTTTTCACCCCAGTGGTAGAATATATGGGAGAACCAGAGGTAGAACCAGGATTTGGAACTAAAGGAGTAGGAATAGAGGGTTGACCTGGATCATAATCTACTGAAAATCAGGTCAGTGATCCTAAAATAGGAACTATTTGAGATGATGAAAGTGCATGGTATCCTTGGGGGGTCGTTTCTGAACAGTGGGGAAGAGGAGAAAAACTTCTCCTTCTTAAATTTTCTACCATATTACGTATACGCTTAATAGATTTATGGAAGAATTTTGCATTTGATAGAGCGTCTCTAAGGGATTTCCTTAGAGGAGTAAGTATGGAGGGATGTGACTCAGTAATAGTAGTCTTATATTCATATATAGATTTCCCTAGGGAAGTTGTCCAAAAAGGAGCATTTGGACCAAATTATGTCCCTATAGTGTCATCAAATGGGTGATTGAATACCCAGTCTGATGAACCAGGTTGACCTTCCATTGGAAAATGAAAGATTGTATAAACTGTAGGAGTCTATTGGACCAAGGGATTATCATAAGAAGTGAATTCTTCCCCATATTCCACAACTGGATTCCCTTCCACTTGGCAATCAGTTGTGACATCTTGGTCTGTGGCTTCCATTGTTCTCTCTTCCACGATAGGAGGAAATTTAGGTGTTAATCCTTAAACTATTCAAGATCGTCTCAAAGGTAACTCATCCAGAATGTTGGTTACAAATATCCTAACCTAGGGCTTAAAACTAGAATTACACAAAAATTTGTTCCTACGCAAGCTAAAGGTCACAAGAAAACTTAGGTGATAAGAGGGACTAATAAAAATCAGGTTCCTCACTAGGATTTCCAAGTCTTTGCAACTTGTGATATACCATAGGGTCCAATAGTAAAATGCGAAAAGGAGGATTGGGACCATACCCTTTCCTGAATGCCCAACTACCTGGATGGCACATGCGTAGTAGCTCCTCGAGTGTTGTTCTTGGTGTATTGCTACAACAAGACGGCCAAAAGGATTTTCTCAGGTTGTTAGGGTATCCTAGAGGGGTCTCCCGATATACGCAAGGTACTTGGGAGCTCAAATCCATGTTAGTGTTGTCTAATGCATAATCATTCGACAAGAACCTTCTGATATACTACCGAGTATGTGAACTACCTTTCTATATACCTCAAGGGTACGTGAAAGGACATTTGATATACCAGTTGGTACATGGAAGAACTACAAGACCCTGGGATGCAGTGCAGGAAATAGAACAATAGCTCCTATGTTTTAAGACATCGGAACTCATCTCTATCCTATCACTCAAGTTACTAAATATTTTAACCTAGAACTAGCATTAATTTTATCTTATACGATTAAGTGAATGCATGAGGTGTGGAAATAAAAAGTAAAACCATGCAGCATGATCATGCAAATTTTCACTTTATCTTTCAGTGTATTCCCTACTTACAAAAGAGAGAGTGATTTAATTTCCGTTTCCAAACAAAAAATCCCAACAATTACACTAAACTATTTTCCAAATTGCAAGCAGGAAAAAATACTTCGAATGACCAAACTTGAAAGTGACTGAAATAAGGTATCTTTTACAAAAAGAAACATGTTAGAACTACTTGGAACACTAAACTCTTTTTTAAATTCTTCGAATGTAAAAAGACCTAACTCAAACTATGATATTTTTTGTTGAGAAAAGAGCATGTAAAGAAATGAAAAATCATGAATGCCTGAGAGTTTATGAAACTAATCAAGTACTCAATGGTTGATCCTCAAACACGCATATATGATCAATATTAACTTTTTCTTCTTAATCAAAAGAAAAAGAAACCTTTCACTAACCTATGAAGAACAAGAATAAAGAAACCAAAGAAAAATTCTTTATTTTCAATTGATCTAACAGCAATAAGAGATCTGATGATATGAATTCCAAGCACTCTTTCAAAAATCAAACCCAAGCATAGCAAGCAACAGGACAAAAAAAAAACAACCTAGCTCTTTTAAAAGAAATGAAATCAATCCTCAACACTTTCTATATTTCGATTTAACAGTCAAATATCAATGATGAAGCCAAACACACACTCAAAAAAGGAAAAAAAATTGATTTTAATTTTTGAAATTACAGAGGTGAAAAACCATACCTGACACCTCTTGCAAGAGGTTATTGACAGAGCGTTACCTCCTGGGAACTGCCTTTTTTTCAATGTAATAGAGTGGTGGCACCACTTGTTGTCCACTGAGTATACGCAGTGGCACCGCTTCTTGCCCCTACTAAAAACGTGGTGTTTCTAGTAGGTTTCAAAACAAAAATGGAGAAAAAAAATACAAAAATAGAGGTCATACTACTGGAATCAAATCACAAAAATTACAGGAAAATTAAGCATATGAAGCAGATATGTTTCATATCTAAGCATATCTGGTCAAGATGAAACCAAATCTCACTACAAAACTTGCAATTCTGATCACTGAAAAAGTTGAAGTTTGGAATAGAGACAAGAACTGAAAACCAAGAAAGATCAAAAGTCCTGAATTTCTTCCCCGGTATAGTTTCCATATTTTTTGTTGGAAATTCTCACCTCCTGCAGACAATATTTTCTTCCCTAGCTTGATTCCTTCACGGCTAGAACAAATGAGTGATAACAATAATAAGCACTTTCCCTAGAATTGATAGATGTCTGGAATGAGTCTTTTACCTATCATGGAGTATGATGTATCAGCCTTATATGGTGCTATATCTCCATAGATCTACCTCCAATAACCACATCAAAACAACATACAATATTAAAAGTAACAAAAAATGATCTACAAATCCATATCAGTGACTAAGGAATCTAATAACAAAATGAGTGATTATAACACAATACATTTTATGGGAAAGGAACCATCAATGCATTAATCATAAAAGAAGAGAGATTGCAACCATTGTGCCTTACTTTTGTGATGCCTCCTCAATGCCAAGTCTTCTCCTCGAAGCTCCAACTTGTCTTCTCTTTGCTCACCCTATATTTGGCTAGAACTTAGGTGTAGTAGCATAACTTTCCTCTCCTTTCCCATGAGGGGTGAGTCAAGTTTTATATCCCTTGGGAAGATAGGAATGGTTTATAAAATGGTGGATGAGGTGGAAGGGAGATCCTACTAAGGGGGATATTGAGTCTAGGTGGTCCAAAAAGGTAGGGATGAGGGTGCCATGAAGCTGATCTTCTAGAAGCTTCGTGAATCTTCTATTTTTCCTTTTAAAAATCAAGCACCTCCTTTTCTGCATGGAGATAGATTGTTACCATGGCTGCACCACTTATTGATCAAAGGGAATAGGAGGTGGCACCGCTCATTGTCAATTGACAAGTGGCATTACTGAAGTAGGTAACACTCATTGTATAAAGGGAAGAAGAGGTAGTGGACACATGTATGAAAATATGAGTCCTGGCCAGTGTCTAACTTCATCACTGAAGGAATTTGAGGCAGTTTCTGGTGTTTTGGTTCTCAGTACATGATGGTGACAAGAATTATATGTAACAGTCATAGGAATGGATGATTAAATTGATTAAAATAGTGCATCTTCATCGAGAAGTATTTCCTGGTTAACTTACACAAAGGGAAATTGATTTAGCATGTGGTTTAAAAGATAAAAAGGAAAGTATATTTTATTCCTTGATCATTTTTTTCGTTGTTTCCCATTATATAAATTTATCTCTTTTGTTCATTTCTTCTTGTATATATATTTACTGAGTTGGGAATGATGTAGTCGATACACCACAAGGATATGTGGTCCAATGGTCGTAAATTTCGCATCAAAAAGTTGTATGACAATAAGAAAACATTCGATTGTGGGATAACTACAAATTTTCAAGTCACCAATGTTTCCTCTAGAAGTGACAAGCATCCAGAAGTATCTTAAAATAGGTACTGTGGTTATTTGGAATATATAATTGAATGTGACTTAAATTCCTTTAAAATAGTTATGTTTGAGCTCAAATGGTACAGTCTATGAATGAATGAACATGATCCTGAAAAAAATGTTATTGAGCATGCGAATGGATTTACCATGGTGTTGCAGCTGCAACAATTTCCCAAAATTCCAAAAAAAATTAGGACCCTCCTTTTGCTTGAATTAGTTTGATTTTCTTCTTGGATCTGGTCTGAGAGCTTTTTAGAAAGACTTTGCTTATACTTGGATTGATCTACAGCTGGTTTTAAATTTTTCTAAATGATTAAAAAACTTCAATGATTGATCAAACCTTGATCATTTGCCTTTAATTGCGTTTTCATCATGGCTGAATCGGAAGTGTATTTGTTTTTCCCCCCACCATTGCGAATGTATATTCGGTTTTGACTTCGACTTTTTTCCCGATTCGATCGGTTTTAATCGGCTGCTGTTTTATTTTGCATTGAAACTGTCATGAATTCTTCTTCCACTGTTGCAGATGGAAAACCACATTCTCTCCCGATTATGGCTTGTTGTTTTAGTCAAGCCCGTAAATCTTGGGTTGCCGCCGTTGCGGCCGCGGGAAGTTTTCTCCTTCCAACAGTTTGAGTCATTTTACCTTCGACGTTGTGGAAGGTCGCACCTTTTGTAACTCCGCCGCTGCAGCTGCCGAATGCTTTTCCTTGCCAATCTCTTAGTGTTGTTGCTTCCGACTTAAGTCCTGACATTGCGGACAGCAGTACGTTTTACAGTTCCGCCATTGCGGATGAAGAAACACTAGCCCTTCCTATGCGTAGTCATTTTGCTTCCAACTCAGACTTTTCCCATATCGGATCGATTTATCCTTCACGGCTCTGCCGTTGCGGCTCCCGTTTCACTATTGGCCCGATGATTTTCTTAGGTTTCGCCATATATATTTCCACGGATGGCCTAGCACTTTGGCCATCCGCCGTTGCGGAAGGAAGTTTACTTTCGTCTTCCAATCCAAATGTCTCCGACGTCCGATTTTAACTTTTTCCCACCGCAAGAGTTTGACCATATGTATATATATGAGGTCGGGGGGCACGTTGGATTATTCTATTGTTATTTGTCAACTGTCGTGCTCTGTCGCTATCGTGCAATTGATCACTCGAGCCTGTTCGGACCCTATTGCTGGTACCCGCGTCCAGGTGGAAACTGTGGAAGCTGACTGTCTACGTTCCGCCATACACGTCGGTTACACATCAGTGCCAGGTAGGCTTCTATTACCTTTTCCTATTTCGTTGAGTGTTTGGTGGTTTTGCTTACTACGGTTAGGTTTGGTCGAAGCTATTTATCTTCACCCTGTTAAGTTGCACGCCTATATAGGTGGATATTTTTTTAGCTTATTTGGCCATGGGAGGGTGGTTTAACCTTCAGGGTAGTTTTTCCCCCACCGTCGTTTGTTTTGCAACCCTGCGCATAGTGAATGAGGGGGTTTGGCGCAGACTTTCCTTACGTTGTCTGCGCCAAACCGCCCTCTGTAATGATGGTGATTAGGAGTAGGTTTCCACCACTTTCACCGTGACCTTTTCCTTAAGGTTTGGGCTATTTGTCCTGCTTGGTGCTCCCCGTATCTTTAACCCCCAGTCGTTTTACCTTCACGGTCTCGCACAACAAAATTTGTGTTCAGTTTTGAACCCGGGCCAGGGAGGAGGGTGTGCCGTGACACATAGTTATTTGACATAGTTTTGCACAGGCAATTTTTCTTTGATCAAGCATACCATATAAACTCGCATAGTGTTTCTATTTTCCCACACAGTGATATGATAATGGCACTCGCAGAGAGCGGAAGTTTTAGTCATGTTAATGTAGATGTTTTCCGCTCGATTATATTGTTTTTCATCATGCTAGATATAGACCTAATCATTTAATAATGCGCATTGTGTTTCAATAGCTATGTTAGTTAGGCCATTTCAGCCTAGGTACACAAATATTTGCTTCACTGACTGATTTCTATCATATTAAACACAGAAGAAATGACACACTGCACATTGATGTATAAAAGTTTGTCACTCAGCCAAAAGGGCTTAATTTTACAATTTTATGGCAGGAAGAATTCACAATGTCAAAGAGGCAAAAGAAGAAGGCCCCCGTGGTCGAGGAAGAGCCCGAAGTAGAAGTTGTCACTAAAACTGAATACATATACGAAGACACTAAGTGCATTTCTTGTATCAAACCTAAATACCAGTGGGGGGGAGTATATAGATTGATCACTCACAGAGAGGTTCCCGACATGGGATTAGAAGAAGAGTCCATAAATGCCAACATAGAAAGCTCTTCACTGATGAAGATCGCCACCAGACCAGAGTTGTTCCCGTGCTCTGAAGTAATCGGATGGATTCTTCCCCGGGCAGACGTCACAACAATGATTCTGGAAAATGTTGAAAGACAGGGCTATGCTGTATATAGCCCTGGATATGTAGTGTTGGCTTACCACCTGCCAGAAGCCCAAATATTTTTATCTAATGATTGGCTGAACAACATTAGAATGGACCTGGTAGAGACTCTTAAAAGGATGTTGTTGCAGGGAAAACATTACAGATATAAACCGATGGGTGATTACGATACGGCAAGCTTAAGGGCTCCTTATAGGTTCATAGCTTTAATGCTGAATAGGATTTTTGGAAGAGCACATGGTAGGTTCTTCAAGTTGGAGTGGATACCCATCATTTTTCATGTTGCAACCCAGGGGACAATTTTCAATTGGGATAGCCTTGTATCAAATAGTCTTTCAGCTTGTTTGGCCTCAGCTTTGGGAGGAGTGGCCCAAAAGAGGTCTGAATTCTATATGAGTTCCATACTCATCGATTGCATATTGTGTAATCATCCTTTCCCCGAAATCAGGTGCATCTAGGATAGGGAAAGAATGCCTGTCTATGCTTCCTATAAACCATTGTGGGCATACAAATATCACAGCCATTATCGAGAAGTATGTGAACACTTTATCATGCCCTTACACACACTCATTTCCCTAATGGAGTGTGATTGTATGTCAGAAGAGGCACTGCAAGTAATAGCGGAGTATGCAGACTACTATTTGAATGAAAATGGCATGTACTTCAGGATGTTTGGAGGTTCGAGAGCACCTTCCCTGCTGCCCAAATACGCAACTAATTACATTATTCACAAGGAGGAAGTCAGACAAGTGTTCCTGGATGGAATAGGCAGCTTTCTGTTTGAGCACAAGAAGACCGCCTATACCCCTTTGCCCTTCAAGTTAGGAAGCTACAAGTTCACCAAAGTGAAGAAAGCCGATGAATTTGTAGAAGAACTGGAAAGATTTCATTTTGGTGAAATTCCCTTCCGTAGAAATGATACTCAAGGCAAAGTGGTTGAACAATGTAAAGAGTACAACTTGCATTTTGAGTATGCCCACCATTGGGATCGAGAGGAGTCCATCTTCTGAAATGCAGTAAACATGGCAGCCTTATGAAGAAGGTTTAAAAAGAAGATTACCACAAAAGGTGGGAAGAGAGACGAACAAGCCAAGGCTGATGAAGAGGCCAGAAAGAGAAATGAGGAATCCTAGAGGTTGGTGCAAGAAGCTGCAGGGTGGCTGCACACAAAAGAAGAAGAGAAAAGAAAGGCTACTCAGGAAGTAGCTGAGAAAGCAAAAGAAGCATCTAAGAAAGAAGAAGAAGAAAAGAAAAGGAAGCTAGATGAGGAGCTTCAAAAGCAAGAAGCTGAAAGGATAAAGTTGACACAGACAGAGCAGTCAGCTTCTGAAACAGCTGTAGGGCAGACCCAAGACGTGGAGAACCCCGAGGTACAGGACCCACAAGTACCTGTTGCCAACACACTCATGGTCCCCACACTGAAGCTGGTCCCCTTTGTGCAGAAAAAGGGAGAAGAAATCCCTGATTTTAACACTGTGTTTTATGACAGGGCTACAAAGAGGATAGTAAAGAGAACAGAAAAGAGGGTTGAAGCAGGAGATATGCCTAGTAAAATGATCACGGATACGGCTGTTATGTTGGGAACAGACCAAGATCCAAGATTCACCCTGAGATCCGGGACTGCACTAATCCATGACTCAGAAGATAACATGGACAAGGTAATAACTGACTTGGAGCATTCCAAGAAGTCCTCTGCTCAGTTGAAAGATACATTGAGGAAAGAGAGAGAAGAAAGCAATAGGCTGAAGCGGTAGTATGAAGACATGCAGAGGGAGATAAAGGCTTCTAGGGTTGAATTGCAGGCCCTCCAAGTAGAAAGATAGGTTATTGAAACTACACAAGAGGCTATGGAGAAAGTGCAGAAAGAATGTCAAGAGTTAAGGAGTGAAAAGGAACAGCTTCTGGGAAAGGTAGAAGAGCTAGAAGAGCAGCAAAAGATTATCTTCCAGGCTAGTGAGATGCACTCCCAAGAATAGAGAGAGAAGCATCAAGAGCATATTTCTTCTCTGAAAAATGATCTGGAGGAAGCAAGGGAGCAACAGGTTAACCTCCAACCATTCAAAGAGCACATCTTTGCCCAGAAGATGAAGATGTTACAGCTACAAACTGCTATAGAAGGAGAAAGGTGCAAGGTGCTACAGGTAGATAGCAGATTGGAGGAAATCCTGGAGACCTCCTCTTACTTTGTAGATCGATCTCAGGACGTCCTTGAAGTCCTGAATGCAAGAATGGCAAGGCTGGAAAACAAGGAAGAAACTCCAGCAGAACTTTCATCAAAGGATACACAAGCCCTCAAGTGGGATTATGACTTGCTGGAATTTGCCATAAATACCGTGGAGGATTTCAAAAAATCAGTTAAGAAAATGAAAGGAGCATGCACCGAGTTTTTCAAGAGACTTCTCATTACCTACAACCGGTGCCAGATAGAGGCCGAGCAGAGGCTTGAGGCTTTCCTGGATCACAACGCCTTTGTGGAGCTGCTACAGAAGAGATACCAGGAAGAGGAAGCTAAAGTACAGCAGATTAAAGCCCTGAATGATCAGATCTTAAGGAGCGAAGTAGATCATTCAGCTATCAGCGTGCAGCTTCTGGAAGACCAGCTTCAATTGAGTGCAGCCAGGATTGAGGCCATAAAGAACCAAGCTGCTAAGTTTGAGATTAATATTCAGTTTTTAGAGCCTTGTGCATTTGAGGGCATTGCCTCTGAAGCTTCAGCATGGAAGAAATTTCTAGATTCCCAAGTGGGACCCTCCTCGTAAAGGATCGGTCATTTCTTTTTGTAATATGTAAAATTTTGTAAAAAACATTTGAGAAAAGTCAAGCATTGGCAAACAAAGAGTTGGGAAGCCCAAAGGTTACTTTGGGCAGCCCAATCGTCTCACCCTTTTGTATAAATGTAGAAAGTTTAGAAAGGGGAAGGGGATTTTTCCCAGTTAGACATGGAAACGATATTGTAAGAAGAACTATTTATCTTTGCAATAAAGAAGCATTGTTTGCCTATTGGAGAAATATTGGTGGCATTTTCAAATGTTATGGTGTGGATGGCTAAAAAAAGAACTATTTTGTTTTTGCCAGTTTCTGTCCATTAACCGTGAGATCGTTCTAACTCTTAGAACCTATGTTCTTGTTTAAATGATTTCTGGTTTATTTTGTGGAATTACCACCATGAGTAATGTATGATGTTCATAAAACAATTGGCTATCTGATTGCTGAAATATCTTTAATCGTTCATGTGTTGTAGAAAGAAACATGAGCTACCTGTAATTTCTCTTTATGATGCATGCACAATACACATTACTCATAATTAAATTATAGTTTTCTCCCCGGGGATATATAGGTAGATAGATAGTTAGTTTATTTCACTTCTGCACATGTGATTTAGATGTTTGTGAGCCTAAGACGAGAGGTAAGAACCTGCGCATCACATTGTGAATACTTCTTGCATCCTAATCACCCTGCATGGTTAATTAGGCATATGCATCCCATACATAAGTCAAAAAATACAAAAATATACACGGTGGACTAGGCCGCAACCAGTAAAACCTTTGTTTTTTGTTACTTTAACCTACGGTAGTCGGACCGCAAACCGGACGAATTCCCCATACCAAACATTCACGGGCTAGTTGGGAACGTTGACTGGGGAGAATCCCTTTCTGTTGTTGCCTACGAATTTCCAGGCCTCAACAGTTCTGGCGCTAGAAGGAGGGCTGCCATTGCATGGCTGGCCGTGGAAACTTATTTTCCCAAGATTACCTTACCAGCAAATGTTTTGAAGCTTGTAACCTGACCCAAGTACTTATAGGTTTTGGTTATACCTTTGAAGTAAGAAGGCTTGTTCTCACCCTACGTTGCTCTTTGCTCAGATTTTGTTCTTTTTCCTGTGCTCATGGCTGGTGTAATTTTGAACTAGCCCAACCCATTGCCTGCTTGGAAAGCTAGATCCTCGTTGAACCTCGCACCGCCATTGCATAACCTACCTCAAGCTTTTGATAAGATGCTGCCTAAGTTTGACCCCAAGGAAAGGATTGATGTACATGACCACTTACAAAGTTTCTATTTGGCGATAGAAGGTTTAAGGGTTGGGGAGTACGAAGATGTCGTCTGTAGATTATTTCCTCATACCTTGAAAGGGGCAGCTGCTTCATGGTATTTTTCTCTGCCTGCAAACTCAATTCCAGATTGGAATACTTTTGAAAGAATATTCAGAAAATAAATATGCAGCTCAGAGAACTCATGCCTCATTGATGAAAGGTCTTGGTTTGTTAAGGAAAGAGAAGAATGAGAAGGTACGGAGTTTCACTCAAAGATTTTCAACATACCTAAAGAACTTTTCTAAAGCTGACAGACCCTCAGACAAAGTCTTAATTGAATATTATACCTCATCCCTAGGACCTGAGCTGGCCATGTTTTCCAAGATGAAATCCAAACCTACATTGGTAGAGACTTACGAAGAAGCAAAAAGGGTAGAAGCTGAAAAGGAAAGCATAGAGGACTATCCTAAGCAACTGAGAGAAAAGACTATCGAGAGAAGAATGTTATTGTTGTCTAAACCTAAAGAGGAACAAGCACATGATTATCAGGGTATGCTGAAGATGATGTAGAAACTATCCAACCGAATCATAGATCTGGAAAAGGAAAGGGAAATGCGGAAAAATTACAAACCATACTATCCAAAAAAAGAGGATAACAACCAAAGGAAAATCCCTCCCCCAAATTTAGCATCAATAAACATAACAGAGGTGGGGGGAGACAATTTCTGCACTTTTCACCAACAACCTCATTCGGAAAAGAAGTGCCCTCAATGGTTGAATTCGATGACATTGGTTATGAATTAGCTGCTAGATTCTAAATTAACCAAGGACAGTGGTAAAGAGGAAAAGAAAAACCAGACTATGGAGAAACAAGATAATAACACCATGTTTTCATGGGATGGTGTCTCGTTGTTTGACACTGAAGAGAGCACTCTCAGGACTGAATGCACACCTACAGCAACAAAGGACATGGATTTAACAATTTCGAAGATCAAAAGATTGCAAAAGAATGTCAAGAGACAGGCAGATGTCAGCAATGAAGATGAAGCACCTAAAGTCACTACTTTCAACCAAGAAACAGAACCAATCATTGAGCCTGTCAAGCCTGTGGAAGTTGTTGAGGAAGAGAACGTTGGAAGAGAAAAGGAAGTTAAAGAGGAGATACCCACCAAAAACCAACCTATGGAGGAAATGGTCAAATCAACTGGGGAAAGGAAAACTAGCACCCCACCTTTCCTTTTGACTCTGGAGATTTTGAACCATAAGGTGCATAATTGTCTGGTGGACTCTAGATCATCGGTGAATGTTATGCCTCTTGCAATATGCAAAAAACTTAATGGGAAGCTAATACCTACTAATTGGGACATCACTCAACTAGACAAGACTAGTGTCAAAGTGGTGGGGGAGATGAAGAATGTTCTGATTCGATTGTCTACAAATAAAAAGATATGTCAGTACCTTGATATTGTAGTAGCAGACATACCTGATGGCTATGGATTGATCTTGAATCGAGACTGGTCAGCACAACTATATGGTTACTTTGCTTCAGACTGGTCGCACCTATGGTTGCCTCAGAAGGGTAGCCCAAACCTGATTAAGATTTTAAGAGATCCCTACATGAAGCACAATGTTACTAGGATAGGAGAGGGAAAGAATTTGCTGATTTTGTCCTGGGAAACTATCTGACTGAGCTTAAGCTAAGACATCATACCTCAAGAAAGGCCAGTTCAATGAGTGACACTTTTCCTGAGCTCCTTCAACTTCCTCAGGCTGAAAGGGATGAATGTATGATAGTAGACATGTGTTCAATTTCAAAAATAGCACAGCTAGACCATGGTTAGATATCTCATGTCTATAATCCAGCCCACCCTTTGACTTGTTTGATTGAAGATTTTAAGGGCGGGCACACATTTTCTTTTCTTTTTCTTTATACATAAATAAATTGTGTTGTTTTCTTTAATGTTGTTTTGATTTATTACTTTGAATGTTGTTTTCTTTTATTTTAAATGCTTTATTGCTAATTCTTTGGTTTTGAATAAAGAGGCAAACTTTTGGTTGCAATGGAAACATCAGGGTTCTTTATTAACTGAAATCTTGAGCAAAAGAGTATGCTTTAAAGTATAGAATGTCTTCTAGTAGCAGTGTTCCTAACTGGCCATGCATTTATTGAAGTCTTACTTAAACCCTGTAAATAACTCAAAAGTAAAAGAGGTCTGGAATACTATTTCGAGGCTCCATCCATTTCACATCTTAAATATCCAAGGGGGTGAAAGCGAAAGACCCACGGAAAGGAAGCAAGGTAAACAGTATATCATATATAAATGATCCCATGCCATAATTTCAGAAAAGCTAAAAGCTATCAAGAGTCAAAACTCCTTAAAGAAACAAGACATATCAAAGCAAAGTATCAAAAGTATGAATTTCAAATTGTCGAAAGTTCCTCTCCGTCCATGAGATGAAATGCTAATTCTTCTCTCACACAAAAGGGCACTATGGGATAGAGGAGCATGAATAAAATTCAGAAAGAAAGGCAAATGGAGGACTCACAAGAACTAAATTTCTAATGGCACAAAAGTGCGATTGGCATGGGAATGAAGAACAAAAGGATAATGCTGTTTACTATCTGTTACAATCCTGTGGTGTCCAAGCCTGAAACTACCTAAGGACGGGTAAAATGAACAACATTTATTAGGCCCCAAAAGAGTTATTCAGACTTGCAATATTTCTGTTGTTACCATTTCCCAAAGAATGGACTGCTTCTCAATGATTTAAATGCTTAAGTTGGCCAGCCTAGGGATACAAACATCTAGAAGATTTCAACTTTTATTCAGATGGTCTTACACTGGGAAGGAGTTAATTCAGAAATCTGGGGTTCACCAAGTAGTCGCCAATTGTTGCAGCTGCAACAATTTCCCAAAATTCCAAAAAAATTTAGGACCCTTCTTTTGCTTGAATTAGTTTGATTTTCTTCTTGGATCTGGTCTGAGAGCTTTTCAAAAAGACTTTGCTTATACTTGGATTGATCTACAGCTGGTTTTCAATTTTTCTAAATGATTAAAAAACTTCAACGATTGATCAAACCTTCATCATTTGCCTTTAATTTCATTTTCATCGTGGCTGAATCGGAAGTGTATTTGTTTTTCCCCCCGCCATTGCGGATGTATATTTGGTTTTGAATTCGACTTTTTTCCCAATTCGATCGGTTTTAATCAGCTGCTTTTTTATTTTGCATCGGAACTGTTATGACTTCTTCTTCCACCGTTGCAGATGGCAAACCGTATTCTCTCCCGATTATGGCTTGTTGTTTTAGTCGAGCCCGTAAATATTGGGCTGCCGCCGTTGCAGCTGCGGGAAGTTTTCTCCTTCCGACCGTTTGAGTCATTTTACCTTCAACGTTGCGGAAGGTCACACCTTTTGTAACTCCGCCGCTATGGCTTTCGAATGCTTTTCCTTGCCGATCTCTTAGTGTTGTTGCTTCTGACTTAAGTCCCGACGTTGCAGACGGTAGTACGCTTTACGGTTCCACCGTTGCGGATGAAGAAACACTAGCCCTTCCTATGCATAGTCATTTTGCTTCCGACTCAAACTTTGCCCATATCACATCAATTTACCCTTCGCGGCTCCGCCGTTGCGGCTCCCGTTTCACTATTGGCCCGATGATTTTCTGAGGTTTCGCCATATATATTTCCGTGGATGGCCTAGCGCTTTGGCCGTCTGCCGTTGCGGAAGCAAGTTTACTTTTTCCTTCCGATCCAAATGTCTCCGACGTCCAATTTTAACTTTTTCCCACCGCGAGAGTTTGACCATATGTATATATATGAGGTCGGGGGGCACGTTGGATTATTCTATTGTTCTTTTTCAATTGCCGTGCTCTGTCACTATCGTGCTATTGATCACTCGAGCCTGTTTGGACCCTATTTCCGATACCCACGTCCAGGTGGCAACTGTGGAAGCCTGATCGTCTGCGTTCCACCATACACGCCGGTTACACATCAATGCCAGGTAGGCTTCTGTTGCCTTTTCCCGTTCCGTTGAGCATTTGGTGGTTTTGCTTGCTACGGTTAGGTTTGGTCGAAGCTATTTATCTTCACCCCGTTAAGTTGGACGCCTATATAGGTGGAGATTTTTTTAGCTTATTTGGCTGTGGGAGGGTGGTTTAACCTTCAGAGTAGTTTTTCCCCCACCACCGTTTGTTTTGCAACCCTGCGCATAGAGAATGAGGGGGTTTGGCATAGACTGCCGTTACGCTGTCTGCACCAAACTGCCCTACGTAATGATGGTGGGTAGGAGTAGGTTTCCGCCACTTTCGCTGTGACCTTTTCCTTAAGGTTTGGGCTGTTTTTCCCGCTTGGTGCTCCCCGTATCTTTAACCCCCAGTCATTTATCCTTCGCGGTCCCGCGCAACCAAATTTGTGTTCAGTTTCGAACCCGGGCCAGGGAGGAGGGTGTGTCGTGACACATAGTTATTTACCGTAGTTTTGCACAGGCGATTTTTCTTTGATCAAGCATACCATAGAAACTCGCATAGTGTTTCTGTTTTCTCGCACAGTGATTTGATAATGGCACCCGTAGAGAGCGGAATTTTTAGTCATGTTAATGTAGATGTTTTCCGCTTGATTATATTTTTTTTATCATGCTAGATATAGACAAAGTCATTGAATAATGTGCATTGTGTTTCAATAGCTCTGTTAGTTAGGCCATTTCAGCCTAGGTACACACATATTTGCTTCACTGACTGATTGCTATCATATTAAACACAGAAGAAATGACACACTGCACATTGATGTATACAAGTTTGTCACTCAGCCAAAAGGGCTTAATTTTACAATTTTATGGCAGGAAGAATTCACAATGTCAAAGAGGTAAAAGAAGAAGGCACCCGTGGTCGAGGAAGAGCCCGAAGTAGAAGTTGTCACTAAAACTGAATACATATACGAAGACACTAAGTGCATTTCTGGTATCGAACCTAAATACCAGTGGGGGGAAGTATATAGATTGATCACTCGCAGAGAGGTTTCTGACATGGGCTTAGAAGAAGAGTCCATATATGCCAACATAGAAAGATATTCACTGATGAAGATCGCCACCAGACCAGAGTTGTTCCTATGCTCTGAAGTAATCATATGGATTCTTCCCCGGGCAAATGTCACAACAATGATTCTGGAAAATGTTGAAAGATAGGGCTATGATGTATATAGCCCTGGATATGTAGCGTTGTCTTACCACCTGCCAAAAGCCCAAATATTTTTATCTGATGATTGGCTAAACAACATTAGAATGGACCTGGTAGAGACTCTTAAAAGGATGCTATTGCAGGGAAAACATTACAGATATAGACCAACGGGTGATTACGATACGGCAAGCTTAAGGGCTCCTTATAGGTTCATAGTTTTAATGTTGAATAGTTTTTTTGGAAGAGCACATGGTAGGTTCTTCAAGTTGGAGTGGATACCCATAGTTTTTCATGTTGCAACCCAGGGGACAATTTTCAACAGGGCTATCCTTGTATCAAATAATCTTTCATCTTGTTTGGCCTCAGCTTTGGGAGGAGTGGCCCAAAAGAGGTCTGAATTCTATATGAGTTCCATACTCATCGATTGCATATTGTGTAATCATCCTTTCCCCAAACTCAGGTGCATCTGGGATAGGGAAAGAATTCCTATCTATGCTGCTTATAAACCGCTATGGGCTCACAAATATCACAGCCATTATCAAGAAGATGTGAACACTTTATCATGCCCTTACACACACTCATTTTCCTAAAGGAGTGTGATTGTATGTCAGAAAAGGCACTGCAAGTAATAGCGGAGTATGCAGACTACTATTTAATTGAAAATGGCCTATACTTCAGGATGTTTGGAGGTTCGAGAGCACCTTCCCTGCTTCCCAAATACGCAACTGATTACATTATTCACAAGGAGGTAGTCAGACAGGTGTTCCTGGATGGAATAGGCAGCTTTCTATTTGAGCACAAGAAGACCACCTATCCCCCTTTTTCCTTCAAGTTAGGAAGCTACAAGTTCACCAAAGTGAAGAAATCCGATGAATTTGTAGAAGAACTGGAAAGATTTCATTTTGGTGAAATGCCCTTCCGTAGAAATGATACTCAAGGCAAAGTGCCTGAACATTGTAAAGAGCACAACATGCATTTTGAGTATGCCCACCATTAGGATTGAGAGGAGTCCATCTTCTGAAATGTAGTAAACATGACAGCCTTGTGAAGAAGGTTTAAGAAGAAGATTACCACAAAAGGTGGGAAGGGAGACGAACAAACCAAGGCTGATGAAGAGGCCAGAAAGAGAAATGAGGAAGCCCAGAGGTTGGCGCAAGAAGTTGCAGGGTGGCTGCACACAGAAGAAGAAGAGAAAATAAAGGCTGCTCAGGAAGCAGCTGAGAAAGCAGAAGAAGCAGCTAAGAAAGAAGAAGAAGAAAAGAAAAGGAAGCTGGATGAGGAGCTTCAAAAGTAAGAAGCTGAAAGGCTAAAGTTGACACAGACAGAGAAGTCAGCTTCTGAAATAGCTGTAGGGTAGACCGAGGATGTGGAGAACCCCGAGGTTCAGGACCCACAAGTACCTGTTGCCAGCACACCCATGGTCCCCACACTGAAGCTAGTCCCCTTTGTGCAGAAAAAGGGAGAAGAAATCCCTGATTTTAACACTGTGTTTTATGATAGGGCTACAAAGAGGATAGTAAAGAGAACAAAAAGAGGGTTGAAGCAGGAGATATGCCTAGTAAAATGATCACGGATACGACTGTTATGTTGGGAACATACCAAGATCCAAGATTCACCCTGAGAACCGGGACTGCACTAATCCACGCCTCAGAAGATAACATGGACAAGGTAATAACTGACTCGAAGCAGTCCAAGAAGTCCTCTGCTCAGTTGAAAGATACATTGAGGAAAGAGAGAGAAGAAATAAATAGGCTGAAGTGGAAGTATGAAGACATGCAGAGGGAGATAAAGGCTTCTAGGGCTGAATTGCAGACCCTCCAAGTAGAAAGACGGGTTATTGAAACTACACAGGAGGCTATGGAGAAAGTGTAGAAAGAATGTCAAGAGCTATGGAGTGAAAAGGAACAGCTTTTGGGAAAGGTAGAAGATCTAGAAGAGAAGCAAAATATTATCTTGCAGGCTAGTGAGATGCACTCCCAAGAACAGAGAGAGAAGCATCAAGAGCAGATTTCTTCTCTGACAAATGCTCTGGAGGAAGAAAGGGAGCAGCAAGTTAACCTCCAACCGTTCAAAGAGCACATCTTGGCCCAGAAGACGAAGATGTTGTAGCTACAGACTGCTATAGAAGGAGAAAGGTGCAAGGTGTTGTAGGTAGATAGTAGATTGGAGGAAATCCTGGAGACCTCCTCTTACTTTGTAGATCGATCTTAGGACGTCCTTGAAGTCCTGACTGCAAGAATGGAAAGGCTGGAAAACAAGGAAGAAACTCCAGCAGAACTGCCATCAAAGGATACACAGGACCTCAAGAGGGATTATGACTTGCTGGAATTTGCCATAAATACTGCAGAGGATTTCAAAAAATAAGTTAAGAAAATGAAAGGGGCATGCACTGATTTTTTTAGGAGACTTCTCATTACCTACAATCGGTGCCAGATAGAGGCTGAGCAGAGGCTTGAGGCTTTCCCAGATCACAACGCCTTTGTGGAGCTGCTGCAGCAGAGATACTAGGAAGAGGAAGCTAAAGTACAAAATATTAAAGCCCTGAATGATCAGATCTTGAGGAGCGAAGTAGATCATTCAACTATCAGTGTGCAACTTCTGGAAGACCAACTTCGATTGAGTGCAGCTAGGATTGAGGCCATAAAGAACTAGGCTGCTAAGTTTGAGATTAATATTCAGTTTTTAGAGCCTTATGCGTTTGAGGGCATTTCCTCTGAAGCTTTAGCATGGAAGAAATTTCTAGATGCCCAAGTGGGACCCTCCTCATAAAGGATCGGTCATTTCTTTTTGTAATATGTAAAATTTTGTAAAAAACATTTGAGAAAAGTTAAGCGTTGGGAAACGAAGAGTTGGGAAGCCAAAAGGTTACTTTAGGCAGCCCAACCATCTCACCCTTTTGTATAAATGTACAAAGTTTAGAAAGGGGAAGGGGCTTTTTCCCAGTTAGACATGGAAATGATATTGTAAGAAGAACTATTTCTCTTTGCAATAAAGAAGCATTGTTTGCCTATTGGAGAAAGATTGGTGGCATTTTCAAATGTTATGCTATGGATGGCTGAAAGATGAACTATTTTTTTTTTGCCAATTTCTGTCCATTAACCGTGAGATCGTTCTAACTCTTACAACCTATGTTCTTGTTTAAATGATTTCTGGTTTATTTTGTGGAATTACCACCATGAGTAATGTATGATGTTCATAAAAAAATTGGCTATCTGATTGTTGAAATATCTTTAATCGTTCATGTGTTGTAAAAAGAAACATCAGCTACCTGTAATTTCTCTTTATGATGCATGCACAATACACATTACTCATAATTAAATCACAGTTTGCTCCTCGGGGATAGATAGGTAGATAGATAATTATTTTATTTCACTACTGCACATGTGATTTATATGTTTGTGAGCCTAAGACGAGAGGTAAGAACCTGTGCATCACATTGTGAATACTCCTTGCATCCTAATCACCCTGCATGGTTAAGTAGGCATATGCATCCCATACATAAGTCAAAAAATAAAAAAATATACACGGTGGACCGGGCCGCAACCTGTAAAACTTTTTTTTTGTTACTTTGACCTATGGTAGCCAGACCGCAAACCAGATGGATTCCCCATAGCAAACAGTCGCAGGCTAGTTGGGAATGTTGACTGGGGAGAATGCCTTTCTGTTGTTGCCTGCGAATTTCCAGGCCTCAACACATGGTTAATAGAAGGTCACTTGAACCAGCTACAGATCCTTATGTTCTTCCAAGTCAATATGAGCAGGTCTTTTACTCATAGGTTCCAGGTAAATCAGGTTGGTCATAAATTGTTAGATATGATCCAAGAGGAAGGTCGGTCAAGTATAATCCAGAGGAAGAATACAATGTCGAAGAAGAAGGTGATGCAGATCGGGAGCATTTGGTCACCATGGATGTGTTAGATGAAGAATCCTATCAAGAATTTGATCATCAAAATGACGCAGTAGATGATTTTGTACTCAGTGATGATTTTGATGATGAATCATTATTACCGAAAATTACGTTGATGATGATGTTGATATGAGTGATCCTTTTAAAGATAGTGATTCTGGACAAGATGATGATATAGATGAAGAATAAGATGATGATGATATTGATGATGAGTAATGATCATCGATGTTATAATACTCAACATCATCAATTTTATAATCATCATCATCGTTTTCCTAATCCTCATTAGAATAGTTGAAACCATCATCATCTTCATCTTTATGATCATCAATGGTATCATAATCATCATCATCATCATCAATGGTATCATCATAATCATTGTAATATTCATCCTCACCATATTCCTCATTAGCATCACCATCATCATCATCATCATCATCACCATCATCAACACCATCATCGCCATCGTCATCACCATATTCATCATCGGCATCATCGTCATCATCACCATATTCATCATCATCATCATAATCAACCTCATCCTCATCCTTAGCCTCATCATCATCAATGTTATAATCATCATCGTCATCAATTTTATCATCATCATCATCATCATGTTCATACTTATTAGAATAATAGCAATCATCATCATTATGTTCATGCTCATTAGAAAAATTGCAACCATCATCATCTTCATATTTATGATCATCAATGGTATTATAATCATCATCATCAGCAGCACCACCATCTTCATCATCGTCGTCATCAAAATCATAATAAACCTCATCCTCAATGTTATAATCATCATCATCATCAATGTTATCATCATCATCAGCATCATGTTCATTCTCATTAGAATAATCGCAATCATCGTCATCATGTTGATCCTAGTGATGATTTGTCGTGGGAAAAATGTTCACATGTACTACTAATAGATGAGAACCATGACATAATTGATATGGAGAGATATCCTAGGAGCTATGTTCATCGTGTACTATCTTGATTTATGTGTGCATTAATGTGGTGCTGCACCTAAGGGGTTATAAAAGGTAATAAGTTAGTAGTTATAGTAATTACTTATTACTAATTACTAGGTTTATAACCCCTAATCATTGATAAGACAAAACCTTGCAACCACTATACTTTTAACTTTGATAATCCCTTATGACCCCTTTACTTACATCATTTTTCAACTCAATAATTGATAACTTGTCAGTTATTATAATTATTAAGTTGTAAGTTATAGATCCTATTGTTGATGTATGTGTAAATTCAGAATGTATTCATCTGTATATATTATGTATTGTAACCCGATGTTTATTCTGGGATGTATTGTAATGTAATTGAGTCATGTCATACCCTGATGTTTATTCCGGGAAGTTTCTATAATGAGAAAGTCATGTCTAGTCATTGTGGGTAACCCTCCTATTGGTCAAGGGTTAAAGTCCCCACAATTGTGGGGACCTTGGGTTATTATAATATCCTAGAAAAGTCGACCCTAGGTGATTCATTGTAAGTCATGTCAATATTCCCCAGCATTGTGTTAAGGATAAACCTCCTCGTTGGTCAGAGGAGGCAAAGTCCCCACAAGTTCTGGGGCACTAGGGTTATTAGACACTCCTAGAGATGTCATCTCTAGTACGCAATTGTTAAGTGAGGCTGACATGATGGAGTGGGTTCCAAGTGAACAGAAGAATATAAATAGAGAGTGGATATCTCTATTTAGGATACACACACTCACTCATTGGGGCGCATGAGTGAGAGCGGAGAAGCTCTCTCAGTGTGAGAGAGAGAGACAGACCCTGTGGAGATCATCTTTATGTTTTCAGGTTTTACTTTTGGTGCTGATTCTATCTCTGAGGAAGTTGATGGGTTTTCACCATTTATGGTTTCCCCGAGGATAAACATTGTTTTCATTGTCCCTTGTGTTTGATTGATGTGCTTGTTATTCTCTCAGTTAAAGATCCTAATGTTATGCTAGCTTAATGATAAAAATCTAACATGGTATCAGAACTAACCTAAGAAGAAGACATTGTGCAGCTATAGAAGCTAGGGATTCTTAATTTTTGTGTCTCTCTCCACAATCCATCAGCAAAAGTATGCTAGGCTGACTCTCCATTGAAGGGCACATCTTTTTGTCGAAACAGAATTCAATTCCGAGCATTTTCAGTTTTGGTGTGGAAAATTAGGGCTTTCTATACAAGAGGAATTTTTTAGTAAGCCCAGCATAGGATTTTTATCCTCATCAAAATCTAATTTTAGAGACCTGGATCAATATTTTTGGTTGGGTGAAACTCTGGGAAATTCAAACCCTAGTTTGACCCCGAGCTAGAAAAAACCTAAATACTAAAACTACTAAGTTTTGGTACATTCGATATATCCTCAGATTGGATAATTATCAGGAGCTGCAAATTGCATAGGCAAAATATAAAATCCTGATTTACACTGTGTCCAAAATTCAGCCTCATCATCGCTATATTCTGGGAGATGTGATCCCTCCAAGTTAGGGTTCCAGCCTCTTCCAAAATTCATCCCTAAACAGGACACATGAGGAGAATTGCTATATCTTGGGCTACAGAGGTCAAAATGAAATTTTTGAAGATGTTATAGAAATATCACAGAATTTAATTTCTTTGGTCTGATATTCAGACTTGGAAGATGAACCAGTGACATGAGGAAGTCCGTACAACTTCGTTGTTCTGAACAGTCCTATAACAGGTCACCTTGGGAAACCAATCATAAGTCCCAATTAGTGAAACCAATTCTGATGAAACCTATGGTGTTGGATCAGGGACATGTGAGGATACCTCAATGATAATTTGTAGACATAAAGGATTTGTAATTTTACAGATATCATAGAAACAGTAACAGGCATTTTTGTAGGAGAAATTGGAAAACTAGGGCTTCCTGTTCCAGGAGCTTCCCTCCATTGTCTTCTGAAAAGGAGTACATTGGACAGATCCATTTGAATAGATCTATATTTCTATCCAATTAGATTTGAAATATTCTAAGTTTTTAAAATTAGGGTTTCTCTGACAAACCCTAGATCAACCAGCTCTGGAACCAGGACGGACACCTCAAATCGGTAAGATCTAATCTTTTGTCATTTTCATTTGAGGTTCTCATTTCAAAGTGATATATCACATCATCTTGATGATAATATTGGTAAATTTGAAAAATTCCAAGCATGGAATTATATGATCTCTCTGAATAAAATTAATTGGATACCTATATGAGTAGAGAGGTTCCAGTTCCAGAGGGAGATGAGGCTCAAATCCTTACACAAGGAGAACTTGGTCAAGGCCAAGAAGATCATTGTTGATTCAATCATGGATCAACTTGTACCACAAGTGTCTTCCCTAAAGACACCGAAGACATTTGATTCATTGACCAAGCTATTTGAAGGGAAGAACATATATCAGAATATGACCTTAAGGAACCAGTTGAAGAATGTGAAGATGCAGAATGCAAAGACCATGCAGTCATACTTTACATGGGACTCTCAAATCAAAGAACAACTTAAAGTGGTAAAAGAAGAAGTGAAGAATGCAGAAATGGTGATAGCCACCTTGAATTCCCTCCCAGGATCTTGGGATTCATTCATGTGAGGAATGTGTTCTAGAATAAAGTGATTACTTTCAGTAGAGTCTAGGAAGAGCACACACAAGAAGAAGAATCTTGACTCATAATAAGAGAAGAGAAGATGGGAGCAACTGAAGATCAAGCTCACACCATCAAAAGAAGATCCCTCAAGCGATGAGGAATATGAAGAACTCAACTCTTGAAGAACCTCTTATCCACCTTAGCATTTGGATAAGAAATTATGCTATTATGAATGAAGAATACGATGAAGCTGAACGATCAAGAAGGATTCTACCCACAAAACAAATAAAGATAAGTATTTGTCCTTTCATGATATTGTTTTGTTATGCATTTGTTTATATTCAGTTAATGTATTATGCATGATAGAATATTTGCATTAACTACAGTATACTAATAATATGCATGTGATGGGTAAGTAGCTCATGGTACTATAAAACTCTCCATTACTACTTATCTAGAATCAAACCTCTTTGCTGACATATTGGATTAGTGCACAATCTCAATGTTGTCCTAGTGGAGATGGAAGGCATCTAGAAACGTTTCTGTGAGATATGGATGAATGTTGTATTGGATAAAGTAGTTGCATGATCATATATTTATGCATAATAATTTTCTAGTATGAATATTCCTTATGAAATGTCTCTAACCATGTAAATGCATTTGACTTGTAGGAAATATCGCATACATAATCGTCTACAAGCAAAGAAGGATGAGACTTGTTCTGAAGAACAAGTGATGACAGTTCAAAGATTAAAAATAATATGAAAAATACAGTGACATCATTGATGTGGAATCTTCCAAGAAGAAAGGGAAGATCAGTTCAAGAATAATGATGTCTAGTATGCAGTATCGATACATGAAGAAAAGTTCGTAATTCCATCATACAGTAGATGGAAACATCATGGGATACAAGGCAAGATTCGTAGCATGAGGCATAGACTACGAAGAGACATTTGTAGCCACTATAAATACACATGACATGCATAATCATGTGTGCAAATGAAAGAAGGCCTTGTATGAGCTCAGAAGAAAACCATGGGATAACACATACATGAGGAGCTTGATGAAGATCTGAACCTTTGCTACAAGGTTGATAGAGGATGACAAGCTCACAGATGGGTGTGAGAAGAACTTTTGAAAAAGTTCAAGATAGAGGATCTTGCTATCCAACGTCACTCCAGTACATAATGTTTCAATGCATAGAGTACAGAAGACAAAGGGAGTATGATGCTTCAGAGGGAGTGATTGCAAAAGATCCTAAGGTTGGACATGGTACAACAGGATGGACAAATTACTGATGACTCTAGGCTTTACTGAGAGTAAAGTGGATTCCAACGTTTTCTTCAAGGTTGAAGGCGGAAGACCAGTGATGCTCCTGTTATGTGTCGATGCACTATTTTCTAGGCATGGAGGTGTGGACACGGGAAGTATGCAGTAGAGATTTTGAAGAGGCTTGGGATGATGGACTACAAGGCCATGACCACACCTATGGAATTAAACCTGAAGCTATTGAGTGTTGCTTCATCAGATTTAGTTGATGCCATGATGTATCATTAGATGATTTGTTCATTGATGTACCTAAAGGATACGAGACCAGATACTTGCTTTGTTGTGAACACATTGAGACATGTTCACTTGATGGTTACAAGTATGATACGGAGAATAACCTGGAGGGATATGTGGATTCGTATTAGGCAAGTAGTGCCATTGATAGGAAGAGCACTTTGGGGGTGCTTATTCAGTATGAGATCATGTGTGATCTCTTGGTTGGAAGGATGGATTCTTGCATGGCACTGAGTATAGCCAAGGCAAAAGATGTTGCCACTTGCTATTTTGGAGGTAGTATGTTTCTTTTGAAAACTACTATTTGATTTGATTGATCTGACTTGCCTTTTTTTGTATGATTTAGAGAGGAGCAGTAAATCTCCAGTTTGTGATATAAATTGAGATCTCTCGAAAGAGGGAGTTCTAGCATAGCTGGTGAGACAGGTTGTCTGAGCATAAATCCTGGTGAAGCTCGCAGGTTTCTCAGATGTAATCGATCCTTTAGGTTGTCCTCAGATGTAATAGGTCCTAGCAAAGCTCGCAGGTTATCCTTGGACGTAATCAGCCCTGATGTGATTCTATGCTAGAAATGGCCAAAGTGAAGTTTGAGTACTTTAGGGAGAATCTTGGTGTTCTCCAAATCAAGGTTCCCTCCAAAGGGAAGTGATGATTTTGTAAGCCTTTCTGACATGGTGAGACGATTGGTTCCTTCCGTGGTCAAATGTAAGTGATGTGCCCTTTCGACATGGTGAGAGGATTGGTTTCTTCCATGGTCAAATGTAAGAGTTGTGACATGGTGAGAGGATTGGTTCCTTCCATTGTCAGATGTATGTGATGATGCCACATCCAACATGAAAAAGGGTTGGCTCTGTGAAGACACATCTAGTATGAAAAAGGACTAGCTCTATGTGGATGCCACATCTAGCATGAAAAAGGGTTGGCTCTATGAAGACACATCTAGTATGAAAAAGGACTAGCTCTGTGTGGATGCCACATCCAGCATGAAAAAGGGTTGGCTCTGTGAAGACACATCTAGTATGAAAAAGGACTAGCTCTGTGTAGGTTCCACATCTAGTATGAAAAAGGAATAGCTCTATGAAGACTCATCTAGTATGAAAACCGATTAGCTCTGAGTAGCTGCCACATCTGGTATGAAAAAGGACCAGCTCTATGAAGACTCATCTAGTATGAAAAAGGACTAGCTCTAAGTAGCTGACACATCTAGTATGAAAAAGGACCAGCTCTGTGAAGACTCATCTAGTATGAAAAAGGACTAGCTCTGAGTAGCTGCCACATCTGGTATGAAAAAGGACTAGCTCTGAGTAGCTGCCACATCTGGTATGAAAAAGGACCAGCTATGTGATGCCTCATATGGTATGAAAAAGAACCAGCTCTATGATGCCTCATCTGGTATGAAAAAGGACCGACTCTGTGATGCCTCATCTAGTATGAAAAAGGACTAGCTCTGTGATGATACATCTAGTATGAAAAAGGACTGGCTCTGTATAGGTTCCTATGATGAGAATAATCAAGAGATATCACCCATGATGATGACCCAGTGATGATCCATATCGAGTGATGATGATCCAGCAGTGATGATCCAGATCGAGTGATGATCCAGATCTAGTGATGATGTCCAGTGATGATCTAGATTGAGTCATGATCTAGATTTGATGATGAAGATGACTTGAAGATGAATATGACTTGAAAACGAAGATGACTTGATGATGATCTAGATCGAGTGATGATCCAGATCCAATGATGAAGATGACTTGAAGACGAAGATGACTTGATGATGATCTAGATGATACAGAGAAGAAGACTTGTGCTGATATATTGTGTCGAGAGAATACCTTCCTAGTTAAGAGGGAGTGTTGATGTATGTGTAACTTCGGAATGTATTCATCCATATATCTTATGTATTGTAACCCGATGTTTTTTCCAGGATGTATTGTAATGTAATTGAGTCATGTCATACCTTGATGTTTATTCTGTGAAGTTTCTATAATGAGAAAGTCATGTCTAGTCATTGTGGGTAACCCTCCTATTGTTCAAGGGTTAAAGTCCCCACAGTTGTGGGGCCCTTGGGTTATTAGATATCCTAGAGAAGTCGACCCTAGGTGAGTCATTATAAGTCAGGGAAATATTCCTCACCATTTTGTTAAGGATAAACCTCCTTGTTGGTCGGAGGAGGCAAAGTTCCCACAAGTTCTAGGGCACTAGGGTTATTAGACACTCCTAGAGATGTCGGCTCTAGTAAGTAATTGTTAAGTGAGGCCGACATGATGGACTGGGTTCCAAGTGAACAGAATAATATAAATAGAGAGTGAGTCTCTCTATTTAGGATACACAGACTCACTCATTGGGGTGCATGAGTGAGAGGGAGAAGCTCTCTCAGTGTAAGAGAGAGAGACAGAAGCTGTGGAGATCATCTTTATGTTTTTGGGTTTTACTTTTGGTGTTGATTCTATCTCTGAGGAAGTTGCGGGGTTTTCACCATTTATGGTTTCCCTGGGGATAAACATTGTTTTCATTGTCTCTTGTGTTTGATTGTTGTGCTTGTTATTCTCTCAATTAAATATCCTAATGTTATGCTAGCTTAATGATAAAAATATAACACCTATCACTTAATACCCTTAATACTTGAAAAATGTTTAGAAATCATAATTCTTACACTTGTGAATACTATAATATCTAAACCCTATACCTTATAAACATATTTCCTAATCATTAACACATGTAATCCATAATTTGTAACTACCCACTCTAGGATCTATTGAATAAGCGTAATTATTTTTTAAAAATGGTTTCTATGTTAGAAGAAATTTTAAAAATAATAATAAGACAAGAACAATTTCATGTTCAATTTCCTATTTATAAAGGTTGTAATTAAATGAATTTTCAACATTTTCAAGATTTAAATATTTGTAAGAAATAAATTGTATTATACAATGAATTCCATCTAACCTTATTACTTACTTATCCTTGTCTCAAGTCTTCTTGATAGTGGATGTATCCCTAGGAATGGAAAAGAAATCCCTCCCATACCCATAGCTCCCAAAAACAAAAAGAAACCATATTACACTCATATGAAAAAAAAAATTCAAGAAAGGATATATTGACGATGATGTTCTCTATGATGATGATGATTGCCATAAAGACAATGATGATGATAATCATGTTGACTACGGCGACAATGATAATTTCACTATCAACATCATCATCATCACTAACGATGATGATTATGTTGATGGTGTTTTTTATGACAATAATGATGACAACAACAATGACGATGGTGTTGTTTATGACAATGGTGATGATCATTGACGATGATAATGATGTGCTTGATAATGATGATGATGATGATGATGATGGTAGTAATGATGACAATGATTATCATGATAATGATAATGATCAAGATGGTGGTGATGGTGGTGATCATGATGATCATGATGGTGGTGATGGTGATGATGATAATAATCATAAGTATTGATGTCGTCAGTTTCATCATCATTGAAATTGTCATTAAAATTTTAATATAGCACCTTGTATCCCAAACAAACATCTCTCATCTTAAGTCTAACCTAGTTGTTTTGCTACCTTGCCTTTGTGTTGCTACCTAAACATTAAAATATTAATAAACATTAAAAAAAGAACAAACATTTAAAACTATCCAACTTACGTCCCCTCCGTCACGACAAAGAAATTATACATATTTCACTTACCTCACCCACGAACTAGGCCCGAGGTCACAGAGGAGGTTCCAAGATTGCAGAGGAGGCATCTCTTATTTGTTTAGATAACCCCTTCCTTGACACAACTAGAAATATATCTTATGAGCATGGCCAACCCCTTAAGCTACACCAGAAACATATCAGTTTCTTGTTTGACTCGATTTTTGTAGTACGAGTTTGTCATACCAAAATCCTGTCACCATCATATGATAAGACCTTTGAAATACCTACTTGCCCTGAATCCCAGCCTCTGGAGTGAAGACTAAATGGTTTCTTATCAGTCTGTCATACAAATTCCCAGCACCCCTCATGATCCCTTATCCAGGAGCGGCACCCCTATTCGCACCGCTTTTCATCGATTATCCACAAGAGGTGCCACCACCTGTCACCCTTGGTCCATAGGAGGATATTACCAGAATCACTTTGTCATAGAAGGAGAAGCACGGTACCCTGGGTAAAAAGGGAAAAAGAGAAGTTTCTCAAGGCTTCTAGAGGATAAGCCTTGAGATATCCCTTATCCCTACTACTGTGGGTTGGTTGAGCTTGAGATCCCTCATCTTAGGATCTTAGAGGCCACCTCACCCACTAATTTCTCAACCATCTCTATCCATTAAATCCCTATAAATATGAGCTCATAGCCATGGTTGAGGGGAGAACATTGAAGGTATTGTTATGTTGTTGGACTGATTCTTGGCCCAAGATCATTTGGAGAGAGCATAGAGAGCTAGAGTTAGAGCTTTTGGGGATGAAGAGATGGTTTCATTGAGATGCATGTCAACACTAAGGCTTGGTTGTAAAATTATTCATATTTCTAATGCAAGTTGATTTTGTGTCCCATATATATTGTTGATGTTTGATTTCAGATATATATTGCTAGATTCCTTAGTCACTCGCATAGATTAGTAGATCATATTCTGGTTTCTTTGATATGTTTTGTGTTCAACTCTTTTGCAAGTAGATAGGTGAACTATCAAAGCCTTTTATTCTAGATATCTATAGCATCTAGGGGGATTTATCAACCTCTGTGATCTATTTGTTCTGGATCTGAACCATTCAGACCAGCGGAACACCTTGCTGTCCGCAGGAGGTGAAATATTCCAATCAACAGGGTTCTTCCTATAGGCCACTTTTAATTGGGTGGGCATCAAGATTTAGCTCAATTTTAATGGTATCCTAGGTTTGGGGGTTTTCTATCCTCAAGGTTGTCCGCCCCCTTCATCTCCAAAATATACACACAGGGACATTGACAGATTGAGATCGATACCCATAAGCAAAGGTGAAGGTCACTAAGGCATCAGCTTAATCATAGGATAAGGTAGCTTCAGGACAAGGATCCAGTATAAGTATTTTTTTTCCCACATAGATGTCTTTGGTAAGTCGACTACTTTCATTTAATCCATTAACTCGTTTTCTAGTCAAGGTTTTATTAATAGATATAGACAATAAATTGTAGTTTGGGATTTATTGATATCTTACCTCCACTAATTGATTAGGATGGATATTTTTATACAAAAAATACTTCACCTACTTCCTATAAACCCTGCTACTATATACCCTGACAACCAACCCCACTTATTGATAGTGGATATATATAAAATGTTGATAGATACAATTAGGGTTTTATTGATATCATGGTTTTCTCCTATCTTCCCTCCACCAATTGCTTAGGATGCATGGTTTTATACAAAAAATACTTCACCTACTTCCTATAAATCCTGACAATCAACCTCGCTTATGGATAGTGGATAGATATATAATGTAGATAGATATACAATATTGTCTTTTCTTGTAAGGGCTTTCACACCTCGTACTATCTGGACTGATACTGGTTCAGTTGGGTAGTGCTGGTACAATTCAGTTAGGTGAGGAGGATAAATCATGACCAAGAGCTTATCCAGTGAAGTATGGGATTCTATCAAGATTTACATTAAGGGTTGTAAGGACCATTGATCTAGTTCTTAGCTGCTTATCATGTTTGGATATGAACGTTTATAATAGAAATCATTTGAACTATCATTATTCACTATACCTTTTATCCTATGCACTCATCCTTGGGAGTAAAACACTTTGAAAAATCAGCATCATACCTATGCCTCGTGGACCTTAGATTATAACCTATGTCTTTGAAACATACTTTTTAATCTTCCTTTTTACCCACCATATGAATCACACATATGACTCGAGAACCTCCCAAAACTCTTCCTTTGGACCCTATGGTCGCATACCTACTCATTGGTACTAGCCTTGGGAAATCACACTTTTGTGGGACTATCCTAACCTATGCATCAGACCTAAACCTCATACTTTTGAATTTAATCAACCCTATTATGAATTTTATCATTTGTACGATGGAGCGTAAGTGAAGCTGGAGCATTGTAGGTTATTTTAACTGTACCGTAAATAACTATAAGAAGTTAATAGAAGCTAAATTATATCTAAGATAATAACAAGACTGTACTTAAAAGATGGGGTTCTTGCATGTACAGAGTTGGTACAAGGGGATGGGGTTCCTAGCATTCCATCCATCCATACTAATGTTCTTCTATGTCTCTTCCAGGTATTATGACTATTCTCCATCCACTCACTGACTCAATGCTCCTAGGATTCAGGAAAAATCTCTCAAAATGTAGGATATCACATTATCAAGATAGTCCAACTAGTTTAAATCTTGTAGGCAATGGAAAATCTAATGATTAGTCCAAGCTACCAAGTTAAAAGAGGTATCCTTAAAGTTTGATATTGCATACGACTTCATACCAAGTTATATCTATATGACAATATTCCAATATCCATTCTATCTATACAATACAAACATTTTAAAGTTTTAAACAATGATTTCACTTAAATATGTGAAATGACTCTTTGATAGCTTGACAAAGATTAAATTCCTTCGTCTTGATGGTCCTATGGGTGAAGTGGGTTGGTTATCTACCTTTATGGTACACCTTGGTATTATGGGTATGAGGGTTTCCTTATATTCTTATTTTCACCCCCTTGCAGGCATTATTCAAGCCCCTTGCGAGAATTATTCAAGCCCCTTGCGGGCATTATTGAATCCCCTTACGGACATTATTGTAAACATTGTGCTAGAATATTGTAAATATCGTGTGGGAATATTGTAAACACTGTGCAGGAATATTGTAAACACTGTGAAATTTCAAGATGATATCATGCTTATTATATTGCAGCAAGGGATACTCAAAACACAGTTGTAGCTTATGGTCAGGTAATTATGATTGTCATATTAACACTAAATTTTTTCTTCATTAATCACCTTTATTAGACATGGTTCAATTTTTACTTTTCAATATGAATATGTGTTTCTTCTTTTACTGTGGCAGGATGACCGTGGGAAATCCCCAATGGTGTCCCATCAAGTAAATGTTATCCTAATAGTACCTAAACATGAATTTTTTTTATTAAATGCATGTTATTTTTTTTCACGTGAATTTTTGTAATGATAAAAATAAATTAACTACTTTTATTGATTGATGTTTGTAGAGAACACCACATCAGGATGATGAGGTGGTCACTAAGAAAGATATATTTTATTCAACTGGCCTAATGGGAACTGTGAAGAAGACTTTGAAAAATTCCAATCAAGAACTTATTAGACTGATAAAAATCAGACCCATGACTGAAGAAATCAAAGCAAGAATTGGTGACTTGAGGCAAACAATAGTACAGTTTGGGGTAAGTGGCATCTTTGAAAGATTTTATGAACTATGACATATATTCATTTATGTTAATTTAGTTCTATATTTTTATATGATCTAATCAATTAAAGTTTTATTTTTTGTAGGAATTTTTGGAGACAACACCTGTGGATATAGTACATTATTTAGATGTCAGTATTGGTAGTAGCGATGGCTCAACACAGCATCAATCTACCGTACCAATGATACTATTTGACTTTCCTTACCAGAAATGCCCTTTATATGCTACAACCTCACCGAATGTTGGAGATCAGCAGGGCCCTTCACCCACTACTACTTCACAAGATGTTAGAGAGGAGAGTAGCATCGATTGTGAAAGTTGTTATCCTGGAGTAGTACATGTGGTTATAAAGGGATCATTTCCGATTACATTCTTGGTGGACAAGTACTATGTTCCAATCAATATACAAAATATTGCAGGTATTATTTAATTAATTCAATTTTTTTCATGTAATTCAACATACCTCAAATTATTTTTAATTAATGATCATATTGTTTTTGCAGGAAATAATGTTTTTTATAAGAACCTGCATGAGAATGCATTGGATATTTTTGGGCCCACCATTCCTATGCGGTGGAATTTTCAAGATGAAAATTTGAAATATTATTTTATGAACCACATGGTTGACTTGTTTGGTGATGCCTTCAACAGAAAAGGTGTCACCGCAGTAGCTGGCTTAAATTTGAAATATGCTCGGTCATATTATAGGGACAATTTGCAAATTAACACTAAGTATGAGCGTCCTCCGATTTTTCCAAAGAAGGATTGGAAGGTGCTCATGGATGATGCAAAAGAGAAGTAATTGAGAAATCAAGGAAAGACTCGTCCAATCGGTTCAAGAAGGTATGTCACATATCATATTTTCAATGAAAATGTTCATTTTCTTTTTTTAATTTTAAATATATCTAAGTTTTGATATCTAACATATTTGAAACCTTTCATAGGCTCCCCGACACCTCTAAAGAGACAAAGGAAAGAGTAGAAAAACCTAGGAAACACAAACTGGGCCACAGTGGATATCAAAAACTAAGAAAACGAATTGTAAGAATCGAACGATCATTATTTGTAGCCAAATTTTTTGTAACGGTCACGAACAAATAATTGATTTATCACAAACAATTTTAATGGTGTTATGCATTGCATGGAAATGCTTTTCATGAAGAAGCCACTAAACAAGACTTGAGGCTCGGCTTCAAGTATGGTTTTCAACATCTGCTGGAACGTCAAAAAAGCTTGGGGAAAATCCCATTTCCCCATTGATGCACACATGGGTAAATAAAACCATTTGTGCATGTTCAATTTGCTTACATTACTTTGGACTTGAATTCTATGTTATGTCAAATTTGTATATGTGATAAATTGAAACTTCTTAAGCATTGGAAATATATTAATATGACAAATTGTTTTAATAAATGAATGGTTTCAAGCATCCCCATACCAAATCTAATTAGTCTCCTTTTATACGTTAAAAATATTGAGTTGATAATCAAATCATTTAGAATACCTGATATGAGCATAATCCCTAAGAGGTCCAAGTGCACCACCAACGTTTTCTCCAAAAATTGGGTGTTTTCTTCTAAAACTTGCTTTGTGATCGGTGTAGTCATGAATACCTTCATAAATATTTTCATCAACATTATTTTAACCCTCAAGTGAAACCTCTCCTTGATTAAACACCCACTATTGGATGACCTCACATCCTTGGTAAACTCAGTCTCTCTCTCTCTCTCTCTAGGGTTTCCTTTGAGTTGTTGCCATTTTAAACTTGAATTTTTTTTTAGGATTTGTAATGGAATTAGTGGATTTATGAATCTTTTCTACATTAATTGAATCATCATAAGCTATATTATATACTTTTTTATCTAGACATTCAACTAGAGAAATTAACAAAGTGTGGTGAGCATCTTAAGAATGTAATTATCCATTCATATATTAATAAAAAATATGATTTTTCCTTTGGAAACAAAACCTACACAATAAACAACATACTCCCACATCTCATTATCACAAGAATATTAGATCAATTGCACAAATACATTTCATTTACTACAAGGTCTAATAAATTTTAATGCATAATCAACAAGACACTACAAATCCAAGATTGACAACTATCACTTTCAAGATCAAGTCTTCATATTGACTACACCAATTTAACTCCATTGATGATTTCAAATCCATATGGTTGGTTCTCCATGCTGATCAATGACAAATGATCAACTCACCCTTTCAAAGTTAATAAGTGATGCAGGAGCATGGGCTCATGTAGATGAAGTTATCCATGACTTCACCAAAGTTAGTTGAACCTAAAGAGACCTAGAGTCTCATGCATTTTTAATTTGTTTTATTTTATAAAAGATGAATAAAAATGGATAAGGAAGCTAGATCCTTTTCCACATGTAAACAGATAGGGTTGAGTTGGAGTACGTTGAGTATTTATAGCAGTTAGTGAGTCATTAGCAGAGTCATAATTCACAATCCTATCTTCATGGATCTGAGAAACAGAAATATATTTGTATTTAAACACAGTTAGCATACTTAGTAGATAGCTTAGGTAGCTCATGGGAGCTTGGGTAGCTCGAGGAACTTTTAGAAAATCTCATAGAAGCTTGACCATATATAAGAGGTTTGAGGTTGGATCAAAGGGGTTATCTCAGATTTAGAATCCTAGAGCATACACAAAGTTTGATTATCTATTTCTGTATTGATCTCTCTTTAATCAAGTATAAGAGGTTTCTTTGTGAATGTGAATTGAATCCGGTATTCCTGTTACAGAGTTATAATTCTTTATATGCACAAATATTTCATAGCTAGTGTAATTTGCGCAAAGGACAAGAAATTATTTACACACAATAAATCGATGGTGTTTGTGCATTGCAAGAGAGAGCTTGGTCAAATCCGTAGTCACAGCTGATTTCTACAGCAAAAAGACAAAGATCTGCATAGTCTAGATCAAATTCCACACCCAGGATAGATCAACGTTCAAAGGTGAGTACACTAGAATCGGGGACGCGAAAGAGCAGAGTACGGAAACCAGAAAGGTGCAAAAGTGTGGAAGCTTTTCTTTGAAATTTGACAAGCCGACTTCCTAACTGGAAATCGGAATTCGAGAAGAAGTGTTGTGCGGAAGCTGGAAGGAAAGAAAGTAAGAAAACCCAGTTCAAAAAGTTGATGAGCTGAGTCCACTTTCTGAACCAGAAAGGGGAAGTGCAAAAGGGAAGAAAACCTTGGCTCGAAGGAGCAAAAAGCTGAAGTTACGCTTTCTGAACATAAAGACGAAAAGGTGCATGTGGAAAGAAAATTTCAGGGATGAAAGTGAGAAGTTGTAAAAGGTTGAAAATTGGAAAATTTAATAATCCAATTTCCGAGTTTCGCTAAAGTGCGGAAATGAGGTTAAACAGTTCGAAAAACGGTTTAAGAGAAAAATTAAGGCCTGTTAGTTTTAGTAAGTTCAGTTTTCAAGATCCGTAATCAAACCAGTGCCATCAGAGTGGTATCAGAGTAGAAAAGGGATTCTGCGTTAAGGTATGAGAGTATGGTCACAATAGTTCTTGTTTCTGAAAGATTGTGAACTGTTAGTTTATGAGGTTGGAGTAATTTTTCTGTATGAAAAGAAAGGTTATTTTTAATCCTGTATTACTAACAGATCCAGAGCAAGACATTAGTGACAGGAAAATTGTGTACAGTAGTGAATTGTTGTGTCAGGATATGGAGGTCAAAGTTGGAAGAGGTCGAGGCAGGCGAGGAAGACATGTTGCCAATGCAAAATTGAGAGAGGAGATCAGAACTCGAAGAGAAAGACTAGAAGCCTTAGAAATTGGCATACATCATGAGTACACTGGAGATACAAGTGAATAAGAGATACCTAAAGAGGAGGATGAAACAACTGTTGAAACTCCTGAGGTAAGAATTTTTAGGTCTATTTTTTGTGCAAGTTCTAGTTCAAGAGCTGATGTGCCATTCTACAGTGGAAGCTTGGATCCAGAAGAATTAATTGATTGGATCAATGCTATGAACAAACACTTCGACTATGCTCAAGTGAAGGAGGACAGGAAAGTTAGATTTGTTGTCACAAGGTTAAGAGGGCATGCATCCTTGTGGTGGGATGGTGTGCAATAGGAAAGAATCTTGAAAAACAAAGCCAGGATCAATAGTTGGAATAGAATGGTAGCTAAATTGAAATGTAAATTTCTTCCTAAGGATTATAAGTTGATTTTGTTTAGGAAAATGAAAAATCTTAAGAAAAAGTCAATGACAGTTAGGGAGTATACTGAGGAATTTTACAAGGTAAATATTAGATATGGACATCTGGAAGATACACCTGAGAAAGTAGCTAGGTATATTAATGGTCTAAGATTTTATATACAAGATTAATTGTGTTTGTAGTCATTAATATCTGTTGAGGAAGCATATCAGGTTGCTTTGAAGGATGAGGAGAAGCTGATGAGAAAACGGAATCAGAAAGAAAAGATGAGAGGCTCTGCAAGAAGGGAACAACAGCATACAGGTGAGGATAGCAGTTCAAACCAGCAAGTACATCCTAACATAAATAATGAGAATAGAGGTGGAAGAAATGCTTCAAGAGGAAGAGGCAGAGGAAGAGGTGGAAAAGTAAGATGTTACAAATGTGGGAAGCTTGGCCATATGTCATGGGATTTTCTTGAGAATGTTGCAAGATAGAGAGGAGCACAAATAGTGCAAGCTGAACCTGAAGATCCAAAGGAATTAGAGATGGATGTGAATTACCCTGAACAAGGTGAAGCCTTGTTGTTGAAAAATGTAATTGATGAGTCAGTTCAAAGGAGGATCCTGTTTAAGACAGTTTACAAAGATAAAGGTAAGTGTTACAAGTTGATTATCAATAGTGGTAGTACTGATAATTTGGTTTCTACAAAAATGGTGGAAAAGCTGAATTTAAAGAGGACAGTACATCCAAAATCATACAGAGTTGCATGGGTGCAGAAAGGTCAACAAGTTCTTGTGAATGAACAATGTCAAGTAAAGTTTTAGATTGGGAAATATTAGGATGAGGTAACATGTGACATCATAGAAATGGATGCTTGTCATATTTTATTAGGTAGGCATTGGCATTTTGATAGAAAAGTAGTACATGAGGGAAAGAGGAATGTCTATTCCTTTGAAATGAATGGAAATAAACGTAGTCTTCATCCATTCATAGTTAAGCAAGAGGAATTCAATAGTCAATTGTTGATGATGAATAACAAGAGGATTGAGAATGATTGGAAAGCTGAAGATGAGGTAAAAGTAATTTCACAAGTAAATGATTTTGAAATTGAAATGACTAAAACAGTGTGCACTGATGGGATGAAGGAAAGAACAGACCAACAGGAAATGTCAAATGCAAACATAGCATTGATGGAGGAAGCATAGTATGAAGTTAGAAAAGATGATGGAAAGTTTATGGTTAAAGAAATCACTAAGGATAGTGATGTGATAGAGGCAAGCAGAAGGGAAGAAGGACAAAGAGTTCTGAAATAGAATTCTAGGATGAAACATGTATTTATGTTAATATATTTTATGTTTTCTTATGTGACAAGAAATTTGATTAATCTATGTGCAGATGAAGGATAACCAGTTGGAAACTTGTTTGTAGGTCAAAGGAAAGTGAAACTTGAATGTTCAAAGAAGTCTAAACATATGCTGGAAGAACCAAAGGACCAGTTGCAAACACAGAGCTGGAAGACATGGTTGAAGGGACTATTCAAAATGAGAAAACTGCCCAAATTTACACTTTGGGTGTAGCAGGGATTTCTCTTGCTACAGGGGCAAGAATGGCTACCTTCCATCTATAGGACAAAAGGATAGGTTCCTGCTTGTGGGAATGCTAAAAAGAAAAGTAGGAATGAAACTAGACAAAAATAAAAGGAAAGATGCAGAACCCCTTTGCAAACAAGGTTAGCGTTCTGCTTCCAATAACCTGTAAACAACAATAAGAAATAGAATACCTACAAAAAAAGTTAGGCAATAAACCTGCAAATAAACCATGAGTTAGAAAGAAAAGAAATCACTAAGAAAATACAGAAAATAACACGCTATACTTTCTCTTTGGGTGGAATGGGCCACCATGCCCTGGCTTGAAGAAGCACCTCTCTCTTTTGGATGAGGGAGCTATGGCTCAATGGAGATGGAGGAGAGGGAGTGTGGGTGGATTGACAGACAAAGGGTCTCAAGGCATCCACGGGAAGCATAACAGTATGCAACGGAGGAGTGTTTTGAGAGTGAACCCCCACCCTCCTTTTATAGCTTTTTTGGGGGGGGTTTTAGGGTTTTAAGCCCTTGGTCCGGGATTTAGCCCCTTTTTTGGGATTTTAACCCCTTCCGCCCTAATTTTAGCTCCTTTTGATGTTTCAGCCCCTTTTGGGGGGCTTTAGCTCCTAGGAGAGTATTTTAGGCTCCTTTTTGGGGTTTTTAAGCCCTTTTCTTCATCCTTAAGCATTTTTTAGGGTGTGGGGGTCTAATGGAGGGTTGTGAAGTGGTGTCCTTGGGTGGTGTAGGTAATGGAGAGCTTAGTGAGGGATTTTTTGGGTTAACAGATTGCCCCTAATGTGTGAGGGCAGGAGCTCATCGTATGGCCGATGGACATCATAGGATTTACTACGTAGAGGTGGTGCTTCCGAGGCTGGGGAATGGTGGCTTTTCGTTTTTGTATTAATATGGTTCCCATCAATGGGTGAGATACAAATAATGTGTGACATGTATATGGATGAGGCGGGCATCCCCATGCTCATGACAATGTCAAAAGAAAAATTTGATCTATGCTCTAAAATACAAGAGCCGATCATATACAACTGATGTTACAATAATGGTTGCCTCAATGTGAGGTTGAATACAATACTAATTTGGTACATTGGACCCATGGCATTCTCATGGAATGCTATATCTTTATGACTGACAGTGTGCTAGATATGGAATGGTACATAGCTATATGGACTCACTGATCGAGAGTTAGAGTCTCGGTGGTACAAGTATGCTGCATCAATTGTAAAGGTATATCGAAGCACTTCTGGGGCTTCTGAACACTGTCTCCAACGCAACCCGAAAATCACAAGGGACATAACCTGTTTAGGTCCCTCAAGTAGACTCGTCAATGTGCTAGAGTCAGGTGACATCCAGGGTCTTCGACTAAGTACTGTGTGGACCAAACCCTGTATGGATCTCAACGGTGCGATGATGTAGTTGGAGTCGAGCATGTGAGAAACAACCATCCCAAGAGGCACTAAGGACTCCTCTCAACTGGTCCAAGGATCTCATCAATGGGGTTAATGAAACCAGGATACTGGGACCTCTGGCTCTATCCTCTGGAATATATGTTTTGTCGTCGACTGAGGGAGACCTGCCCCTAGTCAAGGCAATGATGTTTCCTTGACCAAGAGCATGAAGGAAATAACTGAAAGGTGTGAGACAATCTCCGGACTGACCCACTCAATGGGGGAGGCAGGGAAATAATTGAATAGGGGCAAGGGGAGTGTGGTAGACTCAAACTTCCTTTGTTCAAAGTATGATGGTAGGGCGGACCAAGCAACAAATGAAACTGACTCATGGGAATGGGATCATAGCTGTAATACCAGGAATGTCACTACAGATGGGAAATACTTGGAGGAGGTGGACACTTTTGATATTGATGCGATCCAAGGAAGACACATTGCAGAGTACTCTGAACAAAGGAAACCCAAAGGGGGAATGCTGCCAAAAAAATTTCTGTGGGGTGGTGTCTAGGGCAACCGTTGTGGTACGATCTCGTGGATTTTTGGTGAGCCCGAGAAGGTAAATGCTCGATGGTGCTTTCAATTTTATAGATTCTGAAAGCACAAAGAAGACTCTAGTGGGAGCTCTTTTTCGTTGATAGTCTCCTGTTCCCGAAAAAGGATAAAAGTATACATAGGAGAGCTCACCCATCCTAGAGGGGATGAGAGACTTCTTTACCGTTGGTATTCCAATCAGGCCAGAAAAGGTTAAACCTATACTGACTGGACAGTCATTCAGATACTTTTATGAGCATGAACGAAACCAAGTTTGCTTGGTAATCTTTTCTTAATGAGAAGGCTAGAAAAGAGCTTAACGAAAACCTATGGTGAGCTTTTTCGTAAAGTGCGGCCCCTCTACCTGAGAAAGCATAAAAGTATGCAGAGGGGAATGGTCTTGGCTTAAATATGCCAAGGAGGTCCTTTTCAATTGATGGTCTACATGGCTTGCAAAAGGAGGTAAATGAAATGATGTAGATGCCCTTTCCTATACTTTAGCGAGCGGGAAAGGAAGCAGCTGCGCTCGGCTATCTTTTCATTGTTTTAAGGAGTCAGAAAAGAGCTCAAACAAAACTCTAGTACAGTCAACCGGTTGTGGTGGCACAGGTGGTGCCCCATGTCGGGACGGTGGACAGTGATCCAAAGGTCATCCGCATAGTATGGATGGAGTAGAAGGCTCTCAAACATACCAATACATACATGGGATAGATCGTGGTAGAGGCTCATGAGTCGGTGTGGCAAAGGCATGCAAACCAAGGTGGCTCTCAGACAGAGGTCAGGGGAGCGTGTGTGTGTGTTGTAGTGGATGGACTTGACTACATGTGATGTGAGTGCAAGTCCAGGGGCAGTTCTATGCCAAATACATGCAAGAAAAATAAATCATTTTGTGGACAATGGTCGAGAGATCAGCATAAGGTGTCGTAAATGAGGAAGACAATTATGTGTTAAAATACAAAATAAAAGTAAAAATGGCATTCCTTAATGGGTGGTCGCCCGAGAACTCACATGAGTAGTGATCGGGAAGTGTGATACAAGTGCAGGTCCGTAGACACTTGCATCATCATGTCATGGCTCGTAAATCGAGGTGGCTTGTGCGAAATGGTCCCAAAATTGACTTATTAAACATGAGATGATGGTCTCATAAGGAAATGGAAATTCGGGCCCGAAAGTGTAAAAGGTGTATTGAACTGGTTCCGGGTGGCTTTGGATTAGTAGGTGATGGTGCTACCCCTGTAAATACATTGAAAAACAAGAAAAGAAAATGAAGCGACTCACAAGTGATGTTAAGCGTAAAATTTCTTGAGGTAGAGCCCATTGCGAGGGTTCTCCAAGAGTTGTTCATCAGATTCAATGAGGGTGTATGACCCTTGTCCGAGGCAACGGTGGATGACGTATGGGTCATACCACATTGACTCAAAGTTGCCTTCACCCAATTTATCTTTGGGTTGGTCGTAGAATAGAACCATAACACCTTCGTTGAAGGTGCGAGGATGGACATCGGAGTCATAGTGGATCTTTGATCGTGTTTTTGCTGCTTCGATGGCTTGGAGTGCAGCTCTATGGTCTTCTATGGCTTGCTCAAGTTGGAGGAGTCTTTCTTCTAAAGGTGAAGTATGAGGGAGGAGTTCTACTGCGAGGCAGAGGGATGGGATTTGGCACTCTATAGGGAGTACTGATTCAAAGCCATGTACTAGGCAGAAAGGGGTGAAGCCAGTTGCAGTTTTTGTGGATGTACGATAAGCCCATAGGGCAGAGAATAGCATGTGATGCCAGTTGGTTTTGTGATTTCCTACCATCTATTGGAGCATTGTTTTGATGATTTTATTGACTGCTTCAAATTGGCCATTTCCCTGATGGTAGTAGGAAGATGAGTACTAGTGTTCAAACTTCAACATGGTTGATAGTTCAGCCCATACGACATCTTGAAAGTGTGCTCCATGGTCTAAGACTAATTGTTTAGGGACACCAAATCATGAAATAACATGGTTAAAGAAGAAGCGCATTGTGGTTTCAGCTTTGCAATCGAATGTGGGCATGGCCTCAGCCCACTTGGTGAAGTAACCAACTGCCATGATGATGTATTTATGACCATTAGCTGAAATGGGGTTGATTGTCATGCAGTCGATTTCCCATTTACAGAAGGGCAAGACTATGACTACAGGGTGTAATGGTGTGGAGGGGGTTCTTGTCTTTGGGGAAAAAAGCTGATAGCTACGGCAATGCTTGACTGCCTCTATGCAATCAGCAAAGATGGAGGGCAAGAAATAGCTGGCACATAGAATCTTTTGGGTAGTTGCTAGGCCTGAAAGGTGGCCACCACAGGCTCCACTATGACTGTCGTTGAGGATGGTCTCGACCTCATCACAGGTGAGGCAATGACGTAGGATGGTATCAATGCCTCGACGATACAGAACATCTCCAATCAGCAAGTGGTGAATGGCTTGATGTCGAATGCATCGCCTATCCTCATGGTTTAAGTGTGCTGTGAACTTCTGTGTTCGTAAATAGAGAAGGATGCCCCCATACCACGGGTCGTCTTTGGATATGACGAATAAGAAATCATCAGGAAGATCATCTTTGGTGGGTGATGACATGATTAATGGGGGCAGATCGGTCATGAGCATGGCCAGTGCAAGTGCCTTTGTGATTTTTGGAGACACAAAATCTAGGTCAAACTCTTGGAGGATGATTACCCACTTAGCTGCTCGACCTTGTAGAAGGCGATGGCTTAATAGGTACCGCATTGGGTTTGAATCAGCCACTACACGAGTATGGTTTGCAATGATGTAGTGGCGCAATTTCTGAGCCTAGAAGACAACGACTAGGGCCAATTTCTCCTTGGGTGAATATCATAGTGGGAGTCCTATTAGCTTCTTACTGATGTAGTAAATTAGGTACTCATGGTGAGCATCGTCTTCTTGGACCAAGACTCCAGCAATGGCATTGCCCGAGGCTGAAAGTAATGGTTCAGAAGCCAGGGCTTGTTTGAGTGCATCAAACGATTCTTGTGCTTGCTGATCCCAAACAAAGGGGATTTTTGTACGGAGCAGGTGAATGAATACGTAAGATTTTGTTGTGTACTCTGGTACAAAGAGGCGAAGGAAGTTGGCCTTGCCCTTGAGGCTCTATAGTTGGGGACAAGTTTTTTGGGAAGGGAGATTAAGGATAGCTTGAACTTTGAGGGGATCTACAGTTATCCCTTTGTGAGATACGATGAATCCGAGTAGACGGCCTGCTAGGACACAAAAAATGCACTTGAGGGGATTGAGGTGAATTTTGTACTTGTGGCAATGTAAAAATACTTGCCGCAACTCGTCTATATGTTGTGCTTGTTTTGGTGATCGAGTGGTAAGATCGTCAAGGTAGACCAAGATGGTGTGAATTAGGTCATGGAAACAATACATCATGGCATGCTGGAAGGTGGCTCCGGTGTTTTTCAGTCCAAAGGGCATGACTTGATATGTGAATGTGCCCCACAGGGTTGTGAATGCCATCTTGTAATGGTCTTCTTTCCGGATCTAGATTTGGTTATATCTGGAAAATCTGTCCATGAAGGAAAAGGCTTCATGTCCAGCGCATGCATCGGTAATCTGATCGATGAAAGGTATGGGGAAGTTGTCTTTGGGACATGCCCCATTAAGGTCACGAAATTCAGTGTAGATATGGATGGTACCCTATTTTTTACTCATAGGAACAAGATTAGAAACCCAAGTGGTGTACGCAACGGGATAAATGAAGCCGGCTGTGCACAGCTTCTCTATCTCAACTTTAACCGCAGCCACTTTGGATAGATGGATGGGCCATTTCTTTTGGCGTACAGGAGCCACATATGGCCATGTGTCGATGTGGTGTTCCACAATCGATGGATCTAATCTAGGCATTTCGGTGTAAGACTAGGCGAAGATGTCACGAAATTCTTGGAAGAGAGCTTTGTAGGCATTGACCTCTTTCAGGGAGCAGGATTCCCCCAGCATGATTTCTTCAACAATCTCATAATTGGTTAAGATGTCGATTGGCGAAATGTTTTCCATATTCCCTTCTTCAAAGGCATCTGGTGCTGGAATGGGGTTCTTGAACCATTCGACCTTCCCAAGGATGAAATCTTTGGTCTCCACGGAAAACTGGTCAGACTGCGACACAAGTTCTTCAGGGAGAAAAAATGAGTGATGGTGAATGTCATCCCATGGGTATTCCGGGGCGGTCAAAGATTCAAGCATCTCCTCATCGTTGCTGAAGCAATGAAGAGACAGGTCTAATGGACCGTCGTTGGAGGTGGAGATACGTGGGTCAGTTGAACTGGACATCATGTAGATGGACATGGTGTCTAAACAAGGCAGTGGGCGGTGCACTTCTTCGATCAAGGTGATTTCAAACTCAAGGGAATGTTGATAGAGGTCAGCTAGAGCCATTCAAAATTTGGTCAGGTCTTGGCAATGGTGAGAGTAATGTCCATATAAACTGCAAAGGGTGCAAGCATGGTTTGTTCTCAATGCCTTGTTCCTGACTATTGGTGCGGTTGGGAGTTCAACCACGGGGATGTTTTCATTTGTATCCATGGCATCCAAATGTGCATGGATCATGGGGATTTTAGGGAAATTCTGAGTTGGATGGCCCTGTTTTTCGTAGATGGCACAAGGTGGAACTTGTCATGGCTCTACGATGGCTTTGGCGTTCATGCCCCTATCCCTTTTTGGGTGGGGTGGTGCGGGTGAGGGTGTGGCGGTTGGCTTTTGCGGGCTGGGTGGAGGGTGAGACTCGACCGCAATGGGTTGCACCGGGATTAAGATAACCTAGGGCATCGGTGGTTGAGCTGGTGGATCAAGATACCACACTGGAATTCCCAATGTAAAGTTGGGTAGGATTAAGGTGGCCATTACCAGCTTGCTCATGAAATTAGGCGGGGGAAAGAGGAAGGGAATCATATGGACTAGAAATGAGCCCAGATAACTCCCTACTAGTTGCATGTGGGGATGTGGTTGTGCTTGTGGATGTGTGTAATGTTGCTGCTGCAGGTGATGTTACGGCTGCTGTTGGTGTTGCAGTTACAGACAATGTTGTGGTTGTGGTTGGGGTTGTGGCTGCAATTGTTGTTTGGGTGCAGCGGTGCTTGATGAGACCATGCACAAGTACACAGTGTCATTTTTTGTCGGTGGTGGTGACACTAATGGGAAAGGATCCATCATGGTGGTATCGGAAAACAACCCAGGGCCCACATTCAACGATGGGGAGGCTGGTGTGTTTTCAACCATGGTGTTGTTTGCAGGGATGACATTGGCCTGTGTGGTCGTCCCTTGCAGCTCAATGGTGGTGATGGTAGGGATAACATTGGCGGGTGTCATTAACCCTTGCAGATCATGATAAGTGATTTGATCAACAGTCACAATCTTCCCTTCATGGGGGAACATCATGAGACGGAAGACAATTGATGTGACTGCTCTCATGGCATACATATAACTCCTTCCGAGGAGAAGGTTATAGTCCAGTTGAGCATTGATGACCTTTGTGTCGATCAGCACTGTCTTCCCGGCTAATGTGATGGGGACATGGGGGAGGATTCCTTGAGCTTTAGTGGGATGTCCATCATAAGCCCGTAGAGTTATGGAGGATGGTTGCATAATTGGTGATCCAAGTTTCTACCAAACCAAGGTGGACATAACGCATGTCGATGCCCCCTCATCCACTATGCACCAGTGCACAACCAGGTTTTGGATAGACACCAAGATTTGGAAGGCGATGGTGGATGGCATGCATGGTTCTTCGTTCTCCATGTCGAATGTGATCAACTTGGAATCGGAGGGGTCTACTTCCCCAAGGGTGGCTAGTAAGGATTTCTACTACATTGGGCATGTTTTAAGTACCTCAAGATCAGACATGGCAGTTGGCATTTGGGCCAAATCATCCACAATGCTATAGCTTACTGTAGCTCTAGCCATGGCGTTATTGGCAATCCTGCGTACGGGGGCCGTAGGAATGGGGGTAACTGAAGAGGTAGGTTTACTATTTTGGATGTTAATGTCACTGATGTGTCAGCGGGTTCAATGGTGGTACCGTATTGATTCCGTCTAGTTTGCATGTTGACCTCTTCATTCATCATGGCTAGTAAGTGGTGAACACCTGTTTCGGCTGTGGGAGGTGCCCCCGGAGCGTTGGGATTGGGCTAGGGAGGGGGTGTGGTTTCCACCAACCCTTGGATAGGTAGTGGGTTCTAGAGCACCATAGGGGGAGGTCCTTGTGGTGTCAGGTTGGGTTGGGCTTGGTTCATAGCATTGGCGGCATGTTGAACCTCATTCTGAATGGCCTGCTTAGCTTGGCCCATAAGGGGAAACTCAAATGTGTAGTTCCCATAGACCTCGCAAAGTGTGCATGGCAGGGATGATTTTAAGGAACCATACTTATTTAAAAGTGTATAAATGTTGGTGAATATTACCAATTCTCAAAATGCCAACTATAAAATGATTGGTGAAATTTTTCAAAAAATATTTTAATTTCCAAGGATTTTATATCGTTTATATAATAATTTGGCGATTTTTAGGGTGAAAAAAATTTACCCCATCAAAATTGGGCGAAACAGGGCTTCAAAAAATGCAAAATGGCGAATGTTTTTTGGGAGAAAAACATGGAAAAATAGCCCGCTGGGCTAAAATTCGCCCCTAAAATTATCCTTGGTGCAAGGTTGGTTTGTACGCAACGAGGTGTTGCGTCTTGGTGCATTTGGTCATGGGGGGTTTTGAGTTGGCCGGTTTGCTACGACATGGTTGGGAGGGTTTGGTTGTTAACCACCTCCCTGTAGTTGGTTGTTGGATTGGTTCTGGGGCTGATTACTTTTAGCTTTCCCTTGTTGATTGTTGGGGGCAGGCTGGTTGGGATGGTTTTGTTGTGCAAACACGTGTCCCAATGGAGTGGGTGGAGCGGGGGTGGAGGCTTGAACTGATTGCACTGGTGGTGCATAGTAGATTTATGGGGGTGGCGGTGCCACAAATGTGGGAATTTGCCCCACATACTGCTGTGTTGTCCAAGCCATGGACTGAGCCTACTGTGGTGGCACAGGCTGTGCATAGGAATTTGTTGCTTCGGACTGGGACATCATTCTAGTGTAGTCTGGAGCTTGGTTTTGGTAAGCAACATTAGCAGTTCTTCTTGGTTGTGATGGAACTACCGGTGGTGTCAGTCGATGTTGTTGTTGTTGGGAGACTGGTCCTATGATGCCATCTGCAGCATGGGATGCCCTCGGTGTGTCACGGTAAGAGGTACCTGTGCGGGGAGCATCTGGGATGACGGTGTATAGGTATCCAAACTGAGCATAGATGAGGTCAAACTATTGAGCTTTCAGTATGGCCTCTTCTTCGGATTGGGGACATTCAGATGCGACGTCCTTTGCTATGGGTGGGAGCAAGGTCTTAAGGAACCAATCCAAGAAGATCCTGTCGTCAAGTTGTATTTTACATAGGCTACGACGTTGCCACCACTCATGGATATGGTCAGTTATATGAGTGGAAGTGTTTTGACGTCAGGATAACAAGATCTCCACCCCCTCGTCATATCTAATGGGGAGTTGGAAATATTGTAGGAACATGAAGGCTAGGGATTTGAAATCAGGGTATTTGGCTTGTGGTAGCTCAATGTACCATTTGGCCACAGCACCTGTGAGGGTGCGTTGGAATAGCCTCAGTCTAAGGGAATTGTCTACGATGTTGTTTGACGAGCACCATAGATGGAATGTCATTATGTGGTTTTGTGGACATTCCCCTACTTTTCCTTCAAACTTGGGAATGTTTGATGGTAGCTTGGTTGGCATGGGTGGCCAGAAAGCTTGATGGCGAATGGGGTCATTTGTTAACCATGCCAAATCAAGCAAGTTAAAACGATCCATGAAAGGCAGGTTTGACCCTAAGTTGATGTGGGATGGGGCTACGATGGTGGTGGGATTTGCAGGTGCATAATGCATATGCACAGCTGGGGGTACTTGCAGTGGCACCATTGTGGATGGGCCAATGCCCCCAAGTATTGTGGGGGGGATAGTATGGGTGGCAGGGACATTGCCCCCATGTATGACAATAGGGGCAACATAAGTGTATGGTCCACTACCCCCCTGTGTGGCAGGAGGGGTAGTGTGTGTGGAGGGGCCACTGCCCCCGTGTATTACAAGTGGACCAGCGAAGGGGTGGTGACAGCTGACTGATGACAGTTTGCATGACTGTTCTTGGGCCACCTGCAAGGTTGTTGGTGACAGGTTGTGGTGTGGACATGGGTCCACTTGCTAAGGTTATGCCGAAAAATGGATTCAGGTTGGAACCATCCATTGGGCTTGATGGTGCAGTAAGGAGGTCTGGTTCAGACCGATATGGGTCTGAATCTAAATCAGAGGTTGTGTGGCCTTCTGATGGTGTGGGAGATAGCTGAGAACGGTTTTGATGGTGTCGATTAAGTGTTTCGAATTCTGGTGGTTCATCTCTTAGGTGTGAGGAAGAGTGTGAAGGATCAATTGTGTTAGATGTTTATCAAACTGATGGGAATGATGTTTGGACCGTGGTTTCAACGGATTCCTATTGGCTGTAGGTGGTCATTCTACCACCAAGACTGCCAGAAGACAGCGCTTGGCCTTTTCGTCACAGGTGTTTCTACTCAATCGGAAGGGGTCGTTGCCCATTTCGCTTGGCAATTCCTCTCAGCAGCCAGCTACTTTGGGGTTCCTATGGTACTCCTCACAATGAGTTTCTGGGCAAAGCCCAGGTACTTCCCACAGTTGAATTAGTCAGGGATTTATGTCCTCAAAGACTGCATATTTGTTTGTACTTAGTGTAAATTGATAAATTTTAAGGCTCTCTCAGCATCATGAACTGAGTTGGGTTGATTACTTGGTATGGTGTATTTGTTTGTCTTTTTTCCTGGTATTTGGTAACTACAAATGGTTTATGAATTCATCATATTGTGGTATAGCTCATGTCATTGTGTATGCAAGCATTGAATAATCAAAAATTTGTAAACAAATATAGTTTTTAACCCTGAATCTTGATGGCCTACCTAGATGACTACCTCACACTAATATTCCTCTTCAACCAAGAGAAGGTACTGGGCTCTCAACACAATGGGACTAAGCCCATACGTAGATCCACAGGTCACCTCCCAGATGCAAGGTTGGTCAATAGGGAGGACGCTTAGCGCCATGAGAATCCCTCCTTCTCTACCCCCTCTACCTTCCAGGTCATCCGGTTTTAATGGTTTAGAACAATGTTCAATGAAAGGCCTAGGACTATACAAGCTTGCCCTTCGTCGTATCCCAGAATACCCCAAAGGGTGATGACTGGGTAGAGGAGGAAGGATAAGCAAGACTTAATTTTGAGTCAATTTTAGTTAATCTATGTTCATTAATTAAGCCATTAAAATTTACTTTGAATTTACACTTTGTTTGTTGATGCAATTATAGGAATTTGAAACAGAAACTGAAATTAAACTTCTATGTTGGATAGAGGTGGCTGAGCTGCACTGACAATCACTATTAAACTGAAATTGAACCTCTGATTGACAGACTGCACATTTCTGATCAAATTTGGCGAGGGTGTCGCGAAAATTTTTCAGAAACAGGCGAGGGGTTCAAAAAAAAAATTCAGAAACAGGCGAGGGGTTCGCAAAAAAATTTCAGAAACAAGCGAGGGGGTCGCACAGATTTCACAGACAGTCATGATCTATGTTTCTGAGTGAATTCACACCTTTCAGGGGATTAAGTGCACCCTGGGTGCGCCTGTTAGGACATTAAGTGCGCCTGCATCCCCTGTTCAGGCCCAATAAGTGCAACCTGTCCCGGATTTGGGGTTTTTCTGATCTTGAGTCAGATCCAGCCGATAGTAACTTGTACTGTGGCCAAACTGACTCAGATTTTCCTAGCAGAGGCTTTGGCAATACTAAGAACTAGAAATAAACTAGATCTAAACTGAATTTGACATAAAATTTTAAAAACTAGGGAAAAATTGAAAAAACTTGAAATTTTAAAGATATGTACTAGGGATCTTGTGGGATCAACTTGGTATGGTTGCCAGTTCTGTAGCAGGGATTTCTCCTTGCTACAAGGGTAGGAATGGCTACCTTCCATCTATAGGACAGAAGGATAGGTTTCTTCTTATGGGAATGCTGAAAAGAAAGGCAGGAATGAAACTAGATAGAAATAAAAGCAAAGATGGAGAACCCCTCTGCAAACAAGGTTAGGGTTCTACTTCCAATAACCTCCAAACAACTATAAGAAATGGAATACCTGCAAAACAAGTTAGGCAATAAACCTGCAAATAAACCATGAGTTAGAAAGAAAATAAATCACTAAGTAAATACAAAAAATAAGAAGCTATACTTTCTCTTTGGGTGGAATGGGCCACCATGCCCTGGCTTGAAGAAGCACTTCTCTCTGTTGGATGGGGGAGCTATGGCTCAATGGAGATGGAGGAGAGGGAGTGTGGGTGGCTTGAGAGGCAAAGGGTCTCAAGGCATCCACGGGTAGCATAACAGTATGCAAGGGAGAAGTGTTTTGAGAGTGACCCCCCACCCTCCTTTTATAGCTTTTTTTGGGGGTTTTAGGGTTTTAATCCCTTGGTCCAGGATTTAGGCCCTTTTTGTGTATTTTAGCCCCTTCCACCCTAATTTTAGCTCCTTTTAGGGTTTTAGCCCCTTTTGGGGGGCTTTAGCTCCTAGGAGAGTATTTTAGGCTCCTTTTTGGGGTNATTGTTTAGGGTGTGGGGGTCTAATGGAGGATCGTGAAGTGGTATCCTTGGGTGGTGTAGGTCATGGAGAGATTACTAAGAGATTTTTTGGGTTAACATTGGGTACCTGCTGAAAACCTACAGAAAAACAGTAGGGAGGGAGCTCATCGACAGGAGTCCATGAAGAATATAATCCGGGGACTCTGATGCAGGAGCATAGGCTCATAAAGATGAAGTTATCCATGAATTCACCAAAGTTATCTGAACCTAAAGAGACCTAGATTCTCACACATTTGTAATTTGTTTTGTTTTATAAAAGATGAATAAAAATGGATAAGGAAGCTAGATCCTTTTCCACATGTAAACAAATAGGGTTGAGTTGGAGTCTATTGAGTATTTCTAGTAGTTAGTGAGTCATTAGCATAATCATAAGTTTTGATCCTATCTTCATGGATCTGGGAATCAGAAATATATGTGTATTTAAACATAGTTAGCATAATTAGTAGATAGCTTAGGTAGCTCACGAGAGCTTGGGTATATTGAGGAACTTTTGGAAAAGCTCACATAATCTTGACTGTAATTAAGAGGTTTGAGGTTGGATCAAAGGGGTTAGCTCGGATTTAGAATCCTGGTGCATACACAGAGTTTGGTGATCTATGTTTGTATTGATCTCTATTCTAATAAAGTATAAAAGGTTTCTTTGTGAATATGAATTGAATATGATATTTCTGTTTACAGAGTTATAATGCTTTATATGGATAAGATTTCATAGTTGGTGTAATTCACGCAGAGGACGAGAAATGATTTACACATAGTAAATTGACTATGTCTGTGCATTGCAAGATAGAGCTTGGTAATATCTGCGGTCATAGCTGATTTTCCTAGAAAAAGGATGAGGATTCGCATAGTCTATATCAGGGTCCACACCCAGGATAGATCAATTATCAAAGGTGAGTCTGCTAAAATCGACTGTGCGAAAAAACGAAGTGCAAAAACTGGAAAGGTGTGAAACTGTGGAAGCTTTGCTTCGAAATTTTAAAAGCCAACTTCTGAACCAGAATTTGGAATCCAGGAAGAAGTGTTGTGTGGATGTCAGAAGTTGGTAAAGTAAGAAAATCCAATTCAAAACATTGATGAGCTGAGTTCCACTTTCTGAACTGGAAAGGGAAGTGCGGAAGGGTGAAAACCCTTGGCTTGAAGGATTAAAAAGCTGTAGTTCTACTTTTCGAACAGAAAAATGAAAAGGTGCATGTGGAAAGAGAAGTTTGGGGACAGAAGTGCATAGTTGTAAAAGGTCAAAAATTGGAAAAGTTAATAATCTGATTTATGAGTTCCGCTAAAGTGCGGAAAGGAGGTTAAATAGTTCGAAAAATTGTTTAAGAGAAAAATTAAGGCCTATTAGTTTCAGTAATCTCGGTTTTAGAGATATGTAAACAAACCAGTGCCATCAATAAGGGATGATTCAAGTGGTCAACTCCCTAACAAAACTATTAGGTTCCCTTTTGCCAACCTTCTCCCTCCCATTTATAAACTCTTACAATAGTTAAATCAATATTGGTTTTTCTATCTTAACTAACTTTTATCTCTTGTTATATGAGCTCACCACACTGCCTCCATGACTATAAGTTTACCATATTATGTTTGAATTGAAACAACGTGTCAGTGAGAATGATGGAAAAGGTAGTGTGACTTGAGTGACCTTGGTGTACTTGGACTTATGTTTTTATAGACTTAGTCGAGTCAAACATCTCACTCAAGTTTCAAAATAATTGAGTTTCCTCATAATAATGCCATCATTATAATGTACTTGTGTAATCTATTCATGAATGATTACATTGAAAAATAAATGTATTTTTTGGTTTTCAGGGTGAGAGAAACAAAAGAATCGATTGTATTTGTTACACATAAATATCATCATCATCATGTGATGAGGTCCCAAACATCAGTTATTGCCATAAATCCCAAGTTGTGAAGTGAAAATATTGGCCCGGGCTTCAATATTACATATAAAATTCTAACACTGCTTCTGCCCTTAAGGAAAGGGGCGTTACCTTCTTCAGTAATTCCTACCACCTATTGATAGTAGGAGGTGCCACCACTTTTTCCTCTTGTTCAAGGCATGGTTCTTCCCTATCACCGCTCTCTCGTAGTGGAGGAGAAGCGGTTCCCATGGTAAAAAGTGAAAAAGAGAGGATTCCACAAATCTTCTCAAAGGAAGACTTTGTGGAACCCTTATCCCTACTCCTAAGGACCACTTGGACTCTAGATCCATCCTTTTAGGTTCTCCTATCCATATCACCCACCATTTACTCAACCATTATTATCCTTCCAAGGCCTATAAAACCAGGCTCATACCCCATGGTTGAGAGAGAGCAAAGTTATGCTATTGCATTGAGATTCTGGCCTAAATCAGTAGGGTGAGCATAGGAGGAGCAAGTTGGAGCTTTTGGGGACAAGGCATCAGAATGAGAAGGAGCATCACGACACTAAGGCGAAGGTTGTAAGATTTCTTCTTTATTATTTATGCAAATTTGGTTCCTTTCCCGTAAAGTATGTTGTGTTATAATCATGTATTTTACTGTTGGATTCCTTAGTCACTGACATAGATTTTTTTATTATATTCTGGTGCATTTGATCTTGTTTCTAGTTTCATGTGATTATGCAGGTACGTCTATGAAGATCCATCACCATAGGAAAGAGCTACACTACTCCATCAAAGGAACTTATTCCATATCTCCACAAATTCTATGGGAAGTCTTCCAACTCTGTTGTAACTCATTTGTTCTAGATCTGAACCATTCAGACTAGAGGAACAACTCTTGTCCGCAAGAGGTGCATTTTTCCTAGAAACGGTAGCGGTACCGAATAGGTACCACATGATGGTGGGGATCTTCCTCATGTTGGTAGCGAGCAGCCTATCCATTCAAGTATGTATGCTATAAAATAAAAGTATTTAATATGATTTCAAATATATAATTGATGACATGTAGTAATAAACTTTCTTCTCTGAATGGAGGATCATGTACCTGCTCATGCTCAAATGCAAGAGGAACAAATGGAAAAACATTTGAACACTCCAGTTGTCTCATCTAGTCATCCAGCAGGTAAACATCATTGTAATGATATTGGAAATAATGAAATATGTATCTCAATAACAACTAAACATTTATATCTATATAACTATCCTGAATTTATGTAGATGATGCCCCTCTCCAACGACCTCCCCACCCTACTATTCGACGTACCAGAAGTATGGTATGGGAGAGCATGCCCACACAATCAACAGAAAGAGAGGGCACAACAATTTCAATGGGAAACGAAAATGAATTAGATGTCCCCATATTGGACTTTATGAAAGAAAAATCAAAACAAAAAATGTGGTTGTATCAATTTAAGATTTGTATTTGTATTAGTCAGTGCATAACTTATTTTTTAATATGTGTGACATATTCTGAGGACTATGGTTATCCTCAAGGGGCTTGCCACCCCTTGTTTATTTAACCCAAGGAAGATGAGATGACCACATGAGCTTCCTTATCCAGTGATGATGATTATGAGCTTCCACTCTTTGCATGAGACAAATGAAATGTATGACCACATACAGTTGAGAACGTTGGGTAACCTAACCTCACATTGACTTGATGTCCAAACTGTCATGTCCTTTTTTCCATGTCATCATCCTTTGACATCAACCTTTACATTCATTTTTTCCATGTCATCATTAGTTTTCATCAACATCTTTACTGCTATACATGTCATGGGAATCCTGGGTTTATAAAGTACTTAACATAAATTGATTTCAGAAAATACCTACAAAGTAGCTTCCTTAGAGTGGTTAATGTTGATAATGATGTTAAAACATAGAAAACGCAAGGAAAAATGGTCATGGGTCCATAGTATAGAAACATTAAGAAAAAATATTCATGGATCCTTCCTTATTTCACATATGTGCAATTTCCCTTGTACTACTTCCTTATTCAATTCCCTGTATGCATGTGTAAAAGTAATGTGAAAGAATTTAGAAGTTTCTCCTTTGATATGAGTAGCCAAGTCCCATAGAGATATGAGTAGACAAGGTTAGAAACCTAACCTTGTCCTATTTTATGTGCTACAAGTAGTCAAAACACAACCTCTAAATTTTATTATGTATCCCTTTGGGACAATGAGAAAGTAATAACTAGTAAACATGAATTTCTTTGAGAACCTCATTATCAATATTGTTGGCCACTTTTCCTAACTCGCGTGACCCAGGTTCTGCGCAACCCATCAACCCAACAAACACCCGAGATACTGGCCCGATAGAGCAAGCCCAGTCGGCAACGCCTGCAAAGCATGCGCAGTCTCACCCGAGATATCTCTTCGATGCATAACCAAGATATCTATTCAATGCATAACTGCTGGAAGCATGTTTCCACAATTGTTGAGGGATTATAGTCCCTTGGCTCACGTCCAAGGCTCTCGACTAAGTCGCAAGGATGGGGTCTTTTCTACTGAACTGTAGTGCTCACTGCATTTATACCCTATTAACTACTAACAGCATGACACAGATTCAGCCTTAGTACTTTAACCTTAATGGAATATAAACCAAGCTAATAGATAGGCGCAATATAACAAACGCGCGATAGTGATTGCGCCAGAGACATAGACCACTTCTCAGAAGCAGTGCATACTAAATTATTCATGTATTTCGACTTCTTATTGATAGTATGCCACTCATTCAACCAGGACAGGACTTTGATCATAAGCATAACATAATGGAGACATAAACAACCATAAGCATTCAATCATCAGCACACAATAGATTTCACGTGGAAACCCATCTGGGAAAAACCACAAGGCGCTCTTCATGTGGCATGAGAAATATATGGCACCTTCATTCTGCTTCTGACTACAAACTATCCTAGATCTAGCTTTCAGCTCAAACTCTTTCTTGCTCTCATGCTCTCAGTCTTATTTCTCCTAATCTACCGCTACCATCTACTGACCCACACATGGCCTGGATCTACCTCTCTAGCATCTGCACCCCTCTAGCATGGCTTCCTTTCTACTGTACTATCCCGCCTACATCTTGGAGACTTTCTACTAATCTACCACACAGATCTCTCGTCTTTGCTAACCCCTCAAAACAATAGAAATTAAACAACAACTATCCATTCTCAGAAAACCTACTAAAAGCAATCACGACCAACCAAGGACCAACCCTCTAACTATTGAATCCCTCCTATTTATACTATTTTACATGACCACGCAAGGTTGACTGCATATAGGCAGTCCGTTAACTGTCACCATCAGTCGCCCCTCAAGATATATCTATGGTGATCATGACTTGACATGAGGCACTAATGGCCTTACTTACAGCATGCGTTCACTCATGTGGAATCCACCGACTTCAGCACCCACGATCGTCCTATCACTTTTGGTCGTTATACTGCACTTGTGCTACTGTTTTACCCTACAGCATCTTCCTTTCTGCGTAGTTCCATTTTACTGTGCAGGTCACCTATTTCGTGCATATTCCTTCTTCTGCATAGCATTCTTGATCCGTGCAGATTCCTTCTATACCTATCGTGTGCTTCCTTTTCCTTACTTGCGTTTGCATGGAGACTTGATTCTTACACATTTCTTTATGTGCTCTTATTCCTTGCGTGCTTTCTCTAGGCCCAATAGGCCCCCAAATCTCACCTGTGGCTTGTTGTGATCCACTAAGCAGTGGACATAGATGGTGGTGCGACATGCGTGACCTCTTCTTTTGAAAAAAAAAATCTCTTTTTTTTTTGGAGATGTTTCCCCCACCGTGGGATCATCCCATACTTAGAAAAAATTGAGATGATGAAGCTTGGATTTATACAATTTCTTCTTTGGCCTCCTTTGAAGAGACTATTTCCATAGGTTTTTCTTCAGCATGCTTCGGGTCTTCTTGATGGTGTTCTTTTTTATCCTCTTCACCTTCCTCTCCCTCTTCGTCTTCCTTTTCCTCTGCTTCTTTTTCTTCCTCTTCTATGTCCTCCTCTTGCACATCCTCTGGTGCATCTCCCGGTGCAGATTGTTCTATGCTTCCAACCTTCTGTTGGAATTGGGAAAAAATGGGAGTAAGCCTTTCTATCTCTTGGCAGGATTCTTCTGCCTGCTGCTCTAGTTTATGCACTCTGTCGGAGCTAGGGTGTTCCAATGAGACATTGGCTACTACCTGCGTGAACTCATGGATTCTCTACTGGATAGGCTGAAGTAGCCCTGCCACTCTTTCATCTTTGGCTTGCTTCTCAGTTGTTTCCTTGTTACACATCTTTTCTTGGTCACGCAGGGTTCTTGCCTTATCCAAGAATTTTTTTTTTGTGCACCTCAATCTTATGGGACCGTGTCATAGTCATCGCAATATGGTTTTAATCGGCTTCCATTGATCATGCCCATAACCGATGTTCCATACAACTTATGTATTTTTACCGCGTTTGCTTTAGTAATGTGCACAACCACATATGGGCCTAGCCAATGTGTTTTGAGCTTACCTAGTTGCTTGAAGAACTCGTTGTCATACATCAGAACAAGTCCGCCAACCTTGAACTATTTTGTTCTCATGTGGCGTTCATGCCACGCCTTCTGCCACTATTTTTCCATGTTTTGATGGAAGCCCGCAATGAAGCGTTCTTCCTCCATTTGAACCAGCTATGCAAGTCTTTATTATATAGCATTGGTATCTGTCATCTCTGTTAGCACAGCAATTCATAGGATCAACACAATATACTCTAAGGGTACGACTTCTTCTTGGCCATAGACTAAATGGAAAGGGGTGTATCCAGTTATTCGTTTGCATGTTGTTTTGTAAGCCCATAATACAACTGAGACTTTCTAGTCCCAGTCATCTCTACGCACATTACAGACCTTGGTCAGGTCATTCTCTAGTATCTTGTTGAAAGCCTCAACGGTTCCATTTGCTTGAGGATGGCAACGTGTTTTCTTCTTGTGCTAGATTTGGAATTATTCTATCAGCTCAACAATTAACTTATTTACAAAATGTGTACCTTGGTCCCTGATAAGGATCTTCGGGAAACCAAACCTTGTGACTACATTTTCAAAAAGAAACTTCACCGTGGTTGTTGAAATACAGTCTTTCACAAGTGCTGCTTCCTCCCATAAGTATTCTATAGCAGTTATAATATAGCCCACACCAATCTAATTCCCTGGTGGACTAATAGGGCCGATAAAATTCACTGCCCATTTATCAAAGTCCTGCAGTTTAATTTGTGGCGCAAGTGGCATTTCATCATGCCATGATGGTTTCCCCGTTCTTTGACACTTATCATAGTCACAATAGTATTTCCTTGTATCCATATGTACAGTTGACCACCAGAGTCTAGCTTGCAAAATCTTGCACACTGTTTCCTTCCCGGTGTAGTGTCCTCCAGAGACACCCGCATGCACTTCAGCCATTACCCATTGCCTTTCATGATCGAAGACGCATCTGCACAATATCTCATCTGGTCCCAACTTATACATTTTCCCTATGATTAATGTGTAATCTGCACCCTTGACAACTAGTTGTTTATTTTTCCATGTCATATAGTCTTAAGGCGCATAGCCTGTATTCAATGTGTATAATAGCATCAAATTCTTTATCAACAACATCGATAGCAAATAGCTGCACATCAAGTAGATTATCCTCTAAGTTGTTTGGTTCCTCACCACTTTCAATGCGTGATAAGTGGTCTGGCCCAACATTCAGTCGGCCTAGTTTTACAATGACTTCAAAGTCAAATTCTTGAAATAGGAAGAGCCATCAACAAATCTTTCCCCCCAACACTGGCTTATTGACCAGGTACTTCAGCGCAGAATGATTGGTGAACATTTTGAAGTGTCCACCCAACAGATAATGTCTGAACTTTTGTAGTGCATAGACCATTCCAAGCCCTTCTCTCTCAGTTGTGGTGTAGTTCTTCTCTGTTGTTGACATTTTCCTGCTTGCAAATGCAATTGGGTGGTCAATTATGCCCTCTCCTAGTTGGGTTAATACTATACCAAGTGCAATTGATGATGCATCAACATGTACAAGGAACTCCTTCTTCCAGTCAAGGAATATTAATATCAGCGCATTGGCCATTTTTTTCTTCAGTTTATCCAAAATTCCTTTGGTAGGCTTCGCTCCACTCAAATTCCGCATCCTTCTTCAGTAACTTCTCCATCGGGGTAGTTATCTCCACGTACCCTCTTATGAACTTGCAATAATATCCAGTATGTCCCAATGTGGATCTGAGTTGTGTGACTGATGTAGGTGGTGGTAGGTCCAGAATAATTACCACCTTCGCGAGGTCGACTAGGATCCCATCGTGACAGACTACATGGCCCAAGAGTACACCAAATGGTGCACAAAATATTCATTTTCTCAAATTCAACACAATTTGATACTGGTGACACCTTTCTAGCATCATGCGCAGATTCTCAATATGGTCTCTCACCAGACCAAAGACCGTCCAATCATCAAGATATACTTCAAGAAACCTATGAATGAAATATTTAAAATCAAAAACTACTATTCTAGAGAAAATAGCAGTGGAATTTTTAAGGCTAAAGGGCATTACCGTGTACTAGTAGCATCCCCATTCTGTTACAAAGGTTGTCTTTTGGCGTTCCTCTTGCGCAATTCTAACTTGATGGTAGCCCGAGAATCCATCTGTGAAAGAGTACATTTCTTGTTTGTCGACGCTCTCCAAGATTTCATCTATGAATGGTGTTGGGAATGGATCATGTAAGCAGGCATCGTTTAGCTCCGACTCTTGTCCTGACATATCCTAACCTCGCATATCGCTTTCTTGTCCTGAATCACTATGGGGCTTATCCACTCCGACTCTTCAACAGGTTCAATGATTCCTTCTTCTAGCATGCGCTTTAGTTCTGCTTTCACTTTTTGTTTATAGCTTGGACTTATTCTGTAGGGGCGTTGTTTTCTCGGTCTTGTATCGGGCTTAAGCGGAATTTTCATTTCGCCCAAATCGCCTACTATCCCTTTCATTTCTGTGAAGTTCATCAGGAATAGGTCTTGGAACTCATGTAATATATTAGTGATTTTGGCTACTGTCTCTTCATCCCAATAGTCTCCAATGCTAGCAAATTTTGGATTTTCCTCCAATCCAATGTTAACTTTCTTGATCTTTAGCGGCTTGATGAACTACTCACTGTAAATGTCGCTTCCTTCTACTTTGTGTGATCCTTTCAACTTTGGAATATTGATGTTAGTTGAATCATCCTTTGGGTCTCCGGAGAGGTTACAGCATGTCAGCCAGTGCTGAATTGTCTCACGGCACTGGTGGGAATGTGAAGTGCAGGGTTGAGAATACGCAACCTCCAGTGGGATCTACATGAATATATTCTCCTTAATATCCTTCAGTGCGATGTCAACTATTGTTTGCTCATATATGAACTAGAAGGTGTATGTGAAAATTTGTGCAACCTTTTCCCATTCTCTTGCTTCTTGGTGCAGCTCCATAGATGTGTACTAGCCTCTGGGTGCCATTTCAACAGTATGGATGAAGTGGTGAACCCATTCATGGTGTGGGTAGTTTTAGAACTCTACGAATCACTACTCCACATGTTCAATAGGGTTCGATAATCCAGTATACCTTTGTGCCATAGTTGCGACCTCATCTCCGAACCATACTTCTAGCATCCATCTACATTGCAGTAGTTCAGTTATTGACCTTTTGTGCGTACCCCGCCATCGCGCGGGTGTAGCTTTTAGCGCAAAGTCCAGCGCAGATAGTTGATGCGGCTCTGTTACTAATTATTCAAACTCAGTCAAGAATTTTTCCAAGCTAGGAAGTCCTTCATACATAGGTAGTAGTCGTGATTGATTTCCCACTCATCGAACCGACTTAGTTATCCTGGAACATATCCTCATAGAGACTTCATGTAATCGGTTCTGCCAGTTCTCAAGTGCCACCCCTGAGTCTGATGTGCATGAACTTGCACATTTCTAACTCAGGTTACCATCTGTATTAGGATTAATGTAATCCTCCTCAAGGGTAGTGACATTATATATGTTATCAAGGTGATCACCTTGCCCTTCGTTGAACACCGGTTCAACGTATCTATGTCCTTCTAGTGGATCGAGGGATGCAACTACCCTCATCTCATCCTCTTCAAATGATAGGGTCTTTCTTTTGAAGTTTATAATGGTTTGATTTCCCATCACCCAATTAATCCCCAACAGCATGGGATATGGGTTAGTATCATCTACTATATTGATTACCTCAAAGTCTGCAAAAGTGCGAAATCCTTCAATATCCGCTTGGACCTGACTCAATCTACCAATGGGAAGGACCTTTGCTTGATTAACAAGCCTTAACTGAATTGGGGACCATTTTAGGGTTGGATTGCCCATTATTTCCCATGTCTAGTGTGTTAAAATATTAATATCACATCCCAGGTTGAGGATGATATAGTCCATGTCATAATCACCAATTTGTGCAGACATCATGATTTCACGTCTCGTTTTGAATTTTCTCTTGATACTGTTAACCTTCTTTACTAGTGGTTCTTCCTTCGAAAGCATCTCTATCAACACTTCCAACTTTGCAAGTGGATCCTTGTCTTGGATTAGTGTCAAACAACTTGACAGGAATGGCTTGAGCTTGCAAACCTTATATGTACTCTTGCTTGTAGTCTGTTGTTCGAATATTTTTTGGAATCTCTCAGGCATATATTTCACTTGGCCTGAGGTGGAGGGTTGTTCTGTTTCAACAAAATCTAGGTGTACATCTATGAATATGCACTTCTGTTCTTGAACATCAAGTGGTTCTTTCTTTTGTGCAGTAGGTCGCACCTTTGGTCGTGCTTATGCCATAGGCTCTGTCTATGTAGCTTAATCTGCACCCGTCATAGCACCTCCCCTTTTTACCACTGCTACAGGTGCTTCTCATGGATCTATGACTATCATCTGTATGTTGGCATTAGCATTTGGGTTGGGAGCATTCAGCGCAGGATTTGGTGCAGGATTTGGTGTTGGGTTAGCTGCTGCAACCGTCCAGGCTTGCCATCGAGCGATAAATTGCAGACATTGCTCCACGTTGTTCTCTTGTCTACAATATGAGAAAGTGTTCATAGGTTTAGGGCAGTCTCTAACATAATGGCCCTGTACTCCACAATTGTAGCATACCAATGGCCCTCTTCCCCGACCAAATCCTCCTTCCCCTTGGCACTTGTAATAGCCACCCCCCCTCAACTAAAGTTGAGGTGATTGCGGAAGGTATTGTGGTTGCTGATATTGTTGTTGATACAAGTTATACGGGGCCATATTCTGAAATTGTGGTGCCATCTGAAACTGCTACACATGATGAAACTGAGGCGCAGCCTGAAACTAAGTCGCATCCTAAAACTAAGCTGTAGCCTGAAACTAAGGGGCAGCTTGTTCGATCTTTATTTGCTCCTCAGTCTTCATTAGATATGCCTCTACCATATTCTCTCTCAGAAGTTTGTAAGCCCTACAGTATTTTTCATCATGGCCTACAGATCTACAAAATTTAAAATACAAATTAGCTGGGGTACATACTATCTTTTGCAGGAACATGCAATCTACATTGTAGTGTCCTCTTGTCTGGTATATGTTGCACCAGAGCGGCCCCTAGGTACTCAATGGATTCGGTGTACCGAACGAGATGTAGTTCATGTAAGCTGGACAGTCATCTTTGGTATGTCCATTGGTCCTACATCGCATACACCAGAGTTCTTCCTGCACCTCTTTTCCCCTTTTTATGTCTTGGAGTTGAATTGTCAGATTAGCCAATTGTGACTGAATCTATATCATTCCTGTGGCACCATCTCCAATAGCTGAAGCCTTTAGCTTAATCACCAACTCTAATGCCTTTGCCTGCATCACAATCTTTTGTTGCATGAGTGGTCCTATAATGTGTGGCAGTAGTGCAGCAATAAACCACTCTTTATGATGTATGTCTAAGATCTGGAAGCTAAATTTGGTCATCAGCATTTTGAACCATTGATCAAAGTCCCATACTATCTCTATCAGAGCTTGCTTAATCTCCTTAATCTTGGTAATACATTGGGACTTAGATTGTGGCTTTCTGAATTCCAAGATCATTGCTCGTCGAATCTCCTCAAGAGTCTTTTGCGGTGTTCCAATTGGTGCGGCACAAAACTTCATGAACCAATCCAGCGCACAACCCCTCAAGGTCATGATCATCTATGCCTTCTTTATATCTGCGTTATGGACTAAACGTAACATCCAAACAGCTTCACAAAGGAACCAATCATTGCTTTGGGTCTTCTGTTCCATTCCCACTGAAGGTGGGTAATCTAACATTTATTCTCGCCATTAGTGTGGCACTAGGGTTTTTCACTAGATTCCCCAAATTTTCTAGATTTACTGGGATTGTTGATTGGCTTCCTTGTGCACTAGTCCTGACACTAGTAGTACTACTAGTGTTCATAGGTTTTTTAGGTGAGGAACTTCTAGGCCTCACTTCAGGTGATCTTTTTGGAATGTCGTAGTCACGTCCTGTCCTTAGCGTTTCTGTAAAATCTTCTGATTCTGCTCTCTCAAAAATCAGACTATACTCCTCCTGTTCATTGCATGATCCTTCATTTAGGTGTGACTCTAATCCATATTCACCCTCCCTGGGTAGGCTATAATTCCTCCTTCCTCCTGCTACCTTTCTCCTCTTTCCTGACCAGAACCTCCTTTCACTTCTTAAGAATCCAGTGTCCAACTCATCTTCTGAGCTTCCTTGGAACATTTCTTCTTACTACCTTCCATATTATTCCTAAATTTTACACATCATATCTCCTTCATAGACTACGTGAATCAATCGTTGAGTTGTGAAATACCCTTTTCATAAAGGAGCATTTTAATCCACAAGTTTATATACATAAGGTACCTTCCCCGAGGTCCTTGGAAAAATTGTCTCTCTACCTCGCTATATGAGGTTATTGCTTCAACAGCAAACTCAGTAACATATCCTTCTAATATTCTATCAATCCAAAAATCAACAGCTCTTGAAATATGGTTACTTACTTGTACTATTTCTTGTGTTAGTTGGTCGGTCCACTCAGCTACTCCTCTTCTCTGGAAGTTAGTCTGCCAAGTCGCTAACTCTGACAACCACTATCACAATATAATGGGAAATTCTCCGAATAAAATCTCATGGATATCCAAGTATAGATGTCGCTGTACCCAGTTCTTAGGACTCAGCTGTGAACCCTCACTTGCCTTCAGTGCAAATACCAACATCTTCAACTCCAGTCAATCCTCGACTTCACTGTTGGTCGAGTGCCACAACATTTCCCTCGGTTCGATCAATAAGGTCCCAGCAATAGAACCATTTGTTGGCCACTTTTCCTAGCTCGTGTGACCCAGGTTCTGTGTAGCCCATCAGCCCAAAGAAAACTTGAGATACCAGCCTGACAAAGCAAGCCCCGTCGACAACGCCTGTGAAGCAGGCGTAGTCTCACCCAAAATATCTCTTTGATGGGTAACCACCGAAACCATGCTTCCACGATTGTCAAGGGATTATATTCCCTTGGCATGTGGCCAAGGAGCTCAACCAAGTCACAGGGATGGGGTCTTTTCCTCCGAACTGTAGCACTCACCACGCATATACCTTATTAACTACTAATGGCGTGACATAGATTCGGCCTTAGTAATTTAACCTTAATGGAATATAAAGCAAGCTAACAAACAGGTGCAATATAACAGACGCATGACAGCGATTGTGCCATAGACATAGACCACTACTCAGAAGCAGCACATACTAAATTATTCATGCATTCCGACTTCTTATTGATAGTATGGCATTCATTCAACCAGGACGGGATTTGCATCATAAACATAACATAACAGAGACACCAAAAACCATACGCATTCAATCATCAACAAACAATAGAGTTCACGTGGAAACCCATATGGGAAAAAACACAAGGCGCTCTTCATTTGGCATGAGAAAAATATGGCACCTTCAGTCTGCTTCTAACTGTAGGTTGTCCTAGATATATCTTTCGGCTCAGACTCTTTCTTTCTCCCATGCTCTTTGTATTATTTCTCCTGATCTAATGCTACCATCTACTGACCCGTACACGACCTGGATCTACCTCTCTAGCATCTGCACCCCTCTAGCAGAGCTTCCCTTCTGTTGTACTATCCCATCTGCATCCTGTAGACTTTTTACTAATCTACCACACAGAGCTCTCATCTTTGCTAACCCCTCAAAACAACTGAAAGTAAACAACAACTATCCATTCTCAAAAAACCTACTAAAAGAAATCATGACCAACCAGGGACCAACCCTCTAACTATTGAATCCCTCCTATTTATACTATTTTACATGACCATGCAGGGTCAACTACATACAGGAAGTCCGTTAACTATCACCATTAGCCACACCTCAGGCTACAACTGTGACAATCATGACTTAACACGAGTCACTAATGGCCTTACTTACAGCATGCGTTCACTCGTGTGGCATCCACCGACTTAAGCCAACTTCAGCACCCATGATTGTCCTATCGCTTTCATTCGTTATACTACACTTGTGCTACTATTTTACCCTGCAGCATATTTTTTTCCACGCAGTTCCCTTTTACTGTGTAGGTGACCTCTTTCATGCCTATTCCTTCTTTTGTGCAACATTCTTGATCCGCACAGATTCCTTCTATACCTATCGCGCACTTCCTTTTCCTTAATTGTGTTTGCGTGGTGACTTGATTCTTGTGCATTTATTTATGTGCTCATATTCCTTGCACGCTTTCCCCAGGCCCAACAAGATCATTCTACTTCCACATGATATCCACATGTGATACTAGAAATGTATTCCATGTTCAATCCTTCCTATCATCCAACCTCGATCCTTGATTCCATATGCAAGTGGTTTGAAAAAAAATCCAAGATACTTCAATCCATCATGAAGCTCAACCCTCTAAAAAAGTGAATATTTGTAGTGCACCTATGATGCCATGATCAAGAATACAATTGAAACAATTCAAGGACTTATGTAAATTCATCTCCATCCAAGTGGTCATACAATATAGTTGAACAATAGCTTTATAAGCGCAGGCTTCCCATAATATCTTTACTTTAGTTGTACCTATCAAGTGTTTAACTTTATCATTGAAATGCCCATGAGATGTAAGGACATGCCCACATAATGAATGTATCAACAGTTATCTAGTAAATTCATAAAAGGTAAGCATGCATCAATGACAAGATCACAGTGCTACTTCACTTTATTTTATTTTCTTTATCTAACCATATTTCTCCCCCTATCAATATGTAGACTAATTACTGCCCATGAAACCTTGCCGGTATGTTCATCTAAAGATATTTAATTTGTCTCACATATATCTTAAGAATCGATGAAAAGTAATATCTCACAAATGTAGATCTTTGCAAACATATTGTAGCCAATTTATTTTTGCATGTTACTTCATCTATTGCTATGGTTTTCGAATGGCATTTTTCAACCTTTTGTGCATTTTTGCTGGCATTTGTCTGGATATGTGTGCATATGTTTGAGGCCTATGGGAATTTTATAAGTTAGTGCAGGTATTTTATCAGTCCAACGGGAATTTTGAAACTAGTTGCAGGCATTTCTCAACAGGTTGTGGGAATTTTTCCAAATCAACTTCTTATCCATTTTGGAGAGTTGATGTAAATGTATTCTGCAACTTAAATGTATTTACTTGCAGACTGTGTGTATGTAAGTGAATATGAAAATCACCTCCAATGTCCTCATTACTGGAAATCTCTAAACAATAAATGCATCAATACATCATAATTAGGAAACTTATTAAGAGGATGACTAATCCAAAAAAAAGGCTTCAGCTCTCCTACTTGCTCTTGTGCCCCTTGTATTCTTTATGTAACCTATCTGGGGACATTTTTATTTCTCTATTTCCCTGTGGGAAATTTTAACTAGATGTGGGCATTTTTACTCTCAATTGTGGGAATATTTGAGGATTGAGGATATTATTGAGGCCTGGATGGCATTTGTCTCCTCCACTTGCGAGCGTATTGGGGACCTTGCGTGCATTTTAATGACATCTCCTTCACTCATGCGGGCATTTTTCTTCTCCCTGTGTGCATTTTTCTGAAGCTTTCCTGCAAGTATCTCATTATGCATGCAAGACTAAGATAAAATTCCCGTAGCTAGTTAAACATGCCCACAGGGAAACTTTCAACCTTTTGTGCATTTTTGCGGGTATTTTCCTTCCATATGTAGTCATTATTTACATCATCTACAAGGATGAGCCAAAAAAAAAATTTGAATACTTGTTTTGTACTTTGCAAGACCTATTCACATCGGCTTCTTTATGCATTCTTGCACCCTTTCATTCACTTTAAGAGCCCTCGTTAGGTTCCATCCACCATATCACTACCTTCTATGACTTTTTGGGGGGTACTTTGATGTCATTTTTTATTGCAAGTTGGTCGTATTGTTGTGCTTCTACTATTTCTTATTTGTGAGGGTTGGATGATCTATTTTATGGCCTTTTCCAATTTTGGGTTCTCTCCTTTCACAGGTATGTTGGTCTAGTTGAGTCTCATGCAAGTAGCCTAATGCTAAGAGGTTGAAGTCTGTTTAGAAGCATTTTTCCTGAGGATAAGGGAGGTATTCCCTAACATCTTATGTTGAGTTTATAATTGGTTCAGATCTGATATATCATGCTAGCGTTATATAATGTTTTCTTTCATTAACAACTTAGATATCATATAGATCGCCATTGTTATTACTTTTATTTTTTTTAAGTACTTTAATGGTTATTGTAGGTCATTGTTTCTGGGACATGCTAAACATGAAGGATATTGAGGTATGGTTTTTCTATGTTGGACATGAAGGATATTGAGGTATAGCTTTTGCACATGAAATTGATTCAACAATACAATGCATTTTCAATTTGAATAAGTACAAGGATCAAAGAGACAGGCTTGATCTGAATCTACCTGAGAGTTTGCAGCTTTACCTGTACATCTAGCCATCCTGGTATAGGACTAGGATGGGGTGATACTGATGGTGGATTTTTCTCTAGGAAAGCAATTTTTATTTTTCTACTTATTGAACTAAACATGAACAAGTTGGCTTGGAGGTAGCTAAAGTAGCATAAGTAATTCCAAATGAATTTTTAATCCAAATCTAAGTATTTATCTCATTCATAGGGGTAGGTTCATAGGGGTAGGGAACTATTATTGAATCTGTTATAATAACATTTTGTAGGCTACTATGTGTGCTTCTCTTCGGAATTCATAAGTCTAAGGTCTTAACACTAGCGCAAGAACTTGTTTAATACCACCATACCATTGTCAAGGACTATCCCAAAGTGAATCTTCTATCGAATCTAGACATTATTTAGGGTTTCGTCAAGGATGCCACAGTTATGGTGTTTAAAGGGATGCAAATTTCCCATGAATATTGTGATTAATTTCTTCCATATCCCCTCACAACTCATGCCACCAATACTTTTGGAAACATTAGTATAGAATTAGTATTAGAAATCATACTTTATCTCCATGCAATGATGTCTCTTTTGTTGAAGGTAAGGTACATGACCCATTCCATTACTTGTCCTCAAACGGTGCCATAGTCATGCTTTTATGAGGTTGTTGTTTATGTCTCCTAGAAACATCTTAATTCATGCCCAAATTTCAGCCATTCAATTATCTCAAAACCTGTTGGTGTATGTCACTATTTAGGGCTTAGTCAAGTGGATTCCATATGTATTAGGGCCTGAGGAAATATTCTACAAAGTCACTTTGCTACTATGAAATATTGGAATTCCAACCATGTACTAATACCTATGAATGGTTGAACCATCTTACCTTATGATATTGTTATCTAGGAATGTCATAGTGTTTTCCTCTTATATTAGCATGGGTATTTCAATTTCAAAAAATGCATATACTTTTGAAGGAGGAGTTTATCCTTCTCATATTTTTCTATCACAAAATTAATCTATCCCATATCAATTTAAAACCCCCAACCAAAATCCCAAATCAAAACCTCCTATGGTAATTAATCCTAAGGTCGTCAACAAGGAAGGGGCCTAGGAATAATTTCATGGTGCTTCCCAATGACACCCTTCAACTTGAAGCAGGGGAAGAAGGATGTTTTATCTATATGACCTACATTGGATAAAATTCAAAGTAGGATTGGGATGTGCCACAACTAATAGATCAATGACTTTTGACTCTAAAGTTAATTCTTAAGTTGGTGGTGTCAAAGAGAGTTAGGGAGTTAGGTTACAATTTTTGGGGGATTTTCCTCTATTTGTTGAATGCATAACATGTTGAATATATTTATGAAAACATCATGACCATTAAAAACTATTTTGGTGATCCTACCTTTATGCATATCTACAGGGGGTAAAAGGATTCCTCGATGCCTTATGAAATAATGGCTTTATTATGACACCTAGAATATGGTGTATTTGGGAAGACATGAATGGCTCTATTGCAGAGCATGATCCTAGTCCATTAATTTAAAAGGGTATTTATATATTTTTTACTTTCCCTGATGAGAATACCTCTAGTAGTGACAATTTTTCCTTCTAGTTATTTTATATACTTATGTGTTTTACTTTGGCAATATTTAGTAGAAGTACTAAATAATGGGATGTGAATCACGACGCAGGAAGTATTTCAAATCGTCATTTTTTATGATTGAATATATGCATTTCTATTACAGTTTGATTCTTGTAATTATAGGATCAAAACATCAAATTAAATGATGAGTTTTGAAGCACTACAAGATGGGATAAAGTGATTTCAATAATGGATGACTTTGCATATCTTATGATAGACAATTACTGGTTTTGTATTCCTTTGATAACTACAATCTATACCTATTGGAATGAACATTGGATATATGTAGAATTATACAAAATCGTCTACGATGTTTCCTTAGTTGAGAGCTACCATTTGGGAGGTCAATTTAAATGATGAGCTTTGGATACTAGAAGAAGTAATGTAGAACTTGTTGCAATGTGAATGATTTTAGACAGAATAGTCAAAAAATTATGTGTAAATAATGAGTTGTGGATACATGTAGAAGCACTACAGGGTGGTCTTTAAAACCAATTTTAGACCTTGAAACCAATTTCGAACCTTGAACGATGGTCCTGCTATCTAAGTTTACCTTGACCTATAACATTTTCTATGCATGTGGTTGATGATCCGAATAGTAGCAAGGATGGTGATAGATCAGGGATATACTCCACAAAAATGAGGGCGAAAAACTAATTTTTTGAATCTAGTTATAGTACTGAATATTTTTTAATATAACTATATATCGACGTCAATTACAAATATTTGGCATCAACCTTATAGTATGGAGGATGCATTCACATGTGGAGTGGTGTCGTGGTTAAGGAGACTTATTGACTTGGATTTGGAAGAGGAACCATCACCTTATGTTGGAACCCTACTTATGTGGACAGAGATCCTTATTTGGAGGATCTTGATACTTTGTTAGTGAATCTTTGCTATGAATCCTAAATATTTTTTTTAAATACATAGAGAACGTCTCTATAGCGACGCTTTGCGTTCAAGTTCTGTGACAGTAATTTGTGGCCATAGCGATGATTATTCGTCCCTTGTTTGTCGAAATCGTTGATATGTATGTCTGTATACCAACGTACGGGTGTTGTTATAGTGACAGAGTGACATTTCTATAGAGACGAAACAATGCTTAGTAGCTTCTAAGTTGCAACAAAGTGTCGTCTCTATAGCGACAAGTAGACGTCTCTATAACGACGATTTACCTTCGCTCCAACGACGCAAAAGGACTTAGTTTCTTCTTAGTTGCAACATAATTTCATGACTATAGCGGTGCATTAATGTTTCTATTTCGACATATTTACGTCATTATAGTGACAATTTGTTGTCTCTCCCACGACGTCAGTTACAATTGGTCGCTTGTTTTTGCCACAAACTTCTATCGCTTTAGCGACTTAGTGACGTGGCTATTGCAACACATCAACGTCACTATAGCGACGCATAAAAAAATTTGAAGCAACGACCACACTCACCACATGTCATCTCGTTTTCATTGCTACAGTGATGAAAAGTTTGAATTGTGGCTACAACAATGAGAATTTTTCCACAAAAATTTGGGCTGTTATTCGTTGCTATAATGACACAACAGTGTTGCTACAATGGCGATTTGTCATGGGAAAAATGTTCACGTGTACTAGTGACTTTCATGTCCCCTTCCTAGCAGCATATGGAAACACTCCACTTACCCATGAGGTTCCCATGGGTTCAAGTGGGAATTAATTATATCCAAGGATTAATTAAAATAATAATAAAATTTCCTAATGAATAAAATTGTAAAAAATCATATGAGGAAAAATTTTCTTTATTTTTAGTTCTTCAATTTGTTCTTTGGCTTCCACTCTTTTGTCTTTATATTCTCGATCAATTGCATCTGTTAGTAGATCTAGCTCTTCTTCTTTGGCTTTATGCGGGTTGAATGTAATTGTTGGACCAAGATGATCTATATGGACTAACAGGGGTGGTTGTTGTTGTAACTGTTGTAGACAATGTTGTTGTTTCTAGTGTTCTTTCTCTTGTTTCTTCTCTTCTTTTCATTGTTTCCTTTTTCTTCTTTCCTGTTCTTTACTCTCTTTGTCAGTTTATGTCTGTTGTTCTGGTGGATTTTTTACTGTTGCTTTTTGGCTTTGCTTGGTAGCTGGTGTTGTAACAACAAGGATAGGGCAGATGATGTTGGTAAGGGTGGGAGAAATTGTAATATTGGTGGAAATATTTTTGTTTATAGGTGATGATAGTGGTGGTGGTGAAACAGGTGAAACATGTAAATTAGAATCGAGTGTTGAGCTTTCTATCCCATGCGGTAAGGTAATACAGTATTGGTGGGTTCGAAAATGGGGTCGATGGTCCAGGGTTCCAAAGATGAAGGGTGTTGTGGTGTTGTCAATTGGTTTACATGTTGAGGGATGAAAGAGGAAATTTGCTCTACCACAATATTGCTTGTTGGGTCAGGATTTCTCTATAGAATAGTTTCAAAGTATCCAACAACTTGTGCATCAGATATGGGTGATTATGGAGGGTCAAAAAATTTGGGACTGGCTAAGGTGGAATTATGTGCTTCCTCGGTTAAGACAAGTCTTTTTACTATCATCTTTCACTAATCGAGGAGGAGATATGGTATTTGGATGATAAATTATTGAAGGTCATTATATTTTTGAATGAGAGCCTTTAGTAGCGCTGGTAACTTCTACATATATAGATGGATTAGGGTTAAATATGTAGGAGTTGTCGAAGTTGGTAGAATTTCTTAGTCGACAACTGGGGTCAGGGATGGAGGTGGTGTACTATGGATGAGGTCGATAGATGGTGTTGTAGAAAAAATGAATTTCTTTGAGCTTGTGTCTAGTCGTCTCGGTCGTTGCTCCTCCTCTATGATAAATTTTCTTATTTTCTCTTCTACTTGGGTCTTATTTTTCGAGGCATCCTCCAATATTTGAGTTGTGCAATAAAATAGTTATGCATTGTCATCTTGAATTGGCTCCTGGAGAATCAGCTTGTGTTTCCCCTTTCCTTGTATTGCACTATTCTTGTTCCTGTCAGGATTTAAACAATTCGTCGGCCACCTGACATTTGTTTTTCTTGGTGAGGGAATATCCTGGAAGTGGGATAACTGATTGAGTGCTTTCATTGGTCTGTTCTATTTTATCTTGTGGATGTTGTACAGCTATTAATGAAAATCCCAAGTGTATTGATGTCACCGGTGTGGTCTCAATCGAGAGTGAATGTATTTAGATGAACACAGATGTCATAGTCTTCTTGTTTTTCTACGTCGGTTAAATATTTGACCATTGGTTGATCGAATATTTTTGCTAGGGGGTTATATCCAATCCGGTTTTGGATTTTTGACTAAATTCATTGAAAATATCCTCAAATGAAGGGTATGAGTCGAGTTCTTTTGTCGTGCCCCAAACACCTTGTAAGTACCAGACCAACGTGTTGTCCAAATCAAGTTCGATATGTGTCATCAGTGGTTTCCTTCTTCGAATATTCTGGGGTACTCGCCATCTAGTTGTTTTAATTTTTAAAGCCTAAAACCAAGTGTCTAAACAGATTTCCATTCATAGAGAATGATTTGAAATTCCACATTATTGGTCCTTTTTGGGCAATGAAGTCCTTATCTCTGACTGGTCGAAGATGGTACATAGCTATCCATATTATCAATGAAGGAAATCATATTTGGGCACCCTCCTCTTGGAATTTTACACAAATATGCTTGATGATCACGGCTAGGTGGTCAGCCCAGCAGTATAGTTTTCCTATTTTCGCAACGTTTTAAGCTATTAATCTGTCATAGTAATCTAGGGACTAAAATAGCCTCATAAGAGATTTCAGACAATTAAGCATGAAAATGGCATAATGGTGTTGCAATAGGAGTAGTAGCTCTATATAATCAATAAAGAATGAGTAATACAATACAATGATCATGCAAGGTGCATGAATTCCAAGACAATTTGAATTCCCAAGGAGGTCATTCAAATGGAATGAATGGGTGTAGCTTAACTGAATGTCAAGCCACAGTAAACACACCTAGTTAACCCACTCATTAAGTCCAGATTGACTCAACTGAGTCCTAACTGTAGTCAGAGTGCAATGGATGACTGAGTCTAATTGAAAGTAGCTCAGACAAATGTCACCGCATGCCAATCAATAAATGGTAGCGCATCATTAACTCCAATGAACCCCAATGAGGCTAACTGAAGTCAAACTGGTCATTAGAAGTGGTTGGAGGCACCCCAGTTGTCTCCAATTCATAAATATTAATAAAAATAATCAATATAATGAATGGAGGCACCTTCATCACTTAGATTAACTGATTATAACAATCAGTTAGCAATTAGGTGCATTAATGACACTCAGATCACCCTCGGATGGCTCCCCGATTGAAGGAGGAAGCCCAATTAGCCTCTTTGAATGAAGGAGAAGGCCCAGTTATCCTCCTTGACTAAAGGTAGGTGTGGTGTGCTCATGCTGATGTCATAGTGTGCTCATATGATGTTGATTAAGTAAATAAAACTTAGGATAGTGATTTAACAAGGCCAAATTGACCAAATTAAGTGTGCATGTGGGTAAATGTCTCCAAAACCCCCCCTTAAGCTATACTCAGGAGAAGTAAAACATAAAGTGGATGAAATGCTAGGGCCCCGGAAACAAAGGCCATAGGTCACCCTATAAAATAATGTAACTCAAACAATGCTCAAAAATAAATCTAAGTGAGGAAAAGAGGGAAAACCCAGTGGGAGAAACCCCCCCTCAAGCTGAACACTGAAAGTAGTCTGATCACCCTGATGAACTCACCCCCAATAGTGAACAGAGGTAATTGAACTTCTTTTCTGAAAATCTCTTGGTGAATATTTCTACAATCTACTCATCAGTAGGGCAGTATTGCAGAATGATGGTCCTGTCATGCACCAATTCCCTGATATAGTGCATGTGTATCTCTACATGCTTGGTCCTCTTCCTGGTAACTGGATATGTGGATATCTTAATAGCACTTTGATTGTCACAAAAGAGGACAGTGGACAAAGTACTACCAAGATTAAACTCTAAAATAATTCCTTGCAACCAAACAACTTGGATGCAACTGTTCACTACTCCTCGGTACTCGGCCTCTATTGAATACAATGCTATGGCGGCCTACTTTTTGCTAGACCAGACTTCCAATCAATAGAATCACCCACCCAATCGGAATCTGTGTAACCAACCAACTCTAGCTCGGAGTTTGCAGCATAGTGAATGTCGTAGGTCTTGGTTCCCTGAATATACTGGAGGATCCTCTTTGCTGCCTTCCAATGAATATCATGAGGCTGCTGCATGTATCTTGACACATCATTCACAGTATAACATATATCAGGCTGAGAATGATTCAATTACAACAAGCTACCAATCAGCTGTTGATAAATAATGCAGTCCATGGGAGGTGTGCTTTTTCCTTCTTCAAGGCTGATCCCTGAAAGGAAAGGGAATGGATCAGCCTTAAATTCAGCCATGTTAAAATTTAATAATAGTTATGATATGTATTTGGACTATGTGACCATTATCCCATCAAAATTTTGCTCAATTTTGAGCCCCAAATATTGCTTTAAGAGCCCCAAATTGCTCATTTCAAATGCATTGTGAAGAGCAGTTTTGATGACTGAAATAGAAGCAACTGTGCTACCTGTGATCAGTAATTCATCAACATATAAAATAATAATAATAAAATTACCATAATACTACTGTATATACATATTTGTATCTGATTTACACCTTTGGAAGTTTTGCGAGAGAAGGAAGGCATCCATCTTGGAATACCACTCTCTTGGGGCCTGTTTTAACCCGTATAGTGACTTCTTTAGTTTGCAAACCAAAGACGGATCTGAAATGTATCCCTCAGGCTGCTTCATGTATATCTCCTCATGAATATATCCATTCAAAAATGCATACTTAACATCCATATGATGCTCTTCCCAGTGCTTAGATGCAGAAATTTCCAAAACTAGGCGGAAGGAGTCCATTTTTGCAACCGGTGCAAAAGTATCATGGTCGTCCATACCTTGTACCTGGGAGAAACATTTTTCTACCAACATTGCCTTGTATTTTCAGTTTGCACCATCAGCAGCAACCTTATTCTGAAACACCCACTTGCATTCAACCAATTTCCTCCCCGGAGGGAGAGAAACTAGTTCCCAAGTAGTGTTTTTCTGAAGAGAATTCATCTCTTCATCCATGGAAGCTTGCCATCTCGGATCCTTCCGAGCATGGTAGTAAGACTTAGGATCATAAATTATCATTAATTAACAAGTTTCAAACATCAAATAATCAGGACAAGAGAGTGAAATACCTTCTCTTTGGAAATCAGGCCGAGTTCTCCTTGGATCATCCGGATTTCCAATGTTATCACCTACGGAGGAGAGTGTCTGTCGAGCCCAAGTTGGGAGATGATTTTGTACTTCAGGTTATTATTCAGCATATAATTTTATCTGTTCACTAATATCATAAATCAGAGGATCCAAATCAGGTTCATCACCCCCAATTCCATCATCCAAATATTCAATAGAGTAGGAAGGAAATTCAGCAGTTTTCTCCTTCACTAGTTATACCTCCTGAAGAGGCTCATCAAACATGACACTTCTTTCAATGATGATCTATTTTGTTTTTATATCCATCATCTTGAAACCATTTTATTCATTGTTATATCCAATAAATATACATCCTATGCTTTGCGGTTGCAAAGCCCTCCTTTTATCGTGTGGAATTCGGGCCCGTGCACTGGACCCAAACACCCGTAGATTCGACACATCCGGCTTGTGTCCGAAGTATGCTTTGAAAGGGGTCTTCCCTTTCATAGATGAGTGTGGAAATCTATTTTGTATGCATTCTTCTGCATTCATGGCTTCTACCCACAAATTTGCAGCCAATTTCTTTGATTCTAACATACAAGCGGTCATCTCCTTGAGAGACCGATTCTTCCTCTTTGCTACACCATTCTGCTGGGGAGTGTAGGGGACTGAATTTTGGATCTAAATACCACTTTGGGAACATATATGTAGTAACTCATTACTGATATACTCCCCTCCATTATCATATCTCAAAATCTTGATATTTTTTCCAGATGCATTCTCAATCAAAGCCTTCAATTCAGTGAATTTTTCCAAGACTTATGACTTCTTTTTGATAAAAAAGACCCATGTGTATCTGGAAAAGCCATTAATGAAAGTGAGAACATACCTTGATCCATTCATGGATGTAGTAGGCATGGGTCCACTGATATCAGAATGTATCAGCCCCAAAATTCATGATGCTCAGCTTGCCTTCCCCCGATCGAACTTATGCTCAGGGTGCTTTCCAACAACACAGCCCTTGCAAATTCTAGTCGTAGCTTTGATAATTGGGAGGCCTTCAACCATAGAATTGTTCTGTAATTGCTGCAAGTATTTGAAGTTCATATGGCTGAAACTCTCATGCCAGTGTCTTCTAACCTCATTTTCATGAGTCAGCAATGCGGTGGGCTTTGCATCCGCCACAAAATGGGAGAACTCGTAGGCTTTTGCATGACGGTTTGCAAGGCCTTTTGCTACGAGTTTTTCAGATGCAAGTTCTGTGATCTCTACATCATTCAGGCTAAAGGAGACTCTCTTGAGCTCTCCCATATGTGTCATTTGATAAACACTTAGGAGGTTTGATGCAAGAGATGGTACATACAGAACATTGGAAAAGAAACCATGCTCAAGATTTACTGTACCTTGTCCTTCGGATATGATTGTGGAGTCATCTCCGATCTGGATGGGAATGGATTTTCTGGTCTCCAAATATGAGAAAGAGTCTCTTTCAGCCATCATGTGATTCGAAGCTCCAAAAGTTATCAAGAGTGCTTTGGAATTTGAACTGCTTGCCATGACAGCATGACCTCTTTCATGCTATGGTTCCTGATCTTCCTGATCTCTCCTCCAAAAGCTTTCCGAAAGATCAATGTGATTTTTCTCAAGAAGAGAAGTAGCTTCATCAAGTTTCTTTTTCATGCAGGTATGTTGAAGGTGGAAGCCCTTCCCGTAGTATGAACACTTGACTTTTTCCTTTCCATGATGCCCTTTGTTTTTGTTCTTCTTCGATCCAGAAGGATATTCATCCTGATGGTTTTTAACTTTAGGATTAGGAGCTTCAAATTTGGTTTTTGGGTTCTTCTCCTGCTTTCCTTTACCCTTCATATCTTTGGGCCCCGAAACATATAGGGCTTGATCACAGGAGGATCTGATGATCCCCATCTGGACAAGCTTATCATGTTCACTTGTTAGGGACTCAGTGAAGGCATTGAGTGAAGGAATCTTCCATTTAGGGGTTGTGAGATTCCCCACACATAATGTAGAAACAAACACCGAATAATCAGCTCCAAGTTTGGATAGAATGGTGAGGATGAGCTGATCATCCTCCTTCTCTACCTTACACTGCTTCAACAGTAAGACAATGTGCTTGAACTTTGAGAAAAAATCATTTAAGGTCTCGAAATTGGAATGTTGGAGAGACATCAACTCATTTTCAAGATGGTAAACTCTCAAATCATCCTATTTTCCATACAAGATGTCCAATTTTTCCCAAATTTCCTTTGGAGTATTCAATCCCGAGAGATGGAAAATAAGATCCCTAGAAATAGAGAGGCACAAGAATCTGAATGCTTCATCTTTCTTGTTCAAGAATATGGCTTTTTCTATCACATGAGTAGGCTCTTCTTCAATGTCCATAGTGACCCGGTAGAGTCCTCTGGCACGTAATTGGATCTCCATATCTCCTTTCCATGAATGGAATTTGAACGGAGTGAAGAGTTCGATGGAAGAAGCCATCTCAAACTATTGTAGTGAATGCTTTTAACCTGTTAAAACCTACAAATCACAACAAAAGGGGCACCGTAAGGTCAGACACCCTACACATTTTAGGCTTTCATCACACCTAGCATAATTGATCAAGCAAGCTTGATCAACAATTTCTTTACTTGGGGTATTAAGTGGTAAGCCTTGGCTTCTGGTGCAGTGCTGGAATTTCGAGATTTGGCTCAATTTTTCATGCAAGATCTATCAAAAACCATGTTTTTTAGAGATCTAAGCTTCGTCCTACCATGAGATCTGATACCATATTAATCTGTCACAGTAATCTAGGGACTAAAACACAGTCTCATAAAATATTTCATACAATTAAGCATGAAAATGGCATAATGGTGCTTCAATAGGATTAGCAACTCTGTATAATCAATAAAGAATGAGTAATACAATACAATGATCATGCAAGGTGCATGAATTCCAAGACAATTCGAATTCCCAAGGAGGTCATTCGAATTGAATGAATGGGTGTAGCTTAACTAAATGTCAAGCCACAGTAAACACACCTAGTTAACCCACTTATTAAGTCCAGATTAACTCAACTAAGTCCTAACTATAGTCGGAGTGCAATGGATGACTAATTCTAACTGAAAGTAGCTCAGACACATGTCACTGCATGCCAATCAACAAGTGGTAGTGTATCATTAACTCCAATGAACCCCGATGAGGTTAATTGAAGTCAAACTGGTCATCATAAGTGGTTGGAAGCGCCCTGGTTGTCTCCATTTCATAAATATTAGTAAAAATAATCAATATAATGAATGGAGGCACCTTCATCACTTAGCTTAACTGATTGTAACAATCAATTAGCAATTAGGTGCATTAATGACACTCATATCACCCCTGGATGGCTCCCCGATTGAAGGAGGAATCCCGGTTAGCCTCCCTGAATGAAGGAGAAGGCCCATTTAGCCTCCTTAACTGAAGGTAGGCATGGGTGTGCTCATGTTGATGTCATAGTGTGCTCATCTGATGTCGATTAAGTAAATAAAACTTAGGATAGTGATTTAACAAGGCCAAATTGACCAAATTAAGTGTGCATGTGGGTAAATGTCTCCAACATGAACTGCGTCGAGCTTGAGGTCGAAACCTCTTCCCATACTTGTGAGATCCATTGAGGTAATTTTTGCGGTTATCTTTTGTGTTCCATAGATAATTTGGTTAACTATCATCCCTCTTGAATTTTTCCCTGATGGCGTACTGGTTAGTTCTTTGACCAGGGTTAGGTTTAGTCGGATGGGCATATGTTCATGTTTATTTGATAATCCTATGATTTGATAAATTAGGTTGCCATTGATTTCAATGAGTGTGTCAAATTAGGACTTCCCATTATGGAATCGAATGATGATGAACTATACAATAACTTATTTTGTCCCTGCAAAGCTATCCATTATAGGTGCATTCATATAGTTAAGCATTGTGTTGGAATTTAATTTATGTTCTTCCTCCCTCGATTGACCACCTGATTCTTTCCCCCACTCTTTTATTTCATTCCAAACCCTCTTCCATTGTTGCTCGAACACTTTGGCGTTACGGATATTATGTAGACAAATTTCAAGGGTGTGTTGGTTCTTTCCAACTATCTGATTTTGTTTGTTGTTGACCTGGTAGTTGCAGTTGATTTCTTTGGTACCATTGTGTCGATCGGAAGCTATGGTTTAGTAGGTTGTGTGATGGGATCTTGTGTTCTGGCACTCTGATGCTCAAGCTCTTCGCAAAATAACATCCAATTCTCTTCCAATGTGGTATTTATAGCAGAATTGTTTTGGGAGGGGGAATCTGCAATGGGTGGTGATATTAATTATGGTATTGATGGTGGACTTAAATTTGAAAGACAGGTTGTAAGTGTTTCGTTCAAGGCATGCCGACTTTGTGCTCTAGTTTTTGGTGTTCATGATGACTTGATTGTACCATTTTTTCTTCTTTGTGATGGTGTATTTCTTGATGTTAGAATATAATCCGCCGGGGATTATATATTGTAAATAAATAAATTGTAGGAATATGAATAGCTGAATAGGAAGGTGAAAAGGCTGGTACTCAACTGCCTCATTAAATGTATAAATATCTGATATGTCAATGGAATAGTATGAACCGGGAGTTATTACCAACAAGTGGTATATACTTATCTGAAGCTGTCAGATAAGTATATGATGGTGTCAGTAGTTTTCGTGTTGAGGTGGTTGGAATTCGTCATGCCTTCTCTACCCATGTCAATGATTGTGCCTCCCAATTTTACTGCTTCCTGACTCAACCTTTCCGAAAGGATTGATCCAGGTTCTTGTCATGCTGATTTCTTTATAAATTTTCTTGTGTTTGATTCGATTTCTATAATTTTGTTGTTGTTGTTGTTTTTATTTTTTCAATTGTTTATAGTTACACAACCGGTTTTTTTTTTAAAGCTTTGTATCATTTTAGTCAGTCCCCATTGACTAGTTTCTGAAATACATTTCCTTGTAGTGTTTTTAGTTAGACTGATCCGTTAGAGTTGATTTCTTGTAAAACGTATGGACCCATCCACTCAATGTGTAGTAGGCTTAGGATTTCCTTTTACTCGACTATTGTACAGTAATGCAAGGTATCTAACTGACAGTTTTTTTTTATATTTCTATCATGTCAAGATTTGTGTTGTTGTTTTGGATTTCTTGGTATTGTATTGCGATTAGTCGATGGTCTTCAAGTTTGGGTAGTTGCATTAGTCTTTATTTTCTACCATTTTCGACATCGATGTGTAGTATGCCGGCAATTAGACGAGTTTTTTTACGAAAGTGTAAGGGTACAACTGCTTCCTGTCCATATATGTCCTATCGAATGTTTTCATATTGTTATGTATGCCCATAAGACAAAAGGTATCTTTTCAACCCAATCATCATTGTCAATATTACATATTTTTGTTATGCCTCTATTTAATGATTTGTTGAAATTTTCAATTGCACCATTATATTGGGGATGATACAGTATGATTTTTTGGTGCTCAATCATGAATTGTTTTGTCAAAGCTGGGATTGTTTTTTTTACAAAATATGACCCCTAATCACTGATCAAGGTTAGTGGACACCCAAATCTTGTGACAATGTTCTCATATATAAATTTAGCGGCTATCTCACTTGAACAAGATTCGACTGGTTTTTCTTATTCCCACTTTGTAACATATTCAACTATTGTGATGATATATTGTTCTCATGTTCATCTACTTAGAGTCAAAAATGGCCCTATGTAATCAATCGCCAAAATTTCAAATGTTAAGATGCGATTTACATATATTAAATTAAATTACATGCTTGGTATAGGTATTCCTATTCGTTGGCATCGATCACACATGTTCACAAATTCTCAACAATACAGGTGTATGGTCGACCACCATAATCTCGACTATTGGATTTTTCTTATTGTTGTATCAACCTGGAAATATTTTCAGATGGATAGTAGTATGCTTCATTGATTATACTTTGTTTTCTATGGTTGATAACACATCTTTGTAAGACATCGTCTAATCTGAGTTTGTAAAGAAATATGTTTACTACGGTGTAGGGTGAAGCTTTCATCGCCATGTTTTTTTTCACTCATTCCCTCTGGAGCTTTCCCTTCCTCTAGGAATTGAGTAATTTCTGCTAACTTGGAAGATACAGCTTCAATTCGAAATAAATGAGCATGTGGTAGGTCGTCTTCAATTCTAGTCAGTTCTTCACCTGTGTCTATTCTCGACAAGTGCTCAGTGCGACATTTGTTTTTCCTAGTCGAACTACAACTTCAAAATCGAATTCTTGGAATAGTAGCAACCATCGACAGATTCTTTCATGATGTAAGGGTTTATTTACTAAGTATTTTAGTGCTTTGTAGTCTGTGTAGAACACAAATGGATTATCTAGTAGATAATGCCACTATTTTTGGAGTGTGAATACCATTCCAAGTGCCTCTCTTTCAGTTGTCGAGTAGTTCCTCTCGACCTTGTTTAATTTCTTGATGTTGTATGCATTTGGATGGTCCATTCCATCATTAGCAGGTTGAGTTAGTATTTCTCTGATTGCTATTCCAGAAGCATCAATGTGTACATGGAATTTGATTGACCAATTTGGAAACCACAAAATGGGTGCTTCGACTATTTTTTCTTTAATATGTCGAACGATGCAGCACATTCGTTGATCCACTAGGATTCTTGATTTTATTTGAATAATTCTTCTAATGGGTAGTTCATGTCATAATAGTTTCAAATGGATTTTCTATAATATCCTGTATGTCCGAGTAAAACTCTTACTTGTTTAGGATTCACTAGTGGTTTTAAGTCGAGAATAATTTTAATTTTTTCATAGTCAACTTTAATGCCTTCCTTGCATACTACATGTCCCAATAGGATTCCTATTGGAGTTGCAAATATGCACTTCTTGATATTTAGGGATAATTGGATCTCTCGACGTCTTTCTAACATAAGTCTGAGCCATTTAGAATGATTTTTCAACAAAGTAAATTGTCTAGTCGTTGAAATATATAGTCATAGTTTTGTAGATATATTCCTGAAATGCTTTGACAATAATTCTGGAGAATATAACTAGGGCATTTTTCAATCCGAATGGCATGACTTTGTATGAAAATGATCCAAATTCACATACAGATGTAGTCTTCTTTTGGTCTTGTTTAGTAATGGGAACTTTATTATATCCTGAAAGTCCATCTGTAAACAAATAACACTCGTGTCCTCAAACTTCATTAAGAATTTCATTTGCAAAGGGGGTCGAAAATGGGTCTGTAAGTATTCCTTTATTAATTTCCCGAAAGTCAACACATATCCTCAATCATGTTGGGTTGTGTTTCTTCAGTTAGACCACCATTGGGCTTTCCCACTCTAGTTGATCAATAGGGTAAATGATTCCTGCTACAAGCATGCTATCAATTTATTTAGTTACTATTTCCTTATATTTGTGTGTTAGTTTGTATATTCTTTTATTTATTGTTTTTTCATTGGGTTTGATGTCAATTTTCATTTCAACCATTTCCTTAACAAGTCCTTTTAAATATTTGTAGTCCCGAGCAAAAATATCCCGAAATTATTATAATAAGTTGATGATTTTTGTCGTCTATTCTTCATTCCAGTAGTCTCTTAATTTTGTGATTTTAGGTCTTTCATCATTGGATATATCGACTTCTTTCATCTTGAATTTCGCATCCATCCATTCTAGTGATTTTCTTTCATTGATTTGTCAACTACCTTCTTTGAATTGTGAAAATGATGGTAGAAAGTCTTCCACTGTCAATCTTTCAGGGTCCTCTTTCTATGATGTTTGAATTTTGAATATTGCTCTGATTGGTTTTGAATTATGTGGGTGGTATGATTTCCATTGGAAAATTTTCCCTTTTGCGGTTTCCATTTCTAGTTGAATTTTTGTCGAGTGTAATGTTTCGGTTGTCTTAATATTGTTATATGTGGCATATGTCGGCTAGGTCGATCCTATGTTGTTATTTTTTTGTATTTCAGTTGTAAGAAACTTTTTATCTATTTACTTGCTTAAACCAATAATTCATCTTGGGACAAAAAATTGAAGTCATTAAGGAAATTTTCTTTTAGTTATTTCCATGTGAATGTTTATCCTCTTGCTTCCTCCATTTTGTACCACTTATTTGGTAGATCGTCTAGTGTGTTTGGAAATAAGTGAGGATGGACTCGTTCATATTTATAAGCTAATATTATCCATTCTTTTTCACATATGTCGATATGTCTCAGGGTATTGTCCTTATGTGAATATTGGAATGTTTGCTCATGTTATGAGTTCTTTCCTCCGAACCTTTCAATAAAGTATGTTGATGTTGTTGTCCAAGTTTCTAATCTCGACTGATGTGTATCCCACCATCGTGCATCTTGAACTGTGAATGTCTCAACTAGAATATGGAGTAAGCCTTGTTCCCCTACAGTTTTGGAGACTTCCTCGACATGAATCGATGGTGATTATCGCTCTTGTATCTTATTAGTGGTTGAGTTGGTGACTCGTTCCTTACTAGTGTTATCGTGTTTCCTTTTTGGGAATATCTTGGATCGTCTAGCATTCTCATGCTTGCAGTTTGTAGTTTTCAAGTCAAACGTGGTAGCCTTCGATTTCTAAGTCGGCTAATGGGTCGGCATCATTTTGTCTTTTTGGTTTAGGCTACATATATTTTTAGCTTGTTTATCTTTACCTGATGTATTTTTAATGCTATCCAGTAAATCTATTAACTTTGCAACAAGCTATACAGTAATGTTATACATATCTATTTCTTTATTTTTAGCCTGGTTCCCAACAATGGAACCAATGTTGTGATCAAACAAATTGCATAGTTACCAATTATACATATTCCATATTTATACAAGCAATAGACAAGGAATGGTAGATAGAATAACAAGTACTTGTATTACTCAATAACACATAAAGGGTTCATTCATCCAACTGAACCAATTATTTTTCTGGCTCTACAACCTATATATAATATTTACAAACGGTAAACAACACAACCTATGAGGTCGACATAATTAATTGTTTACAATTAGTTGAATAGAGGACCTAGTCAGCTAGCCGACTTAGGCTCCTCCAATAATGACTACTTTTATTGGATGGTGGTGAACTCCCAAGAAATCCTAAAATTGTGAAAGTTGAGTGAGCATGTGAACTTGTATATGGAAATTCTTGAGGAGAGCTTAAGGAAATGAGATTATTGCAGATGATCTCAGAATGGATGATCCTAAAGTGTTTCACCCGCTAATGAATGTCTAAGGGATATTGATATTATATATAGATGCATAATAATACTAGGAATGCCTTCAAATACTAGAGAAAGGACCCTAACTTTACATAATGTTGAGGTGACAAAGAGTTTTGTATGATCCATAGTGTGTTGATTTTAAGATAATATAAAGTATAAATTCAAGGGAATGTGCTAATGCAAAATAAGTGTGTAATCAATGAAAATATGTGATCAAGTGTAATACATGTGCATATGGTGCAACGATGTTTTGAATATATTTATTTTAATCACAATATGTGTTTTTTGGATGTAGGGAGAATTTTGCACAATGGTTTTGAAAAAAAGTGAAAAAACATGTCATATCACTCTAACAACCTTCCACTCAAATGTATATAGGCCTTCCAAAATATCTCAATGTATGGGGTGTAAATCCACTAAATATTGAAGGTGAATTTATGGATTCATGTCCCTATGGAAATAGTGAAATTTTCCAATGGCCAATGTTATCCATCTCAAGTGAAAATGCATCCCATAAATGCTACCTATGTAGAAATCCTAGAAATCCCAACGAAGTCACCCATCTATTTGATGCTTTCATTGCATTAGTGACTAAAATCGTTGTTATAATTAGGATATAGTATAGACAATATACCATGGTTATTTATGAGACAAACACATGAGTATTATACCAATAAATAAATGAGAATCATGTAAGAAATTGTATTAGAATATTAACTACAGTTTCCATTCAAACACAAGAAGGGGAGGGAAATAATAATACTCATATATTATTTCAAGGAAAAATCATAAAAATGTGCAATAATACATAGGAAGAGTGATTTGAATCAAGTGATATCTAGTGCTTGTTAGCCGGAATATTACACCTCCTGCGGACAGCAAGGTGTTCCGCTGGTCTGAATGGTTCAGATCCGGAACAAATAGATCACAGAGGCTGATAACTCTCCCTAGACGCTATAGATATCTGGAATACAAGGCTTTGATAGTAAACCTGTATACCTGCAATCAAGTCAACACGAAACAAATCAAAGCAACCAGAATATGATCTACTAATCTATGCTAGTGACGAAGGAATCTAGCAATATATATCTGAAATCAAACATCAACAATATATATGGGACAGAAAACCAACTTGCATTAGAAATATGAAGAAGTTTACAACCAATCCTTAGTGTTGACATGAATCTCCATGAAACCAGCTCTTCATCGCCAAAAGCTCCAACTCTAGCTCTCTATGCTCTCTCCAAATGATCTTGGGCCAAGAATCAATCCAACAGCATAACAATACCTTCAATGTTCTCCCCTCAACCATGGCTATGAGCTCATATTTATAGGGATTTAATGGATAGAGATGGTTGAGAAATTAGTGGGTGAGGTGGCCTATAGGATCCTAGGATGAGGGATCTTGAGCTCAACCAACCCACAATAATAGGGATAAGGGATATCTCGAGGCTTATCATCTAGAAGCCTAGAGAAGCTTCTCTTTTTCCCTTTTTACCCAGGGTACCGCGCTTCTCCTTCTATGACAGAGTGATTGTGGTAATAATCACCTATGGACCAAGGGCAATGGGCAGTGGCACCACTTGTGGACAACCGATAAAAGGTGGTGCGAGCAGGGGTACCGCTCCTGGATAAAGGGGCATGCGCGGTGCTAGGAATTTGTATGACAGACTGATAAAAAACCATTTAGTCTTCACTCCAAAAGCTGGGATTCAGGGCAAGTAGGTATGTCAAAGGTCTTATCACATGATGGTGACAGGATTTTGGTATAACAAGATGCCCCCCAAAGCATGAGTCTTAGAGTGATACGATAAACAAGAGATTTGAGAACAAGTCATTTCCAGAAGATGAAAATGTTGGCTCGATCAAAGTATGCAGTCAAGTAGGAATCTGTAGTACATCAATATGTTGACTCATAGACACAAGTAACCAAACTCATAGCTGCAGGCTAATTCAAGGCAGATCCATGAGTGGAATAAAGAAGCATGGCTACTAGAATACAGTGTAGATCCATGTGATAGAGGACTCAAACCTGGACATAGCTACCAAACATACAATGTAGATCTATGTCATACAGATGCAAATTTGAGCATAGCCATGACCATACAAATGTGGATCCATGCTAGATATACAAGACTCCATCGCAACCTGGGGAAAAATCAATGAGTGTTTTTTTAACAAATTCCCAAGTTCTTCCTCTTGTCTTCCATAAGGTACGATTCTATCCATGTGATTACAATGATCTGAAGTCGAACATGGTAGAAACCACTTGAGTACCAGCCAATTATGTGAACCATTAACAAGTGCGAGGGAGATCATCATTAATGTCAATGATTCCTAAGGTACCCTGGTACAATCTATTGAGTGCAAATAAATGTCCTGATGTCAAACACCCAGTTGATTCTATCGATCAAAGGTCAATGATGTGAACCTATGTCAAGAGAGAGATAATCTGTCATTAAGGTATACAGATCTCAAGGTACTAAATGTTTTTTCTGTTAGAATAATCAACCCATAGTTTACCCATTTAGACATTAATTTAATTATTTCTATCTTATTAGCCTAGTTCATGTGTCCCACCTTGTGCAAGTTGTCTTTTACCTATCCATAGTGGTCAAACTAGCCTCATTTGACTCATGTAGTGCATGGGAAATCCCAAGGATCAAATCTGCTTTATTCCTGGCCTCCTAGGCGCCCTTCTGCTTTTTCTGCTTTATTCCCTGCTTTTTCAGTGTTTTAAGGCAAATAGAAAAGCTAGACTAGGTGAGGTGAACTAGTTTTTTGTCCTCTTCATCCTCCACTCTTTTCTCCATGCAAAAGCATGTATGAGATTCCATTCCACCACTCTTTAGCTTGCCTAAGCCATTTTTCTAATTCGTGAGCTCCATTATAGATTTGGGATCAGCTTTTTACACCTATGGGGGATTTGCTTATTTTTAGTAAGCTTGCTTTATGCTAGATTCGAATTGCTCCTCATGCATTCGAATCCCTGATGTATGTTATTTATTCAGCAACCTATGTTATTACAGGGTTGGCTATTGTACACTAATTTTAATACAGTTTAGTGTTCAGCTCCAATTTCCAGTCTCTTTGTGAGTGATTTTGCATGATCAATTGTTAATTGTTGTGAGTAAAATTAATCTATCACCTGGTTCAATTTACACATGGTATCAGAGCCATTGTAGATTGTTTCTCTCCTTCAAAAATTGTTTTGCAGGTTCGACATCAGTGACTGGGAGCCTTCTACTGACAGCCGGGACAGATTTTCTAAGCTATGGATCAATCACAGAAAACTATCTTGACTCCCTTCAATTTCTTTGAATGGAAAGCAGAGATGGAGATACTGTTGAGAGCGAAAGGCCTCTATAGGGTGACTATGGCAATAGAAGCAGAGTCCAGTGCAGTTGCAGAGAAGATAAAATGGCACAACAGGAGGGATGAGGCTTATGGCCTCCTGTGTCTGAGTATTTCCAGAGACCTCCTTTTCCATTTCGATGGATTGACATAACCGAATGAAGTATGGGAGAAGCTTGCTGATCTTTTTGGAAAGACAGATGAGATGAGGGGACATCAAATCGAAAATGAGCTGATTTCTCTGAGTCCAACGAGCTTTGAATCCCTGCAGCTATATTTCTCCAAGTTCAAAGCACTAGTTTTGCAGCTGAAACAGTGTGGTATCGAAAATAAATATGATCAGCTTGTATTGGCCATCCTCTCAAAGTTGGGCCCTGATTATTCAATGTTTGTTTCGACCTTCTATGCCACAAAACTGACAGCTCGAACCTGGAAGATGCCTAGCCTTGTAGATTTCATGGAATCTCTCACACAAGAACAGGACAAGCTGGTGATGATGGGCACCATCAAACCATCCAAAGATCAAGCTTTGATTGCTAGAGATTCGAGGGTGGATTCAAAAAGTAAAAAGAAAGCTAAAAAGCCACCTGAGCAAAAGAGAGACAAGAAACAGTCTCCGGAGGATCAACAAGGTCCCAAGAAGAACTACCAGAAGAAGAAAAACAAAGGTGAAATGAACAAGTGCGCATACTGCAATAAGGACAATTACTCTGAAAGCTCTTGTATGAAAAAAAAGATAGACATGCTGACCCAACTCTTGGAGAAGAATGGTATCTCCCTTCCAGAAAGCTCAAAGAAGAGAGAAGGAGGATCAAGTTCAGATGACAGAGAGAGAGTTCATGCTCTAGTTGGCTGGCACATCAAGCTCACTCAGTTTTATCATTGATTCTGGAGCTTCAAGACACATGGTTTCGACTAAGTAGGCCTTCTCCTCATTGGATATGTCGAAAGGACCATCTATTGTACTGGGAGATGACTCTCTCATTGAAAGTAAAGGCAAAGGAAGGATAGATATTAATCATGGTCAGTTCAGCAATGTGTTGTATGTGCCTGGTCTCTCCTCCAACCTCCTGTCAGTGTACCAGATGACCCACACTTGGTCTCCTAAGAAGGTCATATTCTCCCCCGATGAAGTTGAGATCACAGATATTTCAATTGGTAGAGTCATTGCAAAAGGAGTTGCGAATCATGCTCAAAAGGTATACATGTTCTCACACTTCCTACCTTACTCAAACCCCTCTGCTCTTCTAATTCATGCTAATGAAGCAAACAAGCTTTGGCATGAAAGATTTGGCCACCTAAACTATAAATATCTTTCTGATCTTAGTGAAAAAGAGATGGTCATAGGGTTTCCCAAGATAAAATTTTCCAAAGGAGTCTGCCAAGGTTGTATCCTAGGAAAACACCCAGAGCACAAATTTGAGAGAGCTAGTCAGGAGAGAACCTCTGCACCCCTCGAGCTGATCCACAATGATGTTGCTGTCCCATTCCCTCATATGTCCATGATTCAAGCCAAATATGCATTGACTTTCATTGATGACTTTTCCAGGTATTGCTGGGTTCACTTCCTGAAACACAAGTCTGAAGTTTTTGGCCTATTCAAAGTCTTTAAGGATTTGGTTGAAAACCAGTCTAGAAGGAAACTCAAGGCTCTCAGATCTGACAATGGTGGTGAGTATGTCAAGTCTAAGTTTATTAATTATTGTGCAGATGCATCATTCTATCCCTTACACACCATAGCAAAATGGTGTTGCTGAGAGCAAGAACAGATCGTTGAAGGAGATGGCAACATGCATGATGGAGGCCAAAACTTTGCCACCAAAGTACTAGGCCGAAGCTATCAACTATGTAGCCTATATTCAGAATAGGGTGCCTCACAAACAACTTGATGGAATGACTCCCTTCGAAGCATGGAGTGGGCATAAGCCAGATGTGACCCATTTCAGGATTTTTGGCTCAAAGGCTTGGGCTAGAATCCCAACAGAGAAGAGGAAGGCTTTGCAGCCTAGGTGAGGTGAACTAGTTTTTTGTCCTCTTCATCCTCCACTCTTTTCTCCATGCAAAAGCATGTATGAGATGCCATTCCACCACTCTTTAGCTTTCCTAAGCCATTTTTTTAATTCGTGAGCTCCATGATAGATTTGGGATCAACTTTTTACACCTATGGGGGATTTGCTTATTTTTAGTAAGCCTGCTTTATGCTAGATTCGAATTGCTCCTCATGCATTTGAATCCCTGATGTATTTTATTTATTCAGCAACCTATTTTATTACATGGTTGGCTATTGTACACTAATTTTAATACAGTTTAGTGTTCAGCTCCAATTTTCAGTCTCTTTGTGAGTGATTTTGCATGATCAATTGTTAATTGTTGTGAGTAAAATTAATCTATCACCTGGTTCAATTTCCACAGTTTCTAAGACTATTTCTCAGATCATGAGCTGATGTCAATGGGGATAGTCTCATCAAAGGAGGGCCATGATGAGTCCCACATTGACGACATGAAACTTGGAACATAGTTCTAGAATGATGTGCATGTAGTAACCATATGACTATCTCAAAGATACTGACACAAATACTGTGTAGACTGTAGAGGTAAAAATTCTTCATATCCCCTTTGAACATTGGGAGGCATGACAAAATGACTTGGTGGCATGACTAGACAGGACATATACACAATGCAACGGTCAACAATGCATTCTTTTGAAAGACTCAAAGGATTTGCATGACTCATGAAAGTGGATCATCACGGAGATCATTTGAATACCCAATTGACTAACATGATTGTATAGACAAGTGCCATGTTCAAATAATGACAAACAACTACCATTATTTGCAACATGATTCCCTTCCCATTTCCCCCATCATGATCGATGAGTGCCTCTTTTCGGTTTTACGAGTTCAAAGAGGGTAACAAACACTAGATATAGCTTGTCAGAAGACAAGTCCAGTCTCATATGTTTTACAAACCTGAAAGAGGAGGGGTTCAATCCCAAAATGGGTCTCTCAATGTTTAATTTAACGAGTCCACTGAAATAAAACTCCCTATCATTCATGTTTAGAGAGTCTGAACGAATACGGAAGAAGACTCCATGGGGGTCCTTTTTTGTATGATTTAGTCTCTAAGACCCGAAAAAGTATAAAATCATACCTTAGAGAACTCTTCCAGACATGATTGGCTGGAGTGTTTCTTTCTCGTAAATAGTCCTATCTGAACTGAGAAAGAGATAACCTACCATCGAACGGACGAATATTCAAATACTTTAACGAGCGTGAAGAAGACAAGGTCGCTCGATAATCTTTTCGTATTTAGGGAGCCTGAAAAGGGTTTAAAGAGAACTCCATGAGGTTTCTTTACACAATATCACTTTTTACGAGCCTGGAAAGATTCAGAAATGGACTCGACTATATTTTCATGTTTAAGGAGTCTGAAAGAAGATGTGAAAAGAAGACTCCGTGGCATTTCTTTACACAATGTCATATTTTACGAGCCTAGAAAGAAACTTGAACTGGACTCGGAACTTTGATACTAGATTTTAATGAGCATGACAAAGTGTCGAAATAAATGCTCGACAACCTTTTCTATTTTGTGAAAGTACGAAAAATCCATAAACAAACTTTCCAAAGCTTTTACTAAAGTCAACCTACAGACGACTCATAAACAAGTGTTAAATGCATCCAAAATCAACATTAAGGGATTATGACAAATAGATTTTGACCAAAACATGATGTAATATCAAAACTATACTAAATCGGACCCAAAAATGTCTATATAAGGCAAGTAAATAGTAAAAAAATCAAACATCTCACTATTTACCTCTAGCAGAGAGCACTTGGAGCATTTTCTAGCCAGATCTTCCACAGCTGATACCAGGAGTTCCCACCGTCCGTTTTCAGTCTCGTCAATTGCAGGTAATAGCTAAGACCCTTATCTTTCATTTCATAGTTTCTATTTTGGGATTTGGTGGGATTTTAGGCCTATTTGGAAAGCCCTAAAACCCAATTTGCGGGCACCGCTGCTACCCCTTACGGGATAGGCGGTACCACCTGAGAACCGCGCCAAGAACACGGCAGACAAGCAGTGCCACCACCTGTCTCCAATGGGGAACAGGCGGTAAAATGACCATGGAGAAGTTAAAAAAATGATATGGGCATAATTTACTCATTATTTTGATTTGAAATGACTCAAGGATGATACTAATACATATCATTGTTTTTTTTGGCAGGTCTAGGCTTCCAAAATATGGTGATATGGAAGGAAAGAACACATGATGACGAGGATGCTGCTGCTGAAAGGAATCTGGTTTGTATTGCAGCACTCCAAAACTATGGGCTCATAAAGTTCTTCTGAACACCAAGCATGGTGTCCCATGAGAGACTACTGGAACACATACTAAGAATGTGGAATCCAGAACAACAGTATTTCGAGGTGAGGGCATAGTACATACTTACAGTGGAGGTAGAGGATATCTACTTCCTGACTAGCCTATCAATATGGGGTGTCCCCATCTCACTGACATGTTCCCTTGGTGGGGAAATTACCACCAGATAGCTCATAGATCGACACTATGTACCAGGTACAGGTGCATCGGGGAAGAAAATCCCCATCAGGGTAGTGACAGACATGGCTCTACGGATTGATCTATTCACCATGAAGAGGGTGGCAGGGAGCCAGGGTGTACATCAGGCTTCCAGGGCACATATGTTGTATGCCCTAGAGGCTATGGCACCTACAGTGTTCAACTGGGCGAAAGCATTGCTTCCAATCTTCAAGGATCAGCTGACTAAATGTCGGTAGGGAGAGCTGAAGCAGTTCGGCTTTGGTTCCATCTTAGCTTGCTTCTTCTTTGAGCGAGTCCCCTAGATGATACCCCAGGTGAATTTTTGGAGTCTAAGAGCATGGGACCCCTGTATGCTGAGGTGGGTCCAAGTCATGGCTCGCACAAGAGTGGGTAGGGGCAGAGTGAAGTTTGGTGATGCATTCTTCAGATGGTTGCGGGATCAGATGCTCATGGTTGAGGACTATGCCTATGGGAGCATATATTTTACAGGTGATCCTGACCTACCACTCCCACTTAGAGGGAAGTGGGGTGACATTGGTAAGAAGTAAGAAACCCTAACAATGGAAAAAAAATTATGTTTTTTATGTTTTTTATGTTTTATATTTTTTATGATAAGTGACGAGACCTGTTTACCTTCATGAAGACGTCGGAGCAGCGAGGCCTGGAGGAGCATCTCCATTAGACAGGTGAGTTGGAGCTCGCTTTGTGCCATAGGGTGATGATACCACCAGGGAGCTATAGGAGAACCTAGAGAGGTTGACTCTAGAGATCCTAGATGCTGATATAGATGACCTCCCGACTAGATATCACAGATCTACGGCGGGAGTACCAGGCCGATTCAGCAGGCTACTACATAGGGTGGCTCAAGCAGTGATGTGATATCATGAGCACCATTAGTGGATGAGACATATATACTGAAAGCTGATAGCTTCAGGATTTTTTGTATGATTATTTTGCTTGAAATCCTACGTGCTTCAGATGAGGTCTCGGGACCTATTTTTGTAAAACTTTTTCATATATATATATACAAAATTTTACATGGTGTTTATACATTTCAAATGGATAAATGCATTTTCTATGAGTTCTATTTGTCTTTAAATGTTTATTTACAATGTACCATGTTTGATTTAACATCATGAATGGGAAATATGCCAATCTAGGATGTAATTAGCCAATGAATCAGCAACTACATTATGTTCCCTAGGGATGTGCCTATATGTAATGGTTCCAAAATATGTTTATAACAAACGTACCCTCCAGAAGAGGTGGAAGAGCACCGGGTTCCTAATGGTGTAGACATGGTTTAAATGACAAACCATGAGCTGAGAGTCCATCCAAACTACTAGATCACGGACATCCTGGGAGGTAGCTTCAGGTAGAAGACCGATGACTGCTTCATACTCGGCGATGTTATTAGCAGCAAGACCTAAACAAATCACTCTTGAACTGACCAAATCTTTAGCTATGGAATAGAGAACCCAAGTAGTCGAGGCTAGATTCAAGGTGTGGCGAAACGCACCATAAGCGAAGCTGTAGAAATCCATCTACATGACCAAAACATGGTATAAACAAATGTGGACACTGAAACTCAAAACCATCTTGAAAATACTAAAATCACACTAAAAGTCAATCAATATACATATATACAAGATACCATCTAAGAAGACCTAGGCATAGTACCCTTTCAGGTACAACCCATTGCGAGGTTGCCCCAAAGGGATTCCATCATAATCAACTAACTCATAGGATCCTTTCTCTAACACCTTGGAAATAACAAAAGGTCCATACCACATGGACTCAAACTTACCCTTCCCTAGCTTGTCATATCTCTAGTCTTAAGTCAAAACTAGGTCACCCTCATTGAAAACACGAGGCTGGACAAATTTGTCATAATGCGCCTTGACGCGTTTCTTATGTGCCTCATTAGCCAAGGCAACATCTCTACAAGTATCATCAAGGTTATTTAAGTACAAAAATATCGCTTCCTCTGTAGAAGTGTCTGGGAGAAATTCAACGGTGAGTTGTAAAGATGGAATCTGACATTGGATCGGCAAGACAGCTTCAAGTCCATAGACAAGCTGGAATGGCGTGAAACCAGTAGCTGTTTTCACGGAAGTCCGATAAGCCCAAAGAGCAGAAAAAGGAATGAGATGCCAATTGGATTTATGATCTCCAACTATCCGATGAAGTATATTTTTCAAAACCTTGTTAATGGCCTCTACCTAACCATTAGCTTGTGGATAATACAGCATAGATTTTTCATCGCAAAAACCTAGCTTGACACTCAATTCCTCCATCATTTGATTACAAAAATGAGATCTGTGATCAGTGACGATGGACTGCGAAACTCCAAATCTAGCTATGATATGATTGAACAAGAAGAGAGTGGTAGTCTTACCATATTCTGCATATGTAGGCATGGCCTCAGCCCATTTTATGAAATAAGCCACGGCTACGATGATGTAGCCATGCCCCCTAGTTGAGGTAGGATTACAATGCATGAAGTCAATCCCCCATTTGGAAAAAGGGCCAACGGAAATGACGGGGTGAAGCGGAGCAAGATGGGTGCGCTTTTTGGGATAAAAATGTTGGCAAGGTGGGAATTTCTTAACAGCCTCATGACAATCTTTGAAGATAGAAGGCTAGAAATAGCCAGCGCGAAGGATTTTCTGGGCTGTAGCCATCCAAGATAAATGACCGCCACATGCTCTAGAGTGGCAATCATTAAACACGTGTTCAGCCTCCTCATGAGTGAGGCATCGCCAGAGAACGTAGTCAATCCCATGTCTATATAAGGTATCATTTAAGATAAGATAGTACTTCACGTGGTGACAGATGCGGCGAGGATCATCGCGATATAGATGCGGCTGAAAACGTTGGGTCTGGAGATAATCAGCAAATCTCCATACCAAGGATCAGTAGTGCTAATTAGGAATAAGAATTCATCTGGAAATGAATCACTAGGCTCAGATTCCGTGGTAGCACAGGGAAGGTCACTTATAAGCTCTGCAAAAACTAAGGATTTCTTTGATGTAGCCTTGGAAAACTCAAGATCGAACTCCTGAAGGATAATGATCCAATGGGAGTACTTGCCCTCGAGTACCTGATGAGTCAGACTGTAGTACATCGGGTTCTGGTCTGCCAATATGGTGGTAGTGTGAAGCAGAATGTAGTGACAAAATTTTTGCACAACAATGACCGTGGCCAAAGCTAGCTTCTCCACATGTGAATAATGGGTTTCAGAATCAATAATATTCTTACTAGTGTAATAAATCAGATGCTCCTGACCGTGGAGATTGTCCTGCACTAAAACCATGGCGATGGTAGTAGCGGAGGCAGCAATATACAAGAGAAAATCCTTTGAATAATCTGGGGGGTGTATCACAGGTGAATGAGTCAGAGCATGCTTTAGACTATCAAAGGTGCATTGGGCCTGGTCATCCCAGAAGAATGGAGTGTTCTTCTTGAGGAGACGCATATAACTATACGTTTTCTCAGTGAAATTGCACACAAAAGAGTGGAGAAATTTTTCCTTCCCTTGCAAACTTTGGAGTTCAAGGATGTTGGTTGGGGCTGGTAGATTAATGATAGCGGCAATCTTCAAAGGATCGATCTGGATGCCATCTTTGGATACCACAAAGCCAAGCAGACGTCCTGTCTCAACGCAAAAAACACATTTATGTGGATTGAGCCATATATTATAATGATGGCATCTCAGGAATATGTCTCTAAGATGACCAGGATGGTCCTCCTGTCGCTGTGAGTGAGCAGGGAGGTCGTCAAGGTACGGTTCAACAATATGTTTAATGTCATGAAACGCATAGGACATCACATGCTGGAACGTAGCTCCAACATTTTTCAAGCCGAAAGGTAACTTCTTGTATGCAAAGGTTCCCCATGGGCAAATGAATGCCATCCTATGCTAATCGAAGGGAAATATCTCAATCTGATTATAGTCGGAGAAGCCATCCATGAATGAAAATATGACACTTCCAACACAGTTGTCGATAATATGATCCATGTGCGGGGTAGGAAAGTTGTCTTTGGGACAAGCTTTATTTAAATCCCTAAAGGCGATGTAGACTCTAATGGTGCCCTGCTTTTTATTGACGGGGACAACATTTGATACCCATTCCGTCAGAGGTATGGGATAAATAAAACTAGCTTTCAGAAGTTTCTCATTCTCAGCTTTAATAGTTGCGTCCTTCCTAGGATGGACTTGCCTAAGTTTCTGCCTGACAGGTTTAGCCATGGGATAATTTTTAATCTCATGGACCACAATGGAAGGGTCAATTCCTGGCATCTCTTGATAGGACCAGGCAAAAATATCACAGAATTCCTTAAAAAGTGCCTTATATGCTTCAGATTCATCTGTGGAGCGGTTCTTCCCAACATGAACGTGCTCAATAACATTAGGCTTGGCTGATATGTCAATGGGGTTCGTCTGAGTAATGTTGCAAAGGTTTCCTTCAGAATCTGTGTCTTCCAACAATATAGGACTTTGCAGAACGTTGACAATATCAGTAGGAAACAAGGATGCAAAATCATGGCTACCCGAACTGGTATTGGGGAGGAACATGGATCTATGATGGTGATCCTCCCAAATGGGCTCATCCGTATTCATGATCTCTATAATGGACTCTTCAGAAGGAAAAGTCTTGGAGAGATAGTCTAGAATTGGAGGAGAAGGTTCTAACCAGTATGGTAAATGGTAAGGATTCGAAGCCACTAAATGAATGTCATCAGTGTGATCATCGAAACAAGTTTTAATGGTGTCATACATAGCTTCATGCGGGCTCAACAAGGTGGACTCAACAACATTTTGCCCCTGGGGCTCAATATCAAATAAGGCGATCATATGTATTGTCCCGGTATCCATGCTAGGAGGAGTAGAGGGAAAATTTCCCATAAGGGATGAATCCTTCAGCATACCTACCCCAATCGACTGGTAAGGAGGAGGGGACTGACCTAACATGGGGATGTTATTAGCCGTGGAGGTAGTAGCATTCTGCATACAGAAATCAAGCTAATCAATGAAACTAGATGGGGGTTTTACCACATGAGTGTGGGTGGGAGGGACAAAAATTGTAGATGTTTCTATGTTAGAGGTCTACTCTTGACTAGGTACAACTTCGGTATCAGATAATGTAGGTCGTGTCGGGGGTTGCCCCCCGTCATTCAAAGGTACTGACGAAACAGGAATTGAAGGTTGGGCCCCAGATGCAAAAGGCCTAGGAGGATTTGGAACAGACATAACATAAGAGATGATAGGGGTGGAAATTTGACCTGGGCTGTGGGTTGTTAATGGACGATCTATAATCAATTCAATGGGACTCATAGAATCGGCTAGTGAATGATATCCCATAGGAAGGAATGTGGAACGAACTGGTGAAGATCCTAATAGGTTATCAATCTATTTTTCTACCTCCTGTGCACGGAGGATAGCAGCACGATATTTCTTGTGTTCTTCTTCACTTTCAGGAGAACTTACATGGGTGATAAATGAGGCAATGGCCTGTTCGATAGGTATCTCCCAAAAAGGAGCATTAGGACCAAATTCCATACAGGTATCATCAACATGACCTTCCAAGGGAGGATGGAACGATGAATCTTTCCGGGAAGTCTGTTGGACCAAGGGAGGCGAGTGTGAAGAATATGGTACTCCACTTTCCACCACCACATTATCTCCCACTTGGGAGGTGGTAGTAGCTCCGTGGTCGATAGCTTCCATTGGATTTTCTCCTGAAGCAAGAGTAAAATCAGGTGGCAAGCCTCGTACTCTCCTGGACTGTCTTAACTCAGCCAGTGTGTATAGTTCCTATCTAACCTAGGGTCTGAAAATATAGAAAAAACACACCAAAAGACTTCCCTACTCAAACTATAAGTCAAACCAAGCAGACTTAAAATGACAGGAGGAGCTCAAAAGTCAGGTCTCTCACTAGGATTGTCAAGCAGGTGCCACTCGCGATATACCTTGAGGGTACATGTGTAGTAATATCCCCAAATGTTGTTTTCAATGTATGGCTCCAAACAAGATGGCCAAAGGGCTTTTCTCAGATAGATAAGGTACCCTAGTGGGATCTCCCTGATATACTCAAGGTACATGGGAGCTCGAATCGGTAGTAGTGTTGTTTAATGCATAACCATACACAAGGGGCCTTCCGATATACAATCGAGTACATGAAGTACCTTTCTATATACCTCAAGGGTACGTGAAAGGTCGTTCGATATACCGACGGTACATGGAAGAATCGTGCGAGTCCCGAAATGTAATGCTGACAAATAACGACAGCTCCTACGTTTTATGATGCCTGAACACGTCTCTAACCTATCAGTCAAGTTACTACATAAATTTTAACCTACAACTAAAGTTAATTTTAACTTGTACGGTTAGGTGAATGCATGATTTTTTGACAGAAAAGTAAAACCATGCAATATGCTTGTGCAAATGTCCACTTTACCGTTCAATATGCCCACTTACGGGACATAAGAGAGTGTTTTTCTTTTTGTTTCAAAACCAAAAATCATTCCAATCAACAGTCATGAACATCAAATCAAAGACAATCAAATACTTCTACAAACCACATTCTTCTTTCCGAAAGCAAATGAGAAGGGTGAGAATATCTTTTCCTAAAAGAACAACACCAAGCACACCTATATGCCAATGCACTCTAACTTTTCAAATTTCTTAAAAACATAAGCAAATCTAACTTAAAACTACCATTTTTTTTATATTTTGATCAAGATAGTCCTATATGCATGAGAGACGAAAGATCATAAAGGTCCTGAAAGCTTGTAAATCCAATCAGAGAACCCAAATCCAACGCTCAAATATGATGTCCTAATCTCAAGAAAAAAATTTCTTTTTTAAAGGGAAGAAAAAGAAGTTTACTATGCAAGCAAGAAATGAAATCTAGAAGCTAATCTAATGTTCTTCTTTCAGTAAATGTAACGAAAAGAGAGTTCAATGAGCACCCTCACTTTCAGAAAACAAGAAATCCTTCTTTAAGCACAATCAACGAGCAAGAAGCGGATGAACAATAAAAAAGACTAAACAAATTTTTGAAATTCCACTCAAATCAATCTTAAACCATCAAAGTAGTGAGCCACACACATCATATTCAATAACATAGGCCTGATAACAGAACCGAAAGCAATCAAAATTCCAAATTTTTGCAAAAGAAAAATGAGGAAAAATATTTTTGGACTAATGCCTACCTAGTATTGTGCTTCATAGGTGTTGTAAGAGCATTTCCAAAGCAGCACCGCTCCTCACAAACCAGATACAGGCGATGGCACCGCTCACTGCTCACTCTGCTCAGGTGGTGGCACCTCTCCTTGTACAAAGCATGGTCGTGGTTCCCTGTAGATTTCCAAAACAAAAAAGAGAACGATGGATCAGATAAAAAAAATACTAGATCAAGGCAAATACTGTCGAATTGAATGTGGTAACAGAGCATAAAAAACTGAAATGAATTAGATCTAAACAGATCTGGAAATTTCAAACCCAAATAATACAAATCAGAAAGTAGATCTGACTGAAAAGAGTTGAATAAAATGGAGCCTGGATTCAAACAAGAGTTGCAAACTGAGGAAGATCAAAACAACTGAATACAACTACTCCCCAGCGGAGTCGCCAGATTTGTTAGCCGGAATATTTCACCTCCTGTGGACAGCAAGGTGTTCCGCTGGTCTGAATGGTTCAGATCCAGAACAAATAGATCACATAGGCTGATAACTCTCCCTAGACGCTGCAGTTATCTGGAATATAAGGCTTTGATAGTCCACCTGTGTACCTGCAATCAAGCTCAACACGAAACAAATCAAAGCAACCAGAATATGATCTACTAATCTATGCTAGTGACTAAGGANAACAATATAAATGGGACAGAAAATCAACTTGCATTAGAAATATGAAGAAGTTTACAACCAAGCCTTAGTGTTGACATGCATCTCCATGAAATTAGCTCTTCATCCCCAAAAGCTCTGACTCTAGCTCTCTATGCTCTCTCCAAATGATCTTGGGCCAAGAATCAATCCAACAACATAACAATACCTTCAATGTTCTCCCTTCAACCATGGCTATGAGCTCATATTTATAGGGCTTTAATGGATAGAGATAGTTGAGAAATTAGTGGGTGAGGTGGCCTCTAGGATCCTAGGATGAGGGATCTCAAGCTCAACCAACCCACAACAATAGGGATAAGGGATATCTCGAGGCTTATCATCTAGAAGCCTCGAGAAGATTCTCTTTTTCCCCTTTTACCCAGGGTGCCGCATTTCTCCTTCTATGACAGAGCGGTTCTGGTAATAATCGCCTATGTACCAAGGGAAATGGGCGGTGGCACCGCTTGTAGACAACTGATGAAAGGCGGTGCGAGTAGGGGTACTGCTCCTGGATAAAGGGGCATGCGCGATGCTGGGAATTTGTATGGTAGACTGATAAAAAACCATTTAGTCTTCACTCCAGAAGCTGGGATTCAGGGCAATTAGGTATTTCAAAGGTCTTATCACATGATGGTGACAGGATTTTGGTATAACAATGCTCTCCTTGGGATGGGTACATTTCCTTCCTAGAAGCTCTCTCTAATAATGGTGAATGAAGAACAATTGGATATTTGAGGAAATAACACAAGAAACCATGAGGGAAATGAATGGTAAATATGAGAGAGTGAGATACTTAATCTCCAAGCTCCTTCCTCTATCATAAACTTGTAATATTTCTCTCTTTTTTTCAAATTCTACCCCATGGCTTTCATTATTATAAGGTAAATTTTGAGCTCTAATGAAGAACTAGTTTCAATACGAATGCTAATGGGATCACTAATGCTTGGATTCACTTGGGAAACAAAGTAATCAACATTGATGATTTAGGGGATTGAATTCATCCTTTACATGACCCTAAATCCAACTAAACCAAGTGTATGAGCCATAAATGTGCCTAGAAGAAGGATTCTACATTTTTTAGAGAACTTGTAGAGGTATTGAAGGATATATCACTCAATTCTCAGAGTTGTTTCCATATTAAGGTCATGCAACTTAATAAAAAATATCATTTGTAAGGTTGATTTACCTCAATGAGGCATATATAATAGACATGATGTAGTGTTATTCTGTTGTTTTTTTCCAACTGATGAGTTTTCACATATTTTTTCTTAAAAGTCACGTGTGAGTGAAATTAAGGTGATAATGGTGCTATAAAGTTGCTCCATGATGTGGTACAACTATTTTTGACAAATTTGCAAGCAAACATGTCTAAGGTGTTCTTTCCAAAGTGTTGGAGAATAGTGAAAATTTATATTCCTTTTTCAAATGGAATTATTCCTTTCCAATTGTTTGTATGTTCTCGGTAGGCTTTAATCCACCCTCAAATTATTTTATATTTTTGGATACTTTAGAATTGTCCTATTCTTCCCTAACAACTTCAAATTTGAACATATTTTTTATGTTATCAAGGTATACCTGATGAATTTAATTGGTCCACCCTTCAATAACCATCAATGACCGCATCAAAACATTATCTAGCTGAAGAGTTCATATGCAACATTCCATGCTCATAGGGGTTTATCTCAATATCTTTCCCTATGAAGTATATATGTTCACCTCAAAGTTAAGGTATGATATCTCTTCTCTCTCTTAACATTTTTTTATTCTTCATCTGGTGGTATCCTCCTATCTAGGGGAATGGTGACCTTCCTTATTTTATGCAAGAATGTGATTGATTCAATATCTAAAAAAACCATACCCTCATGGAGTAGTTCATGAGTATATGCAAAAAAATAAAAAAATGGAAATGGATTTGATGCCATAATAATGTGTATAAAAAATTTCCAATATATCAATCAGTATTCATGTATAATTATTGAGAACCCTTATGTAATTGTTGTTGGGATTAACAAGATATTTATAAAGTATTTCCTCCTAAACTCATGTCGATATAATACACTTTATAACAAGAGGTTTACTAAACACAACTATATTTCATGAGTCTTTACTTAAACTGATCTATCGAGTCATAAATATCCTAGCAGATCAACTATAAAAACAAGGATTACACTATGTTGAAGGAGCCTCGATTGTTTGGGAGATAAACAAAAACAATATCAAAGAATTGGCTACAGTAGCTTCCTTATTTTAAACTTGTTCCCATGATTTGTGGGAAATATAGATGTTGTCAGTTCATTTTATGTAACTGGTGTTCATTAAAGCAGGAACTAGAGATACACTATCATAAATAACTTTTTCGCTAATTATCAGTAAGTATGAAAGGATTGATGGACATATATAGTTATGATGAACTATTGATATGCATAGCATATTTTTGTGAAGGTTATGTAATATGAATGAAAGAATGGAATAAGACTAATGTGTAAGGATTTCAAATCCAATGAACAATATGGTTATGTATTTAATGTCAATTCAAGTTGTGTTTTTTTTTCCAGGGAAAAAAATGACCTAGTCTCCTTAGAAATTCCAATAAAATGCCTCCATATTTTGACAGGTTTATTAATTCTTGCTTTATTATACCAAGATAAAGCGATTTCTATTAAATATCCCTTAAACTAGAACCATTTTTTATGATTATGTTCTTCTCCATATGCTTTCCACATTGCTTCCAATGGAGAAAGGTAGTCGTATTTATGTGTACTATAATCATAAGTTTGTATTCTAAAAGGATCAATGTATGTCTCAGTGCTTCCTTGTATGTGCTCTCTCTCACCGAATGAGATATCATTATGTTTATATTATCTTCGATATTAATACCAATGTCAAAGACCATGCCTATAATGGCCATTATATGTGTGAGTTTCCTTGGAATAGTCTCTCTTCAAGTGAGATTTGTGGATTTTGTGAAGGTTTATAACCTTTTCATCTGGATTTTCTGAGGGTTTATAATCTTTATATCTTTGTCTACAACTTGTATATCTTATATCCTGAATTTGGTCTACTTGGACTAGGTTAAAAATAAATTTATCTATGTGAAAATATGGTTCACAACAAGATCTAGGAGCTAAGGGAATCCTCACAATTCAAGATTACTCACAAATTATGTAGAAAACAATGAAAATAGTGAAATTAACACTTAGAAATGGGAAACAATAACAGAGTTTATTATGAATTTCCAACATGTGAATATGTATGGAACATGTTTATAATATAATAGGATAAAAATTTTATCCTTTGGAGGAAATTTGGATGCATACATGTGGCAAGCTTAGATTGGACCTCAAAACCCCCCTAAGTGGACCAATGAGCTCCCAAACCATCTCAAACGGTCACGAATTCTAGTGTGAACGTGGGTGGAGCATGCTAGGACATAAATGAGGGTATTATAGGCGTGATAGATTACATGGGTGAGTGGGAGTGTCTCTAGGAAGCAATAAGTGGTCCAAAAGAGTAAAAGACACCCCAAATACATGCATGGGCGCCTCTAGTCAACCAGTTTCCCAGTTTTAAGGGATGGGGAGCATAACAAGGAATGAGAATTCATAAATCATGGCACATGTGTCTCCATAATGGCTAAATGAGGTCTCTTGAGTGCATTTATGATTCCAAAACACCAAAGGAACCAAGATTGTCCAACACAACCTAGTTTTGGACCATATAACATAAGCATGAGACTAATAAAAATGTGTCCTAGGTGTATGACCATGGTAATAAGGTGTAATAATGCTATAAAACCCCGCATTAAGCCTGACTTAGTGAAATTACATCACATTATTGAGGCCTTGGAAACTAAGGCTCAAGTCACCTCTCGACAAAGTTTATTTGTGTATATAGCCAATGTAAGGAGGAAAAACTCATGGGAACAAAATCTACCCTCTAAAATGGAAATGGAGAAAAATATGAAAGTGAATATCAGTTATCACCATGTTTAGCCCACTCCAAGAAGGTATCTCAGATAGTTGAATACGTTCTCCATGAATTTCTTAGTGAATATGTCAGTGGTTTTCTCTGCATATGGGAAATATTGCAATGATATCACCTGCTCATGCACCAAGCTCTTGGTGCAGTGCATGTGTATCTCAATGTGCTTGGTATTCTATCTTTGCAGTAGATATATGGAAATATTTATTTCACTTTTATTTTCACACCAAATAACTATGGGTGAATCAAATTCAAATCCAAGTTCCCCAAGAATACCTTGCAACCACACACATTGTGTAGTTGTGTTCACTGCTCCTCTATACTCGGCCTCGGATGATGAAAGAGATATAGTGTGTTTTTTATTACTTGAATAACATATGGGACCATGTGAAAGAATGAAGACATAACCTAAATTTTACTTTTTTTCAATGTAATCTCTAGCCCAATCAGAATCAGTAAATCCAACTAGTTCTAGTGGAGAACCAGCAGCATAGTGTACCCTGAAGTGTTTGGTTCCTTGCACATAATGCAAGACCATTTTTGCAGCCTTCCAATGGATCTCATGATGCTCATACATATATATTTCAAAAACACCTATAACATATTCCAAATCAGGTCAAGAGTTTGTAAGATACAACAATATCCCAACTAGTTGTCTGTACAACGAGTTGTCTAGCAATGGAGATGCACCAAAATCACCTAGTTTTATTCCTAAGAGGAATGGGCACTTGGACGTCTTACATTCAACCATTTTGAACTTTAATAACAGGTATGCAACATAATTTGGTTGTTTTTCCTTGATCCCTGCATCAGATTGTTCAATCTCTAAGCCAAGAAGTTGTTTCAACAATCCAAGGTCAGTCATGGAGAATTCACTGTGCAATGAAGACTTTATTCATCCTATATGATTAGTGCACATCCCTGTAATAAAAAGGTCATCAAAATATAGTACTATGACCTACAATAAATTTCCAACATGCTGAAAATATACACTAGGATCATATTTACATCTTTCAAATGCAATCGATAGCATAAAATTGTCCATCTTGGCATACCAAGCCCTGGGAACTTGCTTGAGGCCATAGAGAGACTCATTCAACCTGCAAACAAGTGAAGGATCATGAATGAAACCTTCATGAATCTGCATATATATCTCCTCATGAATTCCACCATGAATAAAATCACTCTTCACATCCATGTGGTGAACCTCCTAGCGCTTAGATGCAGCAATGGCTAAAACTAGCTTGATAGAGTCCATCTTTGCAACTGGGAAAATGTATCTATATATTCTGCTCCTTGGACTTGAGAGAAGCCTTTGGAAACCAACCTAGACTTGTAATTAATATTATAACCATAAGCATCCATTTTGTTGCTATAGACCCACTTACATTGCACTAGTTTCCTCTTGGAGGGCAAGGGAACCAATTCCCAAGTCTCATTGTCTTGCAAAGACTTGAACTCTTCTTGCATGGTTGTTTTCCATATTGGGTCAAATGATGCTTCCTGATATTTCTGAGGATTATATCCAACCATTACAAATAATCTCTCTGAAATATTCAATTCACAACTAGAGAAGGCATTGTGAAATTGAGATCTAGTCTTCCTAGAGTTTAGTGGATCTCCAACAAGATCACCAACTGCTTGTATGGTTTTCTCATCCCACTTTGGCCGGATGGGTGAGTCATGATCTGAATGAATGTAATAATAATCGTCATCGATATAATAATCAGAAAAATCAGAGGAATAATTATCACTTGCATCATCATGGAGTGGAGAATTTGAGCACTCCCCTTGAGCTAGTTTGATATCATGCATGGGCTCTTCTTTGAACTGTACACTCCTTTCGATGAATGTTTTCTGAGATGAGCGATCAAAGATATTGTATCCATTTTCATATTCATCATATACAACCATAATGGACTCCTTTATTTGATGTTTCAATTCCTTTCTCTTCTCGGGAGGAATTCTAGGCCAAGCCTTTGAGCCAAAAACCTTGAAATGAGAAACATTGGGCTTGTGACCACTCCAAGACTCAAATAGTTTTTACTTCCAATTATTTGTGTGGACATATATTATGAAAATATGTAGCACAATTTCATCTCAGGATTCAAATCATTTGCTTCCATCATGCATGTAGCCATCTCCTTGAGAGCTCTGTTCTTGTGCTCTACAACACCATTCTGTTGTGGTGTGTAGGGCATGGAATGTTGTATTTGGATGCCACATTCTTCACAAAGCTTATGCAAATTATTGTTGACATACTCCTTACCAATTTTAGTCCTAATAACCTTGATCTTGTTCCCACATGCATTCTCAACTAAAGCTTTGTACACTTTGAAAGTCTCAAAAACTTCAGATTTTAGTTTGAGAAAATACACCCATTAATACCTTGAGAAATCATCTATGAAAGTCAACACATACCTTGAATTCCCATATGAGGGTGTGGGAAGAGGCCCTATGAGATATGAATAAATCATATCAAGCACTTGGACAACCCTCCTTTCCTTTACTTTCTCATATTTGCACTCATCATGTTTCCCCACTACACACCCTTTACATGTGCCATTGGAAAACTTGATGGTAGGAATCCCTTCAACCATGCTTCCATTGCTTAGTGCTTAGAGGTACCTGTACTTGAGATGTCCATATCTTTCATGCCAAAACTTTCTTGTCTCATTGGCATGTGACAAGAGCGCATTCCCTTGGGAGTATGGAAGGGAGTGAGAGAATTTGTACATTCTCAAGTCATGGTTAGCAAAACCCATTGCAACAACTTGCCCTATAGATATTTATGAGATATCCACATCGTTTTGAGTAAATGTTACTCTCTTGGTTTTACCTATGTGTGTGTGTTTTTATAGACAGATAGTAGGTTCACTGCAATATCAGGCACAAACAACACATTTTTGAAGTACCCATCTTCAAGATCAATTATGCCAATTCCTTTGGCTTGGATTTATGAATCATCACCCATGAGGATGGATGGACCACTATAAGGATGTAGGGATGAGAAGGAATCATGCATGGAGTCCATGTGCTTAGAGGCACCTGAATCTATGATGAAGGATTAAGATCTTGAAGACCTAGCAACCAAAGCATGACATCTTTCCTTGTTCTCTGAGCTTGAACATCCCTCTTTCTTCCTTGCGCCTTCTAGAAAGGGAATGTTGTTCTTATCAAAGAGTTGTGCCATCATGTCAATCATTTTCTTCATGCATGCACTCTCTAGATGCCAACCTTTTCGGACAATAAGTGCAATTTTTCTTCTCTTGCTTCTTCTTCTCTTTGTCCTTGCTAAGATTTGAAACCCTGTCTGAATATTTGGGCTTCTCCTCCTTCTTCTTCTCTTGTTGCTTCGAATATATGGATTTCTTCTTTCCTTTGGTTGGATTTGAAACTCCTGCAGCAAGGGATTGATCCTTGGTGGATTTTATGGTACCCATTTGCACCAGCTTGTCTTGTTCTTGAGTCAGTGACTCCATGAAGTCTTCCGGCGAAGGCATCGTTCAGTTTTGAGTTGTGAGCTTACTTGAGTGGAATGTTGGCACAAACACTAAATACTTAGGCCCTAGATTCAAAAGAATGGAAAATATAGGATTCTCATCTTTCTTCTCAATGCCACGTTGTTTCATCTAAATCACCAACGATTTAACTTTTTGAAGAAATCCTGGATCGTTTCAAAGTGATTTGGGCTCAATGAGATCAACTCATTTTCGAGTTGGTGGCCTCTCATCTCATCAGTATTCCCAAAAAATAACTCGATATTGAACCATACTTCATTGGATGTTGTCATATTGTCTACATGGAATAGAAGATCCCTCGAAATACTGAGACAAAGCATATCGAATGCATCATCTAGTCTATTGAAGTACTTCTATTTTTCCATAGCAGATCAGTTGGGCTCGGTCTCAATTCCCATGGTGACTCTGTAGAGGCCTTTTGACCTTAGCTAGATCACCATTTCATCCTTCCATTTGAAATAGTTGAATGTGGTAATAAATACATGAGTCTGATCCATTTATAATTGCACACTGAGTTACACAAAAACTGGATGTACCTACAATGCAAACACTCGAATTTTTTCATAATTTATGGGTATTTATGGGTTCTCTGCACGTTTTATGGGTATTGCAAGGGTTGGGGTCTCTGCACATTTGATTGTAATGTTGCGTTGTAAGGGTTTATGTCAGGTTCTCTGTGAATTGTAATGTAATGTTTTTTCCATGAATTAGACTAGCCTTGGGTTCGAATTGAGTGGTGTTCTTATGTGAATTTATACAGTTCAATGTATGAGTTTCCTTGCATATTCATTGTGTGAACCTTATGGCATATTGAGGGTGTGAATTTCAAGGTTCAATATGTTATTTTCATGGCGCATGTCACACCCCCGGTTTTGACCCCGTTGCATTAGATGTATATGATGTATATATTGTAATAATCATGGTGCGGAGCTAAAGGCCAAGGCCCCACGATGATCGGTCATGCTATGTTTTGGATTTAAAATTGTCATCGATGGTATATCGGGGTATGCGGCATATATTATGTTTGTATCATGTAAATATGCATCTATAATTAATTAAATGAACCCGACCAGCTACGATCGCGGTAACTAAAATGAGAAAGGGGCATGATTTTCACAAGGATAAGGATGTGGGGGAATTTGTCAAACCTTGGCCAATGGGGTAAAAATACCCATGTGTCTTCTTCCCCTGTTTTATTCCAACCACTTTCATTAAGAATTGTTGCTGGTGGTTGAGGTAGTTATTGTCTTTGGGAGTGGGGTGGTAGGACTGTCAGTCCTCACCCACACGCACCCTCCACCCATGGTTGACTCCACAATGGCAAAAACACTCACGCACTTCCAATTCGCGTCCTCTTGATTCTCTGTTCATCCACGCGCAGAGGTAGAGCTGCTAATCTTCATGCAGGGGCCGTTGTCTATTCTTTTGTTCCCACGCACAGACTTCTTTCCGGCTTGGTCTCATGCAGCCAGGAGAGAAGAGTCGTTTCCACTGCCATTCACATTTTCCTCATGAAGGAATCGACTGTGTTTTAACCCGTAGTCGGAATTGGGTGTGGATTTCTCTCACGCGCTGTGTTTTTCCATTGTCGTTACTCGCGAGGCCAGCTGGGAACCGTTCAGCCACTATCACCCACGATTTTCCTGTGGAAGGCCAAATACACTCAGGGACTGTGTGTAAGTTTTGCTTGCTGGTTTGTGGATTGTGCATATGTTTTTCCTCTGTATTTGGGAGTCTGGGTAAGTCTCCCTGGTGGCTTTGTCGCCAAGGATGAGTTGTTGTTTTCCCCATGTCATGAGTTGTGTTTGCTGTTACGTTTTGGGGCTACTGTAGATTGTTCAGAGTCATTTTCCCCTGTTCAGCTGTAATTCTGATTGATTGCATACGTGCAATGGTTGGTCTTCAGACTGTGTAAGGAGCAAGGATGGGGGCTTAGTTTTGCTTGATAAACCTGGTGGCTGGAAACCACACAGACAGAGCTAGAGGGCTAGCTTTCTTCTCCACAACCCCTGAATAGCACTGGAAGGGAATGCAGGGCCTGAGGGACTGTGTAGCAGAGAAGGGACTGATTCCTTGTGTTGGGTGTGTGTGGGTGTCTTAGAGGTTAGGCTAGTTCTGGTGTAGATGTTCTTGGCTCTGTAATGGGCTCACCAACTTAGCATTAAGCCTTTCCCAACTCCTTGATGGCCTGATAAACCCAACTGTGTTGGCTTGGCTGTGTATTGAATATCCTTGGCTATGTGTAAGACTGCTAGTTCCCTTATTCCTTGGTGAATCATGCCCAGCTTGGGGGTGGCAGCGTTGCTGAGAGATTGAGGAGCACGCTAGCCTATGGTTGGGTGGAACATTGCAGTGACGTAGCTGCTTGCGGAACGAATTCTCCATAAAGATAAGTGATCTTATCCATTTTTACTTGTGCAACCATGTTGACTGTTAATGATATGAAATGAACATGTTGAATGAATGCTTGAATGAATGCACATTAATTCCGCTGTGCAAGATACATAACTGTAGATGTGTATGTTGAATAATTGCACTTGTGCATGATAAACATTCATGTGTGCATAATTTAGTTCAAGGTTTTTGTTTAAGCATTCTGTTTCAGCAATTTTTGTGCAAGCACATGTTCATGGGGCTCTTAGCCCGGGTGGTTTAAGCCATGGTGGTCGTGTCCTCTTCGCCGGTCAGAGGGATGGGGACGTGACAGCGCATAAATAAATTGATATTATATGTTAGGGTTTTGGATGAGTTTTATCTGTAAGGATTGGGGTTTTGCATGATGAATATGAATTTGTTTTCCATTCTTCCATGATGTGAATTTCATGGCTTAGGGTTTGTCATTAGAATATCTGAATCTGTTTGGAATATTCATGGTGTGAATTTCATGGAATTTACAGTTTGTGAATTTCATGGCTGCATATGTTATTTTCAAGGCTAATAAATAAATTATTGCTATATGATATAAGGTTTTGGTTGAGTTTTTTTCTATGGCTTAGGGTTTGTCACTCCGAATCTTAATATGCTTGGAATTCAATTTAAAGGTCCAAATGTTATGCTAGAGTTTTATAACCTAGTTTTAGGGTTCAAATGTTTTGCTAGGAAGATGTTGTGCTAGGGTTTTATAACCTGGTTTTAGGGTTCAAATGTTATGCTAGGGTTTTAGGATGCTAAGGTTTTATAACCTAGTTTTAGGGTTCAGATATTGTGCTATGGTTTTATAGCTTGGTTTTAGAGTTCAAATGTTATGCTAGGGTTTTAGGGTCCAAACTTGCGCCTATATTTTGTATTTTGTATTATGTCATAAGTTACCTTGTTTGAATTCTAGGAACTAAAGCAAAAGTTGGTTGAAAGTAGGAATAAAGTAGACCTCCTGAATAATCAAGTAACAGATTATAAGGCAACTATGGGGGTTCCAACTGAGCTTGAAGCATATGCATATGAATTATAGAATGAATTAAATTTCAACTTGAGAATTTTGTATGGCATACCTCAAAGATTGCAACATTTCTATTGTGAGCTTACTAATGTCTATAATCAAAGCCATCAATGGACAATAGATCAAAAAAAGTTACAAATTCGTCCTTGGCCACTCAATAGATGGAAATTTGAGATTTCAACTCATAGAGCATGTAGAGACTCCAAACACGCAGAGACTCCAACTAAGAAAATGAAATTGATTAAAATTTTTGTTGGAAAATTGTAAAAAAAAACTGAAAAGTTCAAGTGAAACCTCACCTTACTTAGGATTCTAGTGCAGTAGCATGTCCCTTATTCTAATGTTATTAATGAAAATGTTGAACTTTTAGAATTCAATATTGTTTAAGTACTTATAAATAGGATGAGAACCAAAAGAAATGAAACTTCTTTCTAGAACATTGATCAAGAGAGAAACCATTTTGGACAATCTATTTTGAGAGGAAGACTTTGTGTTTGATGCTATGAGCCTATGGAATCCCTTTTGTTAATTTGTTAAGTATTGAAGTTATAGTTAGAACTTTTCTTTACAATGTAGATTATTCTCATGTCTAAATAGTGCAATCTTGCTTCTGTTTTTCTCTCAAATATGTCTAAAGAAGTAAGTATGGGGTTGTAATTAGTTGTTTTGTTCTAGATTACACATATTGATGTTGATATTTATGTTTATATTAACTCAATAACTTTCTCGCTAAAGATAGTAGTTATATGTTTGTTGATGTGCTTACATCTATAGTTACTCTCTCTTAGATATAAATCCTTGGAATAAATTTATGATTTACATATAGTATAAAATCACAATTGAGACTTCTCACTAGCAAGCATCTTATTGTTGAAGAGGGAATTTCACCCTATCAACATCACTCCAATTTAAATCCCACTTATAACATATTTAATCTTAATATTTCTTCCATATAAGTCCCATCTTTGAATAGAAGTGTGGGAAATCTATCTAACCTTCAAAGATCTAATTCATAATCCCTACTATCCAATGGCTACTTAAGAAGAATACTTCCTAAATACCTTTCTAATCTAAGTTATATAAATTCCTTTCTACAACATTATAATATCTATAAAGACCTTATACTATAAGAAAACTATGAAGACTAAATATCTAACTAATTCATATATATATATATATATATATATATATATATATATATATAAGACTAATAACTAATCCCTTTATAAGTATATAACCAAGTTTCCTAAAGAACAAATTAATCCTAACTTACTAGGAATCCTTACTAATACTAAATAGTGTTTTATTCCTATACTTGTTATTATCTAATTACTAAAAGTAATCAGCTTCTTCCAATTCACCCTAACAACATCACTCCAATTCAAATCCTACTTATAACATATTAAGCTTAACCTTTCCTCAATATAATTCCATATTTTTTAATAGAAGTGTGGGTTGAACTTTGCAGGGCTCAACCTATATCTGATCTCTCTGATATTGTTCATTAGATTCTTTATCTTTAGTGTCACCCATTGTCCTTGTAGCAGGGATTTCTCCTTGCTATAGGGGCAGGAATGGCTCCCTTCTGTCTATAGGACAGAAGGGTAGGTTCCTGCTTGTAAAAATGTTGAAAAGAAAAGTGGGAATGAAACTAGACAAAAATAAAATAAAGAACAGAAAGAAGAGAAATGATGGAGAACCCCTCTGCAAACAATGGGTTAGGGTTCCGCTTCCAATAACCTGCAAACAACTGTTAGAAACTAGAAACCTGCAAAACAAGTTAGGCAATAAACCTGCAAATAAACCATGGATTAGAAAGCAAAGAAATCATTAAACAAAAACAGAAAATAACAAGCTATACCTTCTCTTTGGGTGGAATGGGCCACCATGCCCTGGCTTGAAGAAGCGCCTCTCTCTCTTGGATGGGGGAGCTATGGCTCAATGGAGATAGAGGAGAGGGAGTGTGGGTGGCTTGAGAGACAAAGGGTCTCAAGGCATCCACGAGCAGCATAACAGTATGCAAGGGAGAAGTGTTTTGAGAGTGACCCCCCACCCTCCTTTTATAGATTTTTTGGGGTTTTAGGGTTTTAAGCCCTTGGTCCAGGCTTTAGCCCCTTCTGCCCTAATTTTAGCTCCTTTTAGGGTTTTAGCCCCTTTTGGGGGGCTTTAGCTCCTAGGAGAGTATTTTAGGCTCCTTTTTGGGGTT